>JAKUBQ010000011.1:0-401940 GCA_030563265.1 Yamadazyma khao-thaluensis | reverse complement strand
TGATTTGGTAATTCTGATTAATTACATATACTATCAGTCATAAGAAACTCCTCCATAAGAGAACACCGCTTACCTACCTCTGTCAGTTTGTCTTTGCATTCACTATATATCAATGCTATCCTAAATATATTGAGATAACCATTTGAAACCTTCACCATATCCCAGTCTCATGACTACGGAACACATGTAAACTTCAATTGGTCTTTGTCCATCTGGTAATTTTCCTGTATCTTTACCACTAGTATTATATAAACCTAAAGCTGATTTCAAATCCATTTCACTAACTGCAGTATGAGAATCAATCTTATTACCCAAGATTAAAAATGGTACTGAGTTTAATTCTTCAATTCTGAATAATGACTCTAATTCAGCTCTGGATTCAGCAAATCTTTCAGGATCAGCAGCATCCACTAAGAAAACAATTCCATTGACTTCAGGGAAATAATCTTTCCATAATCTTCTGGCTTGTTGATGTCCACCAAGATCAAAGGTGGTAAATCTAACAGTACCAATAGCCAATTCCTCAGAAGTTGGGTGTAACGTTGGTTGTAAAGTAGCTAATCTATCGTTTTTCAACATATGTAATAAGGTAGTCTTACCAGCATTATCCAATCCTAAAAATAATAATTTGGCATGTTTGTTCCATAATCCCAAAGAGGACAAGATGTCTTGAACTACAGCTGTTAGTAGAGGCCCGGCATTCTTAACTTAAATGTATACGTACACCATTCAAAGATCCACATCGTTGATTGAGGGAGAAAAATTTCATTGCGCGCTGTAACAAATGATAAAAAGTTGAGAGTATATTCCAGTTTATACATTAAAACTACTCTGCTTTTGGAAGGCTTATTTGCCCACGAAAGTATTATCAGTGTCTAAAATCCTTCCTTTGATGATTTCTACGTATTTTTTTTTTTCGAAATTGTCGATGATGGCTTTCTCCAAGTTCTTGTACTTTTCCTTTTCAGCGTATATCACTTTCAATGGCAACTTGAGTGGCTCATCATACGCTATGCTCTTTCTCACGTCATAGTATTTATACACGAATCCCTGTTCTTCTGCCATCTTTTCGTAGTACTCATAATCTTCCTTACGTTTATGGCTCAAACAGAACACCATCACATTATACTCCGGCAACGGTGCGTAGGGAGTAAAAACTTCTGAATCAGGGACAGTGGAGAGGGCATACGAAAGGTACGGGAAATGCTTAATTAGATTGTGAACTGGATATGCTTTAACTGGCAAATCAAAATAAACCGGTTTAAATTTTTTAATCCACTCCGCTTTCTTATAGAAACTACAAATCATCTTGGAAACGCAGTAGTTGCATAACACAAACTTGTCGTTGTCTTGGTACTTATCGAAGATGTACAGGCAAAAATGGGTGTTATCCAATATCCCATGGATAATATCGTTCCTGTACTCTGTATCGTGATCTGCGAGTCTCTGTTCGTCAATATTATGGACTACTCCGAAATACGCCTTCAAGTTATTCTCAAAATCGTTCTCGCCCACCTCTTTAGTTTTCATTCGCCGTTCAGCAATATCAAGGTCAATGTCAAAATAGGGCCTTTCCTCATACAATGGACCGTGAATTCTAGTGGATTCTAGATCGATGCCATCAGGTGATAAATCGTCAGTTAACCCATACTTTATATTAAAATAGTTGTCATTGTAACTAGGAATATAATTATCTTCATCCACCTCCCAACAGCTCTCAATATCCCATAATCTTTCAACAGCCTCAGAACCAGGGTAGAATCTCTCTTCGTGCAAATAGCTTTTGCTTTTGACAATGTCCCGTATGGTTTCTCTGGATATTAATTTTCTGTCGTCCGTCATGACTTTTGACACGTATAACTGATAAGCAAAGTACAAGTTATTCTTGCATCCATTCTCTAAAATGTAATTATCAATTCCCATTTCGTCCAATCTCTTTTCTAGGAGATCGATGTCCCCAAACACTGCACTAGCACAGAATTCGTCCGCTGTAGTCAACATGTTTTCTTTTAGTTCAGTATATCTCTCAGAGTTGTGACAACGATTTAGGAGGAGTATAGAGTTGCCAAATTCTGAGTCATATTCTAATTCATAACACGCCAAGCATATAAAAAGCTCATACGCGGGTTTTCATGTTTGAGTTATTTCAAGAATCCAAAATCTTTCACTTAGTGATTTTTACAAGTCTTCGCAAAGCTGTCCACGATGGGGTTTTCTAAATCTTTGTACCCCGAACATTGAACGCACAGAATTCATCGCTGCAACCAACGTGTCTTCTTGTGATTCCAGCCTTTGATCCTATAAGTTTTGAGCCAAATAGGACAGTGTCGAATTGTAGGGGTCACGCCTAGAATAGAGAGAAGAAATTTTTTGTAACAGAAGTCGTTTGGTCAGTGTTCGTTAATTCAATATTTATGCTTTGATAATTATCAATGATCATTTGATTTTTTTAAAGTCTATTCTAAGACTCTAATATTCTTCTCTTGATGATCTCTACATATTCTTTTTCCTCGAAATTGTCGACGATGGGTCTCTCCAAGTCCCTGTACTTTTCCTTTTCAGCGTATATCACTTCCAAAGGCAACTTTAGTGGTTCATCGTATGCAATGCTTTTTTCGACGTCATAGTACTTATATATAAATCCGTGCTCTTGTGCCATCTTTTCGTAGTACTCGTAATCTTCCTTACGTTTGTGTCTCAAACAGAACACCATTACATTATACTCCGGCAATGGAGCACGATGTCTGTAAACCTCTGAGAATCCTACTATCGAGAGAGCGTACGAAAGGTACGGGAAATGCCTAATTAGATTTTGAATTGGATATCCTCTAACTGGCAAACCAAAATACACCGGTTTAAACTTTTTGATCCACTCCACTCTCTCATATAAACTGCAAATCATCTTGGATACACAATAGTTGCATAACACAAATTTGTCGTTCTCTCGGTACTTGTCGAAGATGTACAGGCAAAAATGGGCGTTATCCAATATTCCATGGATAATATCGTTCCTGTACTCTGTATCGTGATCTGCGAGTCTCTGTTCGTCAATATTGTGGACTACTCCGAAATACGCCTTTAAGTTGTTCTCGAAGTCTTCCTTGTCCACCTTGTTAATTTCCGCTGGTTTTTCAGCATCGTTGAAATCAAAATAGGGTCTTTCCTCATATAAAGGGCCGTCAATTCTAGTGCATTCCGGATCCATCCCGTCACTCGATAAATCGTCATCTAGTCCATACTTTATATTAAAGTAATTGTTGTTGTAGCTTGGGATGTAGTTATACTCATTGATCTCCCAACAGCTTTCAATATCCCAAAGTTCTTCAGCATTTTCAAATCCAGGGTAGTATCTCTTTTCATGCAAATAACTCTTGCTTTTAACAATGCCCCGTATGGTTTCTCTGGATATTAATTTTCTGCCGTCCGTCATGACTTTTGACACGTATAACTGGTAAGCAAAGTACAAGTTATTCTTGCATCCGTTTTCCAAAATGTAATTATCAATTCCCATTTCGTCCAATCTCTTTTCCAAGAGATCGATGTCCCCAAACACTGCACTAGCGCAGAATTCATCCGCTGTAGTCAACATGTTTTCTGTTAGTTCAGTATTTCCCTTATAGCTATGGCTTCGATACAACAGGAGTTTAGGATTGCCAAATTATGAGTCATATTCCTATTCATAAGACGCCAAGTATAAAAAGTTTAATGCGCGGCTCTTTATGGTTGAGTTATTTTAAGAAATCAAAATTCTTCTCTTGATGATCTCTACATATTCTTTTTTTTCGAAATTGTCGATGATGGGTTTCTCCAAGTTCTTGTACTTTTCCTTTTCAGCGTATATCACTTTCAATGGCAACTTGAGTGGCTCATCGTATGCAATGCTTTTTTCGACGTCATAGTATTTATATATAAATCCGTGCTCCTGTGCCATCTTTTCGTAGTACTCGTAATCTTCCTTACGTTTGTGTCTCAAACAGAACACCATTACATTATACTCCGGCAACGGTGCGTAGGGAGTGAAAACTCCTGAACTGGGGACAGTGGAGAGGGCGTACGAAAGGTACGGGAAATGCCTAATTAAATTGTCAACACCATAATCGTCCACAGGCAAGTCAAAATACACCGGCTTGAACTTTTTGATCCATTCTACTTTCCTATACAAACTGCAAATCATCTTGGAAACGCAGTAGTTGCATAACACAAACTTGTCGTTGTCTTGATACATGTCGAAGATGTACAGGCAAAAATGGGCGTTATCCAATATCCCATGGATAATGTCGTCCCTGTATTCTGTATCGTGATCCGCAAGTCTCTGTTCGTCAATATTGTGGACTACTCCGAAATACGCCTTCAAGTTGTTTTCGAGATGGCTCTCGTCCATCTTCTTAGTTTCCGATGACCGACCAGCGATGTCAAAGTCAAAGTCAAAATAAGGTCTTTCTTCATACAACGGACCGTTAATTCTGGTATATTCTGGATCAGTACGCCCGGGGGCTAAATTGTCACCTAAACCATACTTAATACTAAAATAATTGTGGTTGTAGCTTGGAATGTAGTTATCCTCGTCAATCTCCCAACAGCTTTCAATATCCCATAGTTTTTCAGCATTTTCAAATCCAGGGTAGTACCGCTCTTCATGCAAATAGCTCTTGCTTTTGACAATGTCCCGTATGGTTTCTCTGGATATTAACTTTCTATCTTCTGTCATGGCCTTTGACACGTATAACTGGTAAGCAAAGTACAAGTTATTCTTGCATCCGTTCTCTAAAATGTAATTGTCGATTCCCATTTCATCTAGTCTCTTTTCCAAAAGATCTATGTCGCCAAACACTACACTAACACAGAATTCGTCCGCTTTAGACAACATGTTTTCTTTTAGTTCAGTGTTTCTCAGGGTAGGCCTTCGATTTAAGATGAGTTTAGAATTGCCAAATTCTGAGTCATATTCCTATTCATAAGACGCCAAGTATAAAAAGTTTAATGCGCGGCTCTTTATGGTTGAGTTATTTTAAGAAATCAAAATTCTTCTCTTGATGATCTCTACATATTCTTTTTTTTCGAAATTGTCGACGATGGGTTTCTCCAAGTTCTTGTACTTTTCCTTTTCAGCGTATATCATTTCCAAAGGCAATTTTAGTGGTTCATCATACGCAATGCCTTTTTCCACGTCATAGTACTTATATATAAATCCGTGATCTTCTGCCATCTTTTCATAGTACTCGTAATCTTCCTTACGTTTGTGTCTCAAACAGAACACCATCACATTATACTCCGGCAACGGTGCACGATGTCTGTAAACCTCTGAGAATCCTACTATCGAGAGAGCGTACGAAAGGTACGGGAAATGCCTAATTAGATTTTGAACTGGATATCCTCCAACTGGCAAACCAAAATACACCGGTTTAAATTTTTTAATCCACTCCACTTTCTTATAGTAACTGCAAATCATCTTGGAAACGCAGTAGTTGCATAACACAAACTTGTCGTTGTCTTGGTACTTATCGAAGATGTACAGGCAAAAATGGGTGTTATCCAATATCCCATGGATAATATCGTTCCTGTACTCCATATCGTGGTCAAAGAGTCTCTGTTCGTCGATATCATGGACTACTCCGAAATACGCCTTCAAGTTATTCTCAAAGTCGTTCTCGTCCACCTCCTTGGTTTCCACGGGCCGATCAACAACGTCAAAGTCAAAATAGGGTCTTTGCTCACACAATGGACCGTGAATTCTAGTAGATTCTGGATCGATGCCATCAGGTGATAAATCGTCATCTAGTCCATACTTTATAGTAAAGTAATTGTCGTTGTAGCTTGGGATGTAGTTATACTCATTGATCTCCCAACAGCTTTCAATATCCCATAGTCTTTCAACCTCTTCAGAGCCAGGGTAGAACCTCTTTTCATGCAAATAGCTTTTGCTTTTCACAATTTCCCGTATGGTTTCTTTAGATATTAATTTTCTATCTTCAATCATGGCCTTTGACACGTATAACTGATAGGCGAAATACAAGTTATTCTTGCATCCATTCTCTAAAATGTAATTATCAATTCCCATTTCGTCTAGTCTCCTTTCCAAGAGATCCATGTCGCCAAACACTGCACTAGCACAGAATTCGTCCGCTGTAGTCAACATGTTTTCTTTTAATCCTATTTTTCTCAGAGTAATTTAAGATGAGTTTAGAATCGCCAAATTCCTCGAGTCATATTTTAATTCCTAACACGCCAACACGCCAACACGCTAAGCAAATACGAGGTGAAAAAGTTTAATATGCGGGTTTAAGAAATCAAATGCTTCTGTTGATGCGCATACACTTTTTCGCAAAATTATCGACGATGGGGTTTTCTAAATCCTTGTACCTCGAATACCGAAGGCACAAAATTCGTCACTGTAGTCATGATTCCAGTCTTTGTTACTACAAGAGTCTAATAGGACAGTGTCGAGTTTGTAGAGGCTACGCCTAGAATTGAGAGAAGAAAACTTTTGTAACAGAAGTCGTTAATTCAATATTCATGCTCTCATAATCATCAGTTGTCATTGGATTATTCAAAGGTCTAGTCTAAAACTCTGATAATCGTCTCTTGATAATGTCTACGTACTCTTTTTTCGCAAAGCTATCGACGATGGGTTTCTTCAAGTCCTTGTACTTTTCCTTTTCAGCATATATCACTTCCAACGGCAACTTGAGTGGTTCATCGTACGCTATGCTCTTTCTCACATCATAGTGCTTATAAATGAATCCCTGTTCTTCTGCCATCTTTTCGTAGTACTCGTAATCTTTCTTACGCTTGTGTTTCAAACAGAACACCATCACATTATATTCTGGCAATGGTGCGTAGGGAGTAAAAACTTCTGAATCAGGGACAGTGGAGAGGGCGTACGAAAGGTACGGAAAATGATCAATTAAATTGCTAACACCAAAATGGTCCACAGGCAAGTCAAAATACACCGGCTTGAACTTTTTGATCCACTCCACTCTCTCATATAAACTGCAAATCATCTTGGATACACAGTAGTTGCATAACACAAACTTGTCGTTGTCTCGGTACTTATCGAAGATGTACAGGCAAAAATGGGCGTTATCCAATATCCCATGGATGACATCGTTCCTGTACTCTGTATCGTGATCTGCGAGTCTCTGTTCGTCAATACCATGGACTACTCCGAAATACGCCTTCAAGTTGTTTTCGAAGTCTTCCTTGTCCACCTTCTTATTTTCCGCTGGTTTTTCGGCAACGTCAAAGTCAAAATAGGGTCGTTCCTCATACAACGGACCATCAATTTTAGTGGACTCTGGATCGAGTCCCTCTGGAGATAAGTCATCGCCTAACCCATACTTAATATTAAAATAATTGTTGTTGTAGCTTGGAATGTAGTTATACTCATTGATCTCCCAACAGCTTTCAATATCCCATAGTCTCTCTGCATTCTCGAAACTAGGGGAGTACCTCTCTTCATGCAAATAACTCTTGCTTTTAACAATGTCCCGTATGGTTTTTCTGGATATTAATTTTCTGTCGTCCGTCATGACTTTTGACACGTATAACTGGTAAGCAAAGTACAAGTTATTCTTGCATCCGTTTTCCAAAATGTAATTATCAATTCCCATTTCGTCCAATCTCTTTTCCAAGAGATCGATGTCCCCAAACACTGCACTAGCGCAGAATTCATCCGCTGTAGTCAACATGTTTTCTGTTAGTTCAGTATTTCCCTTACAGCTATGGCTTCGATACAACAGGAGTTTAGGATTGCCAAATTATGAGTCATATTCCTATTCATAAGACGCCAAGTATAAAAAGTTTAATGCGCGGCTCTTTATGCTTGAGTTATTTTAAGAAATCAAAATTCTTCTCTTGATGATCTCTACATATTCTTTTTTTTCGAAATTGTCGATGATGGGTTCCTCCAAGTCCTTGTACTTTTCCTTTTCAGCATATATCACTTCCAAAGGCAACTTGAGTGGCTCATCATACGCTATACTTTTTTCCACGTCATAGTACTTATAAATGAATCCCTGCTCTTGTGCCATCTTTTCGTAGTACTCGTAATCTTCCTTACGTTTGTGTTTCAAACAGAACATCATCACATTATACTCGGGCAACGGAGCACGATTTCTGTAAACTTTTGAGAATCCTACTATCGAAAGAGCGTACGAAAGATACGGGAAATGATTAATTAGACCCTCAATACCATAACCGTACACAGGCGAATCGAAATATACCGGCTTGAATTTTTTGATCCACTCCAATTTGTCATAGAAACTGCAAATCATTTTTGAAACGCAGTAGTTGCATAACACAAACTTGTCATTGTCTTGATACATGTCGAAGATGTACAGGCAAAAGTGTGTGTTATCCAATATCCCATGGATAATATCGTTCCTGTACTGTGTATCGTGATCTGCGAGTCTCTGTTCGTCAATATTGTGGACTACTCCGAAATACGCCTTCAAGTTGTTTTCGAAGTCTTCCTTGCCCACCTTCTTATTTTCCGCTGGTTTTTCGGCAATGTCAAAGTCAAAATAGGGTCGTTCCTCATACAACGGACCATCAATTTTAGTGGATTCTGGATCGAGTCCCTCTGGAGATAAGTCGTCGCCTAACCCATACTTAATATTGAAATAATTGTTGTTGTAGCTTGGAATGTAGTTATACTCATTGATCTCCCAACAACTCTCAATATCCCAAAGTTCTTCAGCATTTTCAAATCCAGGGTAGTATCTCTTTTCATGCAAATAACTCTTGCTTTTCACAATTTCCCGTATGGTTTCTTTAGATATTAATTTTCTGTCTTCTATCATGGCCTTTGACACGTATAACTGGTAAGCAAAATACAAGTTATTCTTGCATCCGTTCTCTAAAATGTAATTGTCGATTCCCATTTCGTCTAGTCTCCTTTCCAAAAGATCTATGTCGCCAAACACTACACTAGCACAGAATTCGTCCGCTTTAGACAACATGTTTTCTTTTAGTTCAGTGTTTCTCAGGGTAGGCCTTCGATTTAAGATGAGTTTAGAATTGCCAAATTCTGAGTCATATTCCAATTCATAAGACGCCAAGTATAAAAGTTTAATGCGCGGTTCTTTATGGTTGAGTTATTTTAAGAAATCAAAATTCTTCTCTTGATGATCTCCACGTACTCTTTTTTTCTTCGAAATTGTCGATGATGGGTTCCTCCAAGTTCTTGTACTTTTCCTTTTCAGCGTATATCACTTCCAAAGGCAACTTGAGTGGCTCATCATACGCTATGAGTTTTTCCACGTCATAATGGAGCACGATTTCTGTGAACTTTTGATTCCCCAACTATCGAAAGAGCGTACGAAAGAGCGTACGAAAGGTACGGGGAATGGATAATTAAATTGCCAGCACTGTGATCGTTCACAGGTAAATCAAAACACATTGGCTTAAACCACTTGATCCACTTCACGTTCTCATAGACGCTATAATAAATTGCTTGTGATAAGTAACATGAACTAAAGAATTTTCAATAAATAATTTAAATTAAGAGATCTCAACTTTTAATCCATCCATTAATCTTGCTACAGCAGCTGCAAATACTCTAGGAGGATACGTATCAGATGTGGTTAAATTATCGAAATCTTGACACATTCTTATTGTTATATAACTTGCTTCTGTCAAAGCAAATTGTTGACCTAAACAGATTCTTGGTCCTGTTCCGAAAGGAATAAAAGCCGATCCGGGTCTAATGGTTTCCCATCGTTCAGGTATAAATTCCTCGACATTTTCACCATAATATTCACTATCTCTATGGAGGGAATAAATTTCCATCAATATCGTACTTCCTTTAGGTACATAGGTTGGAAACTCGCCATTGGGTCCACCTCCTTTTGGAAGAGTTGTTGGTTTGGCGGTCTCCCGTAAATTACGAGATACTGGAGGATGAAGTCTTAACAGTTCGTTTATACAATGTTTCAAGTATTTACATTGTTTCATCGATTCAAAAGTAATAGTTTCAGTGCCATGGCCAAAATGGTTCAATACTTCGTATTTGAGCTTTTGAAACACTTTAGGATTATGTGCCAACTCTAAAAATAAGAAAGTTAAAAGCATCGAAGTAGTCCCTCTACCTGCCAACATGATACTTAATAACTCATCCTGCAACACTTGCGGGTCTCTGGTCTGTTTAACTAACTCATATAGAAAAATGTACCCATTTGATTTTTCATTTAATTCATCAGGTGTAAGATGAAGTGCCTTATTAACATATAATTGGACAAATTTGTGAATCTCCTTAATTGGAGCTTGGAAACCGGGCAAAAAGTCAACCAACCACGAATATTGCCCGAGTGCTTCTCTCAATAACGTATACTTGGTTAACCGTTTGAAATTATACTCGAACCCGTTATTCAGAAGATAATATTGGGATATGATAGAATCTTTGGGGTCTAAAGAGAAAACACTTTCTCCAAACAAAAACTCGGTACTAGCATCCAATGTTAGTTTAGAGAATAGTTCCTGCAAATCAAAGGTCTTTCCTTCAAGGTCGTTAATGGTATTATGGAAGTTACGATAATGTTGTTCTAATGAATTCAATTGGCTGATTTGATGTCTAGAGAATTGAGGCTTCAACATAGTTCGACTTGTCTTCCATTGATCACCGTCTGTGGCAAAGATCCCATGACCCAAAAGTGGGTAGAATAATTGTCTTCTCAATCCAATTGAATAATCACTGATATTGCTTAGGACTGCTTTAGTATTCTCCATATTTCTCGTGAAATAAATCTTCTTACCAAACGGATACCCTATGAAAGTATTGAGTTGATTATCCCTAAAATACTTATAAGTCTCTTCCAATTGGGTGCCATTTCTAACGGTTTTAATCCCATCAATAGTGATAAAATATCTCTTGGTTTTAACCGGCCTACATCCATTTTGATAAGCAAGTTTTAGCACCACCAAGAACTTTACAAGTTTATAGGCAATGAATATTAAGATGAGTTGCACAAACATATTCATATTGAAACTTTTTTACAAATTCTGGTACTTATAATTAATAAGGGTGTGTGCGCCTATTTTGAGGGGAATACAGAGTAATATCATAGACCCTTTTCCTAGATGTATTCATTTTTTGATTAACGATATTTGGGATCAGTTCATTTATAGAAAGTTGGATACAGAATTGAATAAGAATTTCAAAGGCTATTGTGTCTCAGATATTGTCCCAGGTAATTGGTCTCAGGGTAATATATGAATTGAGTAGAGAAGCTCTTTATTTGATATATTTTTCAGTCCTCTTTATTTTATGCTTATACCTTAAAGTTCCATTACAATCGACCTTAAATACAGAGAATACCTTCAATTATAAGTCCTAAGGGGTCTTTAAAAATCATTACACATCCGTACACCAAAAAATGACACATTAGTTAATATCCATAATACTTACCCTCAGATGGTCATCTCCGTAACTCCAAGTATCTCCGCGTTAGTCACCTACGGCATTAGCATGAGGGGCACGAGTGCCTCTACCATTTTCTAATATAAAACCAAAAAAAATTCTAGTGAGATTTTTATTAATCAACACGTAATTAGATATTACAGTAGACCAAGGTATCTAATAGTATAAAAAGCATATCACGTAACACAAAAGCACAACGAACATGCAAGAAAGGTTCCCCAGTCTCGAGACCAAAAGATCAAGATCGGCATCGGTTATTGACAAGCCTAAGAGACAATATAGTTTATCAATAAATTCCCTAAACTCATTACATTCAGACGATGAAGATAAAGACAAACCTGTGAATAAGCATAGGAAGTTAAGTGAAGTAGAGTTGGAGAGCCAGTTGATTTTAACCGCTGGTGGTAAGAGAGAAGATGTTTTTATGTTCTTTTTAAAATTGTTGTTTTTAATGATAGTAGTGTTTGGCTGTGGGGTTTTAATATTTTATGCCTTGTAGAGGAAGTTTAGTAAAGGACTCGTTATAGAGGACTTATTTCAGAGGACTCATTGTAGAGGACTCGTGGTAGAGAATTCCAGTTGAGGATTCCTAAGGGAGAACTCTTCAGGGAAGATTTTTTTTTGTGGGATGGTAAGGCTCAAGTAGGGTATTATAGAAGTGTACGATAGGGAATATATAAGGTTTATTTTGAAGTTTAACTTTTTTTCTTTTTTGAAAACTCTGACATGATTTGCTTACTTGTGATATTGTAAGTTGATGTTTAAATTCGTATTTTTGTTTAGGTAAACACTAGGCGTAGCAAGGTAAACAGTAACAACGTGAGGTGGGAGTTGTAAGGACGAGATCTCGTTTAACTCGAGGCAGCAACCGAATCGCAATGCCTCTACGTTTGTTTAAACATGCTTATGAACGATGCTCAAGGTATTCAGGGGGCGGTTCCTGGGACGGAATTCAGACGTTAATTTCAGGTTTCGGCTTCTAAATTGGAAATGGCGTCGTCAACTCAAGATTGGATTTCTCCTTGTGTGACGGAAATTATCAATGGCTGCAAATAAGTGTCGAATAGTAAATAAACTTACTCTATGACGTTTGTAAACTATGCTAAGTTTCAAAAGTCTTGAATGAATTGCTATCGCCTCCTAAAGGTAGTGATGAATTAAGAATGTAAAATATCTTAGAGATCATAGTGAAATAATCAGCTTAAAGAGGTGTGAGAGTCATTTAGTTTTGCCTATACATCCTTTCTTCTCTCTCTCTCTCTCTCTTCTTTTTTTAGTAGCGATAGATCGTATATAATTAGTACCTTAGAAAGCTATTCATACCTACACCACTAAGAGATCTTAAAAATTCGAATTTTGCTAAAAATACAGAAAAGTTGATTTTTTTGATGGTTTTCAAATGGCTCATTTTGGACTCTGGCTGTTCCTAGAGAATATATAACAGAGTTCTGAAGAGACAAGTAGTTACTAACGTCTTAGAATATTCTTTTCAACTTCTAAGACCATTATATTTCAATAAACCCATCCTGTGAGTGGTACAAAACCACCAATTCTGGAGAGGTCCAACCCTGCGATTTTTTGATTTTTTCGTGAAAATTGGAAATCTGAGTTATCAGAATCCAAAAGTTCATGAAAGTCAAAAAGAATTTGGTCAATTTGGAGGTTTTTGTCGCGCGACGTTTACAAACAGAAACCTCTGCGACATGGGTTTTTAAAAAGTGGCTATAACTCTTGAATTTGATAGGGGACCTTTACTTTTTAAGATATAATAGGAAACTTCAAAATAATAGCTTTGTACTGAAATCATAAAAACTCAAAATATCACCGTAGAAGGAGGCCAAAAGAGAGTTTGAAAAATTAAGAAAAATCGAAAAATCGGGCATGACTGGGCGCTCCAAGGGGTCGGGATAAAACTTTTCGCTAGGGCCAGCCTCGCGGTAGCTCTAACGAAAAGTTTTAAACCATTTACTACCAGCCAAAATCACTATAATATAGATAATTTTGGTCTAGATTTGTAAATGGCTCCCTTATAATTTGTACAAGAGTTCAAATCCTTTGAAAAGGGGACGAATCCACTTTTCTAGAATCTTCTATTTTCCTCTAACAAAATTTTGCAACCAAATTTTGCACTTATCACCAACGCTCATAACCAACATTAACTTCGGTTTAACTCCCTATATACTCTGTAACCTCTATATACTGCTATATACTTCTATACGCTCTATATACTACTATATACTACTATATACTTCTATAAACTGCTAACAACCATCATGGTTGAAAGCTCCAGAAATCAGAGATATTGAGAGCCGTTAATCAAGTATAGTCAACATTGAATATCAAACCTTTATATATTTGGTGACGTTGGAACCAGGCACATTAATATCAACTTGACTAGATACTTTCATAACTGTTAGAGGATGACCCACTGGAATAAAAAAAAGTTTGGAACCACAAATCCAAATCCACAAACAAAAAAATCAAAATAAGTCCCAACAACAACTCTCTCTAGAACTATTTCCACTATAATAGCCTAGGCGTATATTTGGTGAATGGTAAGCGACGTGATCATTGATGTTCTCCTTGAAATTGAAGTTTTGAATGTGGAAAGGAATAAAGGTGACTTGGAAGTGATCCACAAATTTGATTCTCATAAATCATTTGGACTAAGGAACAGGGGAAAAAAGGAATTGGAAAGATAAAATTGGACCGAATTGATAACATTTGTAACTGAACTAATAAAGCATCTCTATAATGTTAGTAAATGCCCCCGAAGGGCCTAAAATGTTAGTAATGGTAAGATTTTGGTAAGACTGATAGGTGAGAAGAAAAGAAAAATTTCGCTATAATATCCACAAATAAATATCCTAATTTTTGATAGAATCGCTGAGGGGTCTAGATTTCTGTATGAAAAGTCTGTAAAAGAAACCTTCTATGAGATTCTACGAGATTCCATAGTTTTTAAGAGACCTAGAAGTAAAATAAACTTTTTTCTTTTGGTGCTCTTACAAAGTAAAAGCTTATCTTGGAATCTGAAGGGTGCACGCGAAATCATTGATGAGACGGTTTAACCATAACTCTGCCATAACTAGAAGATTCCAAGAGATTCTAGAAACCAAGTCAAGCTCAGATACGTCTAAGGAACTTAGAAAAGAGATCCAACAAAAATTGGGTGATGCATTGTCAGAAGAACTGACGTATGATGCTAAATATTCTAATCAATTGGGATACTTGAAACTGGAGAATTTATTGAAATATAATAAGCATGGATCACAAATAGCTAAACTGAAACCTTGGGATGGACAAGAAGGAAGTAAAGAAGCAAGTCTTCGAATGATTATGGACCTGAAACCTAGACCTAAGAAAACACGAAATCCAGGGAAGAGGCTAATAATGGCTAAAGAGATTAGTAATGAATATAAGGACAGTAAGATCAATCCTTTAGAAGATGACGAGTTTAAGAAATTATACCAGGAAAGGTTTCTTGGACCCAATATGTTACTCAACACAGCGAACCCCAATGTGACGTTGAATCTCGTTAATACTATAGCCACCTCCAAGATCAATTCCAAGATCAATTTAAAAACGGGACAATTTGAAGATGGTGATATGGATAAGGTTAGAGGCAAGCCCTTAAATAAACAACATTTGGATAACTCCACCAACACTACTTACTTTATTAATCAGATTTTGAGTAAACAAGATGTTCTACCACCGTGGATTGAGAACCAACAGAATCTTAATTATGATATTCGACAATTTCGATCTACTATGGATTTCAATTTGGTCAAACTCGTAAGAAATGAAGGACAAATACTTCCAAAGCCTCAATTGAAACAACGGTTCCAACAAACCAATTACAGTTACATTTCCGAGAAGATAAGAGTCATAAACAATGCCATTAGAGATTACAATTTACAGGCCCCTTCACTGAACTTCCATAAGTTGAAATTGGTCACGGAAGAGGAAATTGATAGTACGCTTGATAGAAATTACCATAAATTGGCGGAATTGATTGTTAGTGAGGAATTTGAAGTAATGTATTCAAATACTAGCCAAGGGTTTTTGAGTTTATTTGAAACTGCAAAAGCTGTACCACAAAGACCTGTAGAGAAATTGAATTTATGGAGTTCATTTAAACAAATGTTTTCCGAGATAAGGTCGCCTACTACTTAAGAACATGAAATAATGAAATAATGAATGATGTATATAGAAATCACTTAGTATATAAGTAAAATGCTAGCACTGCTAATATTAGAAAAATCCAACCCCCTTGACGTATAATTGCAAATAATATCCCCTTATCTTGTGATTTTGCCATAGTTAAACTCTTCCAAAACTCTTGACTCATTTGTTGCCTCAGAAATTTCTTCAAAACTGATTTGAATCCATTATCACCTAATTGGGTTATTTCCTCTTCTGATAAACCATCAAAATCAACTAAAGTATTGTACCATTTATCGACATCCAATTCTACGTTGAACCCTGTAGCTTTGGACCTATCTTCATAATAATTAACCACCGATTCAAGAGGCCCTCCATTATTTGGAGCCAACACTGGGGTTTTAAATAACATACTTTCTACAGGTACAATTCCGAAATGTTCGTTCTTGGGGGTATATAATAAAAGCTTACTTCTTTTGATTAAAGCTTTTTTTATGGAAGATTTAATGCTAGGTAAGAAAAGCACATCGGTAGAAGGAGGTAAAACCAAAAGCTTTGATCTTACAGTGAAATGTTGAAGGTCTAAAGAATGAGATAATTTTTCAAGCTCTTGAAGGTATTGAACATTTTCAGCCACTCTAGAATCAAATCCTCCTGCTACTACTAATATGGGACACTTTTTACCCGACTTTTGGCAATGGTTCTTGAATTTACTGAATGCGTTTATGGCTAACCCTATATTCTTTTTACGTTCAAATCTATTGATAGAAATGAAGAATTGGTGATCCTTGAAGAACGTATCAACCTCATCATCGGCAAGTTTATCATCAGCCGTTTCTATTATACCTTGGTTGATATCTACACAAGGATAAATCACATGAGGATCGATCTTTATGGATTTAAATGTAGAATGAAATACGGATTTGGTAAATAATGAATTGACCACTAATTGATCACTTAAACTGGTGGTATACTCTTCCAACCAATCAAAAGGTACTCTATATAAACGTTTCAATAATCCTTTAGGAATCGACAACAACTGATCCGGGAAATGACAATAAAATAACACTTTGGTTTGAGGTGATTTGAATAAACATAACAAGGGAATACAGATGGATAATTGATCAATAATGAAATAGTCATAATTTTTGATGTCCCCTGATATTATAAGAATTATCACAAGGTATAATTGTCTTAGTATAGCACATAAAATGTGGAATTTGCCAATAATATTGGTAGGTAAGAAATCACCAAATACTTGAACTTTAAGTAAGTCTGATGAAACTTCTTCAAAACAATGGGATCTATCACAATGAGAAGTGTAGATGATTATATCATTGTTTAGCTCTTGTAATCCTACAGCTGCATCTACCACAAGACGTTCAGCACCACCTATGCCTAGATCTGGATGAATGAATGCAATCTTCATACGCGGTGAAAATATAATGAGCGTGGTTCGGTGTCAAACTGAGGGCATTGAGGGCATTGAGAGGGCATCACTGAGGCCCATCACTCAATCGGTTTGGGCTTAGATTTTTTAAAATTTAGGACCTTTTGATTAAATGTTAGTGGATCATTGGCACATTGGTCATTTTGTTAATCTTTAGAGTCATTTAGGGTAAATAAAAAAAAGACATTTAAATAGGCTCAACTTCTCTTATCATTATAAACTTCGCATACCCTCAAATGTATGATGATACGTAAGGAACTTGACTTATTTAAGAAGAACTCAATAGAAACTCTAAACAAAATCACAGACAAATAAAATGTCTCTACATCCAAAGTTATTGACACAAACCAAACAATTCAAAGAGGAGTCATGGACTAATGGATCCGGTTCAAGATAAGCACGTAACCACGGACATTATGGTAAAATGATAAAATGATAAACCACGGGTTATACAATACAATATTAACAATCAAGACGAATTCCTCGGCACATGAGCCAGCCTTTTGTGTTATCTAAGACATGCGAAGATTGTACATACTAAAATCATAGACAATCATTAAGATAGGTGGTGTTCCTTTATTAGTAAAATTCCACTCACATGAATATACCCAAAAAAAAAAACCCCAGCAATTTATTACAATACTAAATTACCACCAATAGTAGTAAATTAACACCAGCCACCGCGCCAAACATCGACGCGGGTTTAATCGGACTTACGACATTATATATCATCACCCACTAAAACTTCCTAAAATAGTCAGTTACTCTAAATGTCTCGCGACTCCTTTCCCCAAAACTTTTTCGCAAAATTCTTACCTAAGTATCCTAAACTAATTATCAAATATCCCTGAATTGTTTTTGTGAAACGAAAGTAAAATGGTTTATCAACATACGGTAGAAGTCGGCGAAGCCAAGCCCGGTGAAACCGCCCCAAGAAGAAAAGCTACTCAAAAATCTGGTGCAGTCAGTAAACCTTTAGACTCTAAAGCAACCGACTTGTTCGAATTCTTTCAAGAATGTGTCACTAGAAATGGTGCTAGAAACGCTATGGGTTGGAGAGATTTGGTAGAAATCCATAGCGAGACTAAACAAGTCAGAAAAGTCATTGATGGTAAGGAAACTTTTGTTGATAAGGAATGGTTATATTTTGAAAACTCCGAATATTTTTATATCACTTATCCGGAATTGCAAGATTTAGTCATTGATTATGGTAAAGGTTTAGTTAAGTTAGGTTTACAACCAAATCAAGTTGATAAGGTTCATATCTTTGCTGCCACTAGTCACAAATGGATGCAAACTTACTTAGCTACTCAATCCCAAAATATGTCAATTGTTACTGCTTATGATACTTTAGGTGAACAAGGTTTAACTCATAGTTTGACCCAAACTCAATCCAATGCTGTTTTCACTGATAATGCGTTATTGGCCAATTTAATCAAGCCTTTAACCAAGGCTAAAGATATTAGATATATCATCCATGGTGAAGCAATTGATGCTAGTGATAAGAGACAAGGTGGCAAATTATACAAAGATGCCGAATCTGCTAAACAAAAAATCTTGGAAGTAAGACCAGATATCAAATTCATTAGTTATAATGAAGTGATTGCTTTAGGGAAATCTGATTCTAACCCTGATAATTTGGATTTAAGTATTAAGAAGGCTAAGATTTCTGATCCAAGTTGTATTATGTACACCTCAGGATCCACTGGAGATCCAAAGGGGGTCGTTTTGACTCATGAAAACATTTTGGCCGGGTTAGGAGGTGTTTCCACTGTTGCTGGTAGAAATTTGGTTCACAACAATGATCGTATTGTTGCATTTTTACCCTTGGCTCATATTTTTGAATTAGCATTTGAATTAATCAGTTTCTGGTGGGGTGGTTGTATTGGATATGCTAATGTCAAGACCTTAACTGATGCTTCATGTAAGAATTGTCAAAGTGATTTAGTTGCATTTAGACCAACTATTATGGTTGGTGTTGCAGCTGTTTGGGAAAGTGTAAGAAAGGGAATTCTTGCTAAAGTCAAGGAATTACCACCATTCACTCAAAAGATCTTTTGGTTGGCATTCAAGGCTAAATTGACCTTTAAAGATTATAATATCCCCGGTTCTAACATTTTTGATGTTATTTTCAAAAAAGTTAAAGCTGCTACTGGAGGATGTTTAAGATATTGTCTTAATGGAGGATCACCAATCAGTTTAGATGCCCAAGTGTTTATTAGTAATTTGATTTGTCCCATGTTGATTGGATACGGATTAACTGAGACAGTTGCTAATACAACTATCGTTGATTGTGATCATTTCGAACATGACATTTCCGGATGTTTATTAGGTTCACTTACTGCCAAATTAATTGATGTTCCTGAAGCCGGATATTTCGCCAAGAATAACCAAGGGGAATTATTATTAAGTGGTAAACCAGTTACTAAGGAATACTATAAAAATGAAAAGGAAACCTCTGAAGCTTTCACTCCAGATGGATGGTTCAAGACTGGTGATATTTGTGAATGGACTGCTAATGGTAACTTGAAGGTTATTGACCGTAGAAAGAATTTAGTCAAAACCTTGAATGGTGAATATATTGCATTGGAGAAATTGGAATCTGTTTATAGATCCAATCCAACAGTTTTGAACATTTGTGTTTATGCTGATCAAACCAAAGTTAAACCTATTGCTATTATCTTACCAAACGAACACCATTTAAGACAATTATTAAAAGAAACCCATACGTTTTCTGAATCTGATTTACACAATAAAGATTTGAGTGAATTGGTTGATGATCCAAAAGTTATAAAACAAGTTTTAAAATCATTATTATCCACTGCTAAAGCTCAAGGTTTGAAAGGAATTGAATTATTACAAAATATTGTTTTGTTGGACGCTGAATGGACCCCACAAAATGGTCTCGTTACTAGTGCACAAAAGTTACAAAGAAGAAAGATTTTAGAGAGTTGCAAGGATCAAGTTGAAGCTGCTTATAAGAATTCTTAGTTTAATTGAATGTATGTAATTGTTGTTGAATCGTGTAGAGGGCGATTTTAATATATGTATCTATTTCTATTAGTATTTATAAGTCTATTTATTATTCTAATTTTTGGATGGTTCGAGGATCTATTGGGTTCGAGAATCTAATGGGTTCATGGACCTACCTACTGGGTTTAATATGGTCCAATATGGTCCAATATGGTTCTCAGGATTAAGAAGACCCTCCATACACCTTTTTAAAGTAAAACTTAGTATCATTCATATCTAACCCATTCACTAAACATAATTGTAATAAAATTCTAGCCTTTTGGGGATTAATTGTACCACTAGCAATGACATTATCACTATTTAAACCTTCAAATCTTGGTAAACTTCCAATTGGAACCATACCATCCATCGACCTTTTGGAATAAATAACGGGAATATTGTATTTATTACTCAATTCAACAATTCTTTTGCTGGTAGCTTCACTAACAGATCCAGCACCCATAGTAGCTATTACCAACCCTTTTGTGTTCAAAACCAGGGACTCTATGACTAAATTAAGAAGATCATTATTGAATCCTTGGTGAGCAAAAAGGATAGGAATCTCAGGTAAACTGAAATCAATTGGTAAAGGTAAAAAGGAAACTCCCATAGGTTTTGATGGTGGGAAATAATAACATAATTGATTATTAACGAAATTCCCTAAGTAACCTTGTCCTATAGCATTGAAGGTATCTAAAGAGTTAGCATTGGATTTCTTCAAGAAATAACCTGAGATTATTCTATCATTAAATGCTACCAAGATTCCTCGATTCCAACTCAGTTTATTAGCAGCTATCACTATTGCCTGGTACAAGTTCATAGGTCCATCTGAGGAAATAGCCGTGGATGGTCTCATAGAACCACAAAGGACAATGGGTTTAGAGGTATTAATGGTAAATTGGAGGAAAAATGACGTCTCTTCCATAGTATCAGTTCCATGAGTTATAACTATTCCATCATAATGATTAAGGTCTTCCTGGACTTTTTGGTAAATGATTTTCAATTCCGGTTCTCCAATTTCCTTAGAGTCTAAATTCAAGATTTGTTCATAATGTAAGGTACAAACTCCACTTAAGTCCGGAATAGTCTTCACTAACTCTTCGATAGTTAAGTCAACTTTATATCCAGCAGTTTGATGGGCACTAACACCCTTTGAGGCAATTGTACCACCAGTTCCTAATATTTTTACGGTAGGAAGAGGTCCACCACTCTCAGGCTTATACCTGATCTTAAATTGAGTGTGTTCTAAATCTTTTGGATCTCCTTGATAGTCTACTTCGTACATAGTAAAATGCGCAGAATTTTTATCATGGGTTTCTTCAGCTCTAGTCCTCAAGATCCTCCTAATAAATCGTCCAGGAAAAAGTGTTGGGACTCCAGAGACAAGTTCTTTGAATGTTTAACCACAAATGAAATTGACAATTCCTTAGATCCTAAACAAAAGGATAATGTCACTAAAAATTGTGGAGGGTTAAGAGATCAATTTAAGAACGATTGTGTTGCTTCATGGTTCAAGTATTTTCAAGAAAAAAGATATAATGATATTACTAGAGAGAGGTATATCAATAAATTACAAGCTGAAGGTGCACAGGAGTTACCTTTTAAATTAGCTCCTTCTAGGAAGTGAGTTTTAAGTTCTTCTTAAGTGAGTGCTCTAAGTGAGTGATTGAGTGAGTGCTGTTGGTGAGAATGACGATGAGGTGTGTAAATAGAATAAATGATTTTTTATATGCTTATTCTATATACTCTTATTTAAGTGCTTATTGTTTTGTGTTATTTGGTTTTTGACATATTCTTGGTTTGTGAAATGCCTTAGTGTGTGACATGTTCTTGGGGTGACATGTTCTTGGTTCATCACAATGTTTGAATATAAATAGATTCTCTACTAATAACATATCCACCTCCATTAACTTCTAATAATGCCCCCCATTCATATTCTCCATTCTCTAGAATCACAAAACTAGTATTGATCTCTTCACTCAACCCCACTTTCACTGCCAATTTCGTTTGTAAAAGTCCATTAACCAATATCTTCTTATCGATACTTTGATCTCGATTATTCAGCTGTAATGGAATATTTCGTAATGTTCCACTGATATCAACATCATCATAATTAGTAACTACTGTCTTCATGGTATAAAACGTCTCTGTTTGTAACTTGAATTGATTACCTTCTCTAACAACTATTTCTCCACGATCTTCATCAATAATCTCATGGGTGATCTGAATTCTTGGATAAAGCAAACAATTAATCATCTTTGAAGTTAACCTAATACTCCTAAAATCAATGTCTCCATGTCTTCCCTTCATGGCCCAGTTCCCACTGAACTTGGTCAATAAATCATCCCGTAACCAGAAATTCTGTCTCATCTCCAAATCTTCCAGTTCCGTGATCAGATAATCCTTTACAAATTGTCGATTTCTTAATGAGGGAATTCGTCTCTTGACATCAAGATCTTGGGCACTAGTTCGTTTTATAGGTAATAAATACCTTGAAGTGTTATTAGACTTTAAAGTATCCTGGATTGTAAACTCTTTGGTTTGAATGAACTTCACATTAATATCAACATCTTCAGTCCATGAATTATGCAAATCAAGAATTATCAAACAATAGTCGGAAATATTATCGACATTCTCTATGAAAGTCTGAAGATCCTTAAGATTACTATCCTGACTTTGAGCTACATCTGGTATTTTAGCTTCTAAGCCGGAAAATAAAGGAACTATATCAAAATGAATCATCTCAATACATGGTAATATCGTCATATGTAAAGGTATTTCAACCGTCTTTAAAAAACTCTTCGATAAGTCAGTTAACTTGTTACCATATTCCAAAATCATTTTCAGGTCAACCATCCCCTTTTTCCCAGTAATTTCATAATTTATCTTAATCTCTTTATTCCCTTGGATAGGTTTATACTTCTCATTAATCTCCCGTTTATTCAATATCTTAAAGCTTTTGAACTTAAGTAAGTACCATTCTAATTCATAAACTTCTAAAGCATTTAAATTCCCACTAAGTTTCTTAGTAAGACTCATGATGGTACTGTCCCAGAATGAGAATGATAAATAATTTATAGGCTGCAATGACCGATTAACTAATGTTATTGAGAATTCGTATTTTTCACCTTCAAGTAACATTAACCATCCATTGGTTACCAGAAGTTCGATTAATGATAATTTTGGTTGAGGATCCACCACATTCAATTTAAGTTCCTTACTACTAACTCTATGGGATATTCTATTATGAGTTAAATTATTGATTATTGAGGAAAGTGGATGTTCATTCCCAAATCCTTCACCCGGAGTTTCAGATCTATCAACAGGCTTTAATTTAGCACTATTGGAATTCAATTCTTGATCAACTATAGGGAAAAATCTTGACGAACAATTACCAACAGTAATATTGAACCCTTTCATTATAGCAAGACCTGATTCTAATGGTACAAAGGGAACCAGAAAACTTTCACAACTTTTAGGAGGGATAATCAAAGATGATGTAGAAAGAGAATTTTCATTCATCGTAGGTGTAGATACTTTAGTATCTCTTAATTTAGGGTTACTAAGTCCTAATTTGGATTGTGTACCGACTTTAGATACACTGGGTCCATTACTTCTGGTACCTAACTTTATGGTTTTAACTTTTATACTACAAACCACTTCAATATCGGTGATTTCTAATTCAAAACTATAAGGGTTCTGTAACGAGACCTTCACATGACAAACTTCATCTTTAATAACCACTTGATCTTTGGAAATGGTTGTTTGCTTTTTAAAGGGATCGAAAATAAATGGAGACGTAATTTGAGGATTAATTTGAGGGGTGTTATTAGCAGTAGGTGTTGGAGTATTCACCATATCACCAATTTCAGTTCCTGAATATTCTGAAAATGGAATTAATTCTTGTTGGTTCTTATTAGTCATGAATTTAGCATCTCTTACAAGAAAGGGGTCCCAATAAGGTACTCGGACGTTTTGTCTGGTGAGAGCCATAACCCGATCTTTTAGTTTAAGTTCATCATCTATAGGTAAGCAATGAATATATCTGGTGAGGATGAGACAATAAACACTAGCCAAAGCTTTATTATCTTTTAGGTTCTCAAAGATCCTGATGGCCAATTTTATCAACGATAATTGAAGGGAATTCCAATTGTTCGAAGTGGTGATAGAATCAACGATTGAATATTCCGGTTGTTTGTTGATTTCATAAACCTGGAATAAATCATTTAGAATTTGTTTTATACTGAGATTGGCATTATCCGTGACTTCGGCTATGTAATTTATCAGTTGGTCCACATCAGAATTATTGACATCATTAGACCCTAATAAAGGGTATGATTTTAACTCCGGTAATATAGCAACTAATAACGTTCTTAATGCAAATGCTTGTTTTCTATACATCTTCAAAGTATGATAAACCGAGGCTAATTCACAATAGATTCGGCACTGATCAATTAAATTCAAATCTACTAATTGAAGTGAATAAATCTTATCCAATTCATTAAGGATGTTATTCTTATTAAACCATGGATTCGGTGTTTGTGAGTCTATTTGATTTGGATTCACTATTGAGTCGAATAATTGAGCATTGATAATTCCCCCATGTTTATATATACATAAAATGAATTGTAAGTGTCTCAACGTCGATTCGATGTACACTAAGTCAGGGACAATGTTTTCAAAATCATTAGCACTCATTTGAAAGTAATCATCAACCTTATAATTAATGAGTTTGACGATTTCAGGCACGGCTATAGTGTTTAAATCCGGAGGAGAACTAAGGGAAGGGAGATTTAAACTTAAGCCTGAAGAAGTTCCAATTGAGCTTCGGGGGGATAAAATCTTGCCATTCCCATTTCCGAGCTCACCATTGTGACTGTTACTATTACTTGTATTACTTGTAACTCTCGATAACGAAGATTCACTCGAAGTTTTATTTTCCGTCATATCTTTAACTTTACTTCTCAGTAAATGGAGAACTGTAGCTAACACGGCCCCTTGTAATTGATAAGTCATGCCTGAATAGTTTAAAAGGATGATCAGAATACCAACACCTTCTAAAGCACTTCCTGACCACATATAATCATCGGTCTTTCTTAGATACAAAACAGCTTCAGTAAAGTAGTTTAAAGCCTCTATATATTTCCCTGCCAAAAGACAGAAGGACCCTCTTAATTTGGAATGACGACCGTTATGAATGACTTGAGTTTTACTCTTTAATTCGTTAGTAGACAACGTCGCTGACGAACTAAATGAGACTTTCACTGAGGATGTTCCTGAAGACAATCGTTTTTGGGCTTTAGAAATGGTTTTCGTTAGCAATAGATTATCCGAAATCGACACTGGCGATCGTAATGTGATGTTAGTGTATGACATGGCATAGTCATCAAGATGGAAAAGGAAGTTTCGACTGACTTCACACATTATAGTCTCTAGCACATTGGATAATTGTGAGTTATGGAAAAATGAAGATTTCATCATGTGATCATTTTTAGGATTGAATTGTTCAATTTTATCAATTGGAGTATTGAAAATCACCGTATTATGGACAATTGAACCGGGGTATCTCTTTTTCAATTCCTCGTTATACTCACCACACGTCTGTAGTGATATCGTGTCATCATATTCACCTAAACCCAAAATTATAAACGTTTTTCGGTATGGTTCGAAATCATGAAGAAAGATCGATTCATTGTCGGGTATGGAAGTAGTATAGTCCATTAGAATCCTTCCCTTTGGTGAAGACTGGGGATTAAATAACTTTAAATGTGTCATTGGCGTTATATCTAGTAGGGTAATTTCTTTACAACTTCGTAGCATTTCACATTGACGATGGAACTGTGGTCCCACATTGTGATTTATCGGTACGAGAAGGACCTTAACCCTTGCTGGGGCTATATAGTTGTAACGGTCCATCTACCTGAGTGTCAATGTCAATATCAATATCGATCTGTTGGACCGGGGCACGACGCGCGACCTGTTAGTTTTGAAGGCAAAGAATTCAACTCAACTCATAAGGAATATCAAACCGTAGTTGCATTTGGATTTTGTGGACGAAACACAAACAGAACATAATACACATACATACAAATACAAAAAACTACACCACAAAGCCATGCCAGGATTGAGTTTTGATAATTATCAAAGAAATAGATTCTTAAGTAGTAAAGGGTTTGGTCAACCAACTGCTACTTCCACAGGTACAACCATTGTGGGATGTAAATTCAAAGGGGGAGTGATTATTGCCGCAGATACAAGAGCTACTGCTGGTAGTATAGTAGCTGATAAGAATTGTGAAAAATTACATAGATTGGCACCCAAGATCTGGTGTGCTGGAGCCGGTACTGCTGCTGATACTGAAATGGTTACTCAATTAATTGCCTCTAATTTAGAATTACATTCCTTGAGTCAAAGTAGACCCCCAAGAGTTATAACTGCATTGACGTTATTGAAACAGCATTTATTTAAGTACCAAGGTCATTTAGGTGCTTACCTTATTGTTGCTGGTACTGACCCTACTGGAGCTCATTTGTTATCAGTACAAGCTCATGGATCCACGGATGTTGGAGAATACCAATCTTTGGGATCAGGTTCTTTAGCAGCTATGGCTGTTTTAGAAACTGGATTCAAACCTGATATGACCAAAGAAGAAGCTATGAAATTATGTGCTGATGCCATTGAATCTGGGATTTGGAATGATTTAGGTTCAGGTTCAAATGTTGATTTATGTGTAATGGAAGTTGGTAAAGATGCTCAATTATATAGAAATTACTTGACTCCTAATGTCAGAGCTCAAAAATCAAGGTCGTATAAGTTTTCTAGAGGTACAACTGCAGTTTTAAACCAAAGTGTACGTGAGATATTGGATGTTGAGGAAACTGTTGTTACTTTTGATGCCATGGAAGTTGATGCTTAGGGGTTTAGTTTCGTAGTAGAATTTAATATAGTAACTTAGTAGATTAGTAGCTAATTTCTGATAGGTAGAGGGGGTTTAAATATATGACTTAAATAATTTGCCGTAATACACCTTCTAGAGAATTCCACGCGAAAAATTTCCAGACTTTATACTCATTATGGTTGTGAATAATCCTAATAATTGGCATTGGGTCGATAAGAATTGTCTTTCATGGTCCAAAGATTACTTTAATCAAGAACTTAAAGGTTTATCTTCCACCAAGGGCGAAAAAACCGTAAAAATAGCATCAGTTTCCTCAGTTGAAGGTGATTGTGAAGTTAGTCAACGTAAAGGTAAAGTGATCTCATTATTTGATTTGAAACTTGTATTGAAATATGAAGGGAAAGTCGATGATGAACCTGTTGATGGATCTATTACCATCCCCGAGTTAGCCTATGACACAGAACCAGACGAAATTCAATTTGATGTTTCAGTCTATAATGAGACTTCTCAAAAAGATGAAATCAGACCTCTTATAAAATCAGACTTGATTCCTCAAATAAGAACCCTTTTAGGTAATTTCGGTACCCATTTGATTGAAACCCACAGTAAAGATATTCAATTGGATTCTGATAAAGTAAAGAGTGTTTTCACTAAAGAGAACCAACAAAAAAGTTCTTCATCTACACCTAAACCTACTCCACCAGCTTCAACTACCACATCAACTTCTACTACACCAAAACCAGTGGAAAAGACTACCAAATCTACTGGAAATGTACCAAGATACAACACATCTACGTTACATTTAGAACCAACTTTCAATACTACTGCTGAACAATTATACATAACTCTTTTGGACCCACAAAGAATTGGTGCTTGGTCGAGGTCACCTCCTTTAATAGAACCATTACCAGCTCAACAAGGATCTAATTTCAAACTTTTTGGGGGCTCTATTAATGGAAAGATCACAAAGTTAGTTCCAAATGAACATATCGTTCAAGATTGGAGATTAGAAGATTGGAAAGATGGCCATTTTGCCAAGTTGGATATTAGCTTGAACCAAGGAAGTTCCGAAACTAAGATGGTGGTTAAATTTTCTGGTATTCCAATTGGTGAAGAAGATAGAGTTAGGAATAATTTTGAGGATTATTATATCAGAAGTATTAAGATTACTTTTGGATTTGGTGCAGTTCTCTAGGCCAATAATTGTTTCTATCAATAGTGAATAAGTATGAACTTATCCTTGTAGATAATATATATATATTTAAATAAGCGTGGTTAACTTCTGGACTCTATTAATGGGTTCATACCCTGCAAAAATTATATGCTGTGAAACCGGAGTTATCGCGATGCCACAATAGGTATCGTAATTCAGTGCATAGTGCGGATCATTAAACTTCACATAGCCTTTAACTCATATGGAAGACCAAACCACAGACTCTTTTTTACCGACAGATGGTAGTCCTCATAGAACTAATAGGCTAGAACAGCTAAGAAATTTATACAATTCAATCCCTGAAACTTATGTGGGGTACTTTTTGTTAGTGTTTGCCCAAGCATGTAATTCCATTATGATAACTGCATGCAAGTTGTTAATTACCGATTCTGAATTCGAAACCAAGATCCATCCTATTCAAATCTTGTTTGTCAGAATGTCACTTACATATATTATTTGTTTGATATATATGTACGTTACCAAATCGGTTCCGGATGCCCCATTTGGGAAACCCGAAGTAAGGATTTGGTTATTATTAAGAGGAATCTTGGGGTTCCTGGGTGTGTTCTCCATGTACTTTTCCTTATTATATTTGAGTGTAAGTGATGCTGTGGCCATTACATTTTTAGTCCCGTTAGTAACTGCATTCTTTGCATGGATATTATTACATGAACGATATTCTTTGGTGGAAGGAATATGTTCATTGGTTTCATTATCAGGAGTATTGGTAATTGCCAAACCTCATTTCTTATTTGGTCAAGAAGCTGATAAAGAATCAGGGGTTGATGATGCTATTGAATCGTCTTCTACTGAAAAGAGATTATTGGCCACAGCTGTGGGACTTTTCGGGACTTTTGGGGCTTCTTTGGTTTATATAGTATTGAAGAAATTAGGTAAAGGTACTCATCCATTATTATCGGTGAGTTATTTTGGATTAACAGCAGCTGTAGTTTCGCTTTTATCAATTATAATAATTCCTTCAATTCCGTTTGCCATACCTAAAAATAGTTATCAATGGTGGTTATTCTTAGCCATTGGTGTGACGGGATTCATTTACCAATTTGCATTAACGGCTGGTGTCCAAAGAGTCAGTGCCAGTAAATCAGCTTTAGTGGTTTACACGCAAATGATATTTGCCATTTTATGGGATGTGATAATCTGGCATCATTTCCCAGGGGTTTTAAGTATTTTGGGGATAGTAATAATTATTGGATGTACTTTAATTGTTATTAGATATAAACCAAAGCAACCAGATAGAGATATAGAACATCAACCATTGAGTCAGGATGGGTCAAGTTATAAACCAGAAGAAATTGCATTAGAAGATTTCACTATTGGTTCTGAGGAAGAAGAAGAGGAAGGAGATGATAGTAATGGATTTAATGACAGTGAATTTAATGATGGCGAAGTAAATGATAACGAATTTAATGATGGTGAATTGAATTCAATGCAGAATCCAAAATCACTTGATATTAAATTGAACGAGTAATTTAGTTATATATTGTTTAATGCCAGGTTTTCAATTTTTATTCTTTTTATGAACGTATGCTTTGAGATGGATGTGATTGTATATAATAATACACAGTGGGAAGTACTAGGCATTCACACTGTTCTATGATCAACATATCGATTCAACAGAAGATGATTTCAAAAAGTTCAAAACCCCATCAAAATTACTACTGATCTAAGTACTGGTCGTACTCAGTAATTTGGGCTTTAAACGATGGCAAATATCAAATCAACTCCTCAAGACCATTACAAATAACTCATTCATTCATTTCAACCAATCTAACTTATTATTAGCATTTTGTAACTTTATTAAACTTTCATTAACTTCATGATTCTTTAATGTTTGATTCTCAACTCCTTGACTCAATTTATTTATATTAAGAATCAACTTTCGAGAATTATTCAAATTCACATCTATATAATCGATCTTCAAATAATCATTATCGGAAGGATTAGACGCAAGACCTCGTATTTCCTTAACCCATTGCAAATTTGGTCTTGTTCTTTTAGTCCCTGACATTATGGTGCGAATTTTATTGAGAATTATATACTTAACTATATACAAATAAGTTTAGTTATAATATAACCTATCGTACTTCCAGACTCTATCAACATCAAGAGGTAAGGTTACATCATCATCAGATTGTTCCCAATTGGCCATTTCCTTCATAAGGTTGGAAATTGGTTTGGAATAGAAACGATTATGTTTAATATCAAACCATCCTAAATGTCCCCCAATGGTAGTGGTGATGATTGTAGTATAAGGATTGAGAGCACCGTCAATTAAAGGCACAGATCTAAATCCAACCACTGGATCATCCATGGAATTCAAAATAATAGTAGGAACTCTGATTTTAAATAATCTTTGAACTGGTGATGCATGTCTATAATATTCCATCGAAGTGTTCATCCCGAATAATTTTGAGGTAAAGTTATCATCGAAATCTCTTAAAACCCGAAGTTTGTACTTTTCAGGGTTGGCTTTGTAATTAATAATGAATTCATTATTAGACAATTCCCCCTCTGAATGTCTTGATAACAATTTAAGTAAATTCTGACACATGGCTTGGGAATAAAGACGATCTCCTAAAAGACTTTCTCTTAATACATGTGTTCCGTCGGTGAAATCCCAAGGTGCACCAATAATGAAAGCACCTTTAATTTGGTTATAGATTTCATCCTTCTCTTGTCCGATATAATTGGCCACAATAGCACCACCTAAGGAAAATCCAATCAAAAAGACTTTCTTATTGGGCCATCTTTTCTTAACATACTCATTAACAAAGTATCTCAAATCATTGGTCCATAACCCACAGAATAATTGCGGACTGGTGATGTTATGTCTTGCACAACCTCTGGAGGTGACAACCAAAGCATCAAATCCAATTTCTGGACTAGTGATTTCCGAAACTAACGATCTAACATACGATTCATAAGATCCTCCACTTAATCCATGTAACGCAATAAGCAAAGGTTTGGAATCATCGGGGAAGATAGTTTCACCTTCTCCTGGTTTAAGATATTCAGTTCTAGGAGGTACTTTATGAGTTTGTGACTCGGGCTTATAGGAAAGGTGTTCCGGATCATGTTTCAGTTCATCGGAAACATAATCTATAGCAAACGTACTAGTACCTTTCCATTCGTCATATTTCATTTCGACTTTGTGGTCACCATCATTAACCGTATAAGTGATATCTTCAACAGTGATGATTTCCCTTTTGTACCAAACTTTATCAATGTTTTCAAATTGATTAACGGCAGTATAAACCGTTTGAGTATGGCCCGAACTTAACAATGGATTAACCCAAAATGAGTAGCCTTTGGTTAATTCTGGAACTGTAGAAACGATATCTTCCATAGTGGCAACCTTTCCATCTTTGTTTTTATATTTTAATGGATTTTTAGGGTGATGGTTATCAACCCAAGATTTGAAAAAGTTCATTAGGTCGGTATTAAAAATGCCGATGGGAATATTAGTATCGCATTTTTATAATGGCTAAGTAATTTTTATATTGGCGAACGTTAATAAAAGAAAACAGATCACGTGATAAATTTCTTAGAAATTCATAGTTTTTATTAAACTCAGATATTATAATTTATACATCTATGTATTTAAAGGTCATTTCAAGAACTCTTCTGAAAATTCATTCCCTTCATATGTTAAACCCCTATCATTTTAAGCCGCACTGTCCTTATTTTTCTTAGACCATTTTAAGTCATATATATCCTGCATATAAGTCAATCGCACCCAAAGCAAAAAAAAAAATGGCTGGGTTGCCACAAGAATTATCTATAACACTTGTGTAAGTTACAATTGAACAAAACACAAATAGAAAAAGATGTTACCAATTTTAACTTCAATCGTTAGTGTATTGGCTTTAAGTGCTTCTGTGGAAGCAGGTAAGCACAGTCTTAAATTGAAAAAAGTTCCAGTTCAAGATACTTTGAATCCTACAACCTTTAAAGAATATACCCAAGGATTACAAGGTAAATATACCAATGCTATGAACACTATTTCTAAAATTGCTGACAAAGCCGGTTCATCTCATCAAATTCCATTCATTGAAAAGCCTGTTGATGTTGTAATTGAAGAAGAACATGATGTGCCATTAAGTGATTATGCTAATGCCCAATACTTTACTGAAGTTCAAGTTGGTACTCCAGCTCAAACTTTTAAAGTCATTTTAGATACTGGATCATCTAACTTTTGGGTTCCATCTCAAGATTGTTCATCTTTGGCTTGTTTCTTACACACTAAATATGACCATGAAGCTTCCTCAACTTATAAAGCTAATGGTACTGAATTAGAATTGAATTATGGTTCAGGGTCTGCTTCAGGGTACGTTTCCAATGATATCGTAACTATTGGAGATTTAGTTATTAGAAATCAAGATTTAATTGAAACCACTACCGAACCCGGTTTAGCCTTTGCCTTTGGTAAATTTGATGGGATCTTTGGTTTAGCTTATAATACCATTTCTGTTGGTAAAATGGTCCCACCAATCTATAATGCTATTGAACAAGGATTATTAGATGAACAACAATTTGCATTTTACCTCGGAGACGTTAACAAAGACGAAAATAATGGGGGTGAAGCTACTTTTGGTGGATACGATGACACTAAATTTACCGGTAAAATTACTTGGTTACCAGTTAGAAGAAAAGCCTATTGGGAAGTTTCATTTGAAGGACTTGGATTAGGTGACGAATTCGCTGAATTGAAGAGTTTCGGTGCTGCCATTGATACTGGTACTTCATTAATCACTTTACCTTCATCATTAGCTGAAATCATTAACTCTAAAATTGGTGCTACCAAATCTTGGTCAGGTCAATATACCGTTGAATGTGAAACCAGAGAAAGTTTACCAGACTTGACTTTCAATTTCAATGGTTATAATTTTACTTTATCACCATTTGAATATACTTTAGAAGTTAGTGGTACTTGTATTTCAGCCATTACCCCAATGGATTTCCCAGAAAGTGTTGGTAACTTGGCTATTGTCGGTGATTCTTTCTTAAGAAAGTATTATTCCGTCTATGACTTAAAGAGAAATGCTGTTGGATTAGCTTTAGCTGTTTAGTTATACTTGATCTTTTGATTCAAGAATACTCTTAGCTATCTTTTTGTTTGTGTACATGTGTACGTTACATTTCATGTTTGTACCACATTGTATGAGTTCATGTTTGATTTCGATAAACTAATAGTTTAATATGTTTGAATAAAAATTTTAACCTCTTTTAGGAATAGTAATTAATTTAAATGACACCCTGATAACGCATATCGCGACAATATAAAAGATACGAGAAATGTCGCGAGACATAATGGCTGGTTGATTTATAGCCAGCGTTTTAAAACTTTAATAATGGCCAGATCATGATTCAAATCATAATTTAAACGGCATTTGAACTTTAATAAAGTTTTATCAAAAGTATCTGCATCAAAGTGCCTTAAGTTTAAATAATTTAAAGCAAGCCATGGCCAGTGAATTTGCAAATTCAAAATTTGCGACTAAAAGACCCTATAGTAAAATACCACAACCTCCCAAACCTCAAGAATTTGATATGGTGAATCCTCAATTGAAACCACAAACGTCCAAACCATCAAGTCAAAAGTCAGACCCTTTACAAAGATTAGAAGTTGAAACCACTTCTAGTACATCATTGCCAATATCATTCCCATACTATTATATTGATAATGTGAATAATTCCTTTGATACGGTGAATATGTTGAATGAGGATAAAATAGGGGAACCATTATATTCCAATACGTCCCATAATATCAACAAATCTGAACATCAACCATCTTCACCAGAAAATAAATCCACAGAACTTAATCAAGTTCCCCCAAGGTTCTCACAATTTATAACTGAACAACAAGGACCTAAAGAAAGCACCAATTCGAGTTCGTGGGGATCGGAATCTGATCGTCCCTTAAGAAAGAAATCCTATTCAACTTTAGGTACAAAGCCACAGAACAAAGGTTCACATTCACCATTCAACTCATCAGGTGATAAATATGCATTGAATCGTCAAATATCCGAATCTATGGGATCACAGGCAACCATATTCTCTACCAGATTAGGCGGGGAGAATAATAAACGGACTAATGTCTATAGAACCGAAAGTAATTTAAGTAGACGTAAAGCCATCAGGTTTAAACAAGGAGGATTTCTATATAGAATGAAATTGAAAATTAAGAAATTATTAATGAAGTTTAAGAAATTGAAATTCACAACCCCAGTATCTTCCAAACGGTCTGGAAGTATAAAAAGAACCAAATCAAGAGGGTTTAGGTTTAGGAATAAAGTTACCATCAGTGCCCCAGTCAATAATCCAACATTAGGGAAACAACAAGCATCAAGAGTTGGCACTTTAGATGATGATTTGAAATATCAAGCAGGTGCAGCCCAATATAATGTTCCTCAAGTACCACCAGTTCAACAGGTTTCTAGTCCGGGTCCAGGTCCGGGTCCAGGTCCAAGTACACGTCCAGTTCAAGGTCCAGTTCCAGTTGAAAAAGATAATGGAAAAACTAATCATTTATCGGAATTTATTGACCAACAACAAGTACTTTATTTGAATGATTTAGATAGTAAAACCAATTCAATTAATTATAAGAAAGATTCTAGAAGAAAATCCAAAGGATCGTTTTATGATGAAATCGAAGAAATTCCATTAAGTGAATACTCAAGTGCCCCACCTCCCCCTCAACATGGAAACACTACCATAGTCAGTGATTATAATGATATGAGAGAAATGTGGAGGAGATATTTAGTGTATGTGTTATACAAGAGAATCCAATTACGTCAAGAAATTGGCCTTTATCAAAGTATGCTAGCAACTCAAGAATTAAGGTCAAGAAAGTTGAGTATTGGTTCAGCTTTGAATAGTATGTATGATATCCAAGAACATCATACCGACAAGACAGTGGATGTCACCGATTCTGACGATAAGACAGATACAATGACGGAAATTGATACTATCTCTGATACCGGAACCTTATCCTCAGAATATGAAACCATCACCGATTCAAGTGAAGAAGGTAAGGTGATTCACAGATTTGTTCCAGATGCTAATGCTGAAAAGTTTAATAGGAAATATTTAAATCGTCAATCGGTGCTTGGAGAAATGTTGGATTATTCCAGTGATGACCTGGGTAGTGATTCAACCATAAGTAACAGTATTACTGAATCTAATTTACATTTGGCCACACAATATAGCATAAAGCATAAGAACTTAAGTAGGTCATTAAGTTCAATGTCATCGAAAAGGAGTAGTCCTATGAAACGATCTGGTGGTGTTAATGATTTAAATAGGTTAGCTATTCATGTTTGATTCTGGAAAGCTTCTTTCCATCAAGTTAATGTACATAATCATGATGTCATTACTCTCATTTTATCTTCTTCCTTTATAAACCCTCTGTAAGCCTGTAAAAGAACTCATGTCATCTTAGCATTTATTCTCCTATAAACATATATACAAGTAAAGAAACGATTAATTATCTTTTTCTTTATTTTCAGCATCTTCTTGAGCTTTAGATTCATCTTGCTTATACAATTTTTCAAAAACTTTCAAAGATTCATTTTGTAATTCTTCAGTCTTGGTCTTTAATTCAGTACCATCAACTTCTTCACCAGCTTGAGCTTTAACGGCAATTTCTCTTAATGATCCAATTAAACCTCTTAATTTATCAGCATCAGCAGTGTCTAATTTATCTTTGAATTCAGTTAATGAACTTTCAGTATCATTACATAATTGATCAGCTCTGTTAGCGTTTTCAATGGCTTCTCTTCTAGCTTTATCACTTTCAGCGAATTTTTCAGCATCGTTAACCATTTGTTCAATTTCAGCATCACTTAATCCTGATGAACCAGCAACGGTAATAGAAGCATCTTTGTTAGAAGCCTTATCTCTAGCACTAACTTTGATGATACCATCAGTATCGATATCAAAAGTAACTTCAATTTGTGGGACACCTTTTGGTGCTGGTGGGATACCAGATAAAGTAAAGTTACCAATCAATTTATTGTCTCTGGTTAATTCTCTTTCACCTTGGAAAACTCTGATTTCAACAGAAGTTTGACCAGCAGTGGCAGTAGAGAAAATTTGGGATTTCTTAGCAGGAATGGTAGTGTTTCTGTTGATTAATCTTGCGAAAACACCTCCCATAGTTTCAATACCTAAAGATAATGGAGTAACATCCAATAAAACAACATCAGTGACATCACCGGCTAAAATACCACCTTGAATGGCAGCACCCATAGCAACAGCTTCATCAGGGTTAACAGCTTTAGAAGGTTCTTTACCAAAGATTTGCTTAACAGTATCGATGACTTTTGGCATTCTTGACATACCACCAACAAGAATAACTTCAGAAATATCTGAGGTGGATAATCCAGCATCTTTCAAAGCTTTCTTACATGGTTCAACAGTTTTCTTAATCAATGGATCAACTAAGGATTCAAATTGAGCTCTGGTGATTTTTTGGTTGATATGTTTTGGACCTGAAGCATCAGCAGTAATAAAAGGTAAACTGATTTCAGTAGAAACAGTGGATGATAATTCAATCTTAGCCTTTTCAGCAGCTTCTCTAATACGTTGAATGGCCATTCTGTCCTTTTCTAAATCAATACCTGATTCTTTTTTGAAAGTTTCAACGATATTTCTAACAACAGCAATATCGAAATCTTCACCCCCTAAATGAGTATCACCATTAGTGGATTTAACTTCGAAAACTCCTGCACCAATATCCAAGATGGAAATATCAAAAGTACCTCCACCTAAATCGAAAACAGCGACAACTTCACCATCGTTCTTTTCCAAACCATAAGCTAAAGCAGCAGCAGTTGGTTCGTTAACAACTCTTAAAACGTTTAATCCGACAATTTTACCTGCATCTTTAGTGGCTTGTCTTTGAGCGTCATTGAAATAAGCTGGACAAGTAACAACGGCATTCTTAACTGGTTTACCTAAATTGGATTCAGCGGTTTCTTTCATCTTATTTAAAATGAAACCACCAATTTGTTGTGGGGAGTATTTTTCACCACGAGCTTCAATCCAAGCATCACCATTTTCATGTTTGACGATATTATAAGGAACTTGATTCAAATCTCTTTGAACTTCTTTATCTTCAAATCTTCTTCCAATTAATCTCTTGGTGGCGAAAAGAGTATTTTCAGGATTAACAACAGCTTGTCTTTTAGCTGGGATACCAACTAATCTTTCACCTTCTTTGGTGAAAGCAACAATGGAAGGAGTAGTTCTACCACCTTCAGAATTTTCAATAATCTTTGGTACTTTCCCTTCCATGATAGCAACGGCGGAATTGGTGGTACCTAAATCAATACCAATAACAGGACCATTTTGAGCAGTACTTTGGTTACGAACTAATTTTGGTAATTCCTTACCAATAGTTTTGATAGAATTCTTTGTAGATAACATTTTGTTGAAATTGTAAAAAAATTTTTCAGCTTAATGACGGTAGGTGAGAGTTACCCGGAAAGAAATTTCCAGAAGTCGCACTATTAAAAAATGTCATTAGTGTGGGATAGTAATCGCACTTGGTTGAGTTAAAGTCGCAATATCATGAATACCTCTGATATAGTGTCGTTTATATCTTAGATCTCTATTGATATGTCTAATGTCTCATATACTCACGTGGATATTTAGATAAGCCTATAACTGTTAAAAGTTTTGAGAAAACAAAAGTATTCTAAAAACCGAAACAAACCACCCCACCATCAAGATTTTTACTCAAACATATATTACAACTAAATAACTAAATCTTCGGGTAAATTCCCATTCATTACCCAAGTTAAACTCTTATCATTACGAAACTCTTCAATATAACTTATAATCTCTTCGGCACTCTTATTATACTTCAACATACCTTTACTGATGGCATCACATAATCTCTTACGTCTTTGGTATCTTTTCGATTCCTTAGATCTTGAATCTCCTCTCCATTGAGCTTTACCAAATCTATCATCTAATTCACACAAGGGTGGTTGACCTTTGAACCCTTTTGTGAATTCGTCCCAGATTTCTTTAACGGTCATTGGGTTATGAATAAACTCAATCATAATTTTGGGCCTCTTTTCATTAGTTGGGGGTTGAGGATTTAATTTCCGTTTAGCCAACTTGGCCTTATCAAAATCGTCTAATCCATTAGTAGAATTAGCGGCTCTTGCTGCATTAGCTACAACGGCATTAGCTTCAGCCTGGGCTTGGGCATGAGCTTGAGCAACTTGTAAATCAGGATGAATGTTACCTTCCAAGTTCAATCCATCATCTTTATATCCCTGTCCATGGTTGTTTTGTACATGGTGCCTGACATGTTGTTCTACTTCCTGATTAACATCATTAACATCATTGTCTTGAATTGACGACAACGCTAAAAGATTATTATCACTCTTTAATAATTCGTTAACATAAGTACTCAATTTATCGACTTTATTAATGTAAAAATCAAGATGTTGCTTGAAGAAATCAAATTGTTGTTGTTTTTCACCTTCAAGCTTTTCAACTCGGTCTTTAAGGTTCTTAATTTGACGTTCCATGGTTGGAATCTTATCAACATCCATATTCATGTTCAATTAGTGCAATTAGAGTTTTGGATTCTTGAGACTATGGTGCTAATAACAACTGGTTTTAATAGTACTAAGGTTTAGTGTGGGTTTGTGTAACAATAAATTATATCTCAATTCGATTCTTGTTATGATTGCAAAATGTCTATCCTTAATGTCACTGAGTTGTTGATTTTAGGATTTTTGAGGGCGAGACAAAAGTCGACAAAATATCGAATAATGGTAAAGCCACGGTCTAATGGTAGGGGCGCGACCTCATTATTTATAGTTAATTGAAATGCCTATATATTTTTTAAAAAAAAAAGATGGTTTAGAGATGGTTTAAGTATTATTAATGATTGGTTGAAGGAGACTGATTCATTAAATTCATTAGGGCCTTTTTCCGATTTCTTTTTATCTCATTTTTCAGATAAGTCTTTTGACTTTCTTCATGTTCATAATCTGATAAAGTCTCTATATTATAATCACCACCAATTTCATGATAATCAATATCCTGTAGAACATCATTACCAAATAAAACTAATAAACCTTTGAAAAACCCATGATCATACAATTCAATTACTTTCCCACACCCTTCTTTTCCATACAATTTCCTAACCATATGCTTTATTTGACCCTTATTCGACAGTTTAGGTAAGAAGAATCCAAAGTTGGTGGATATCTTAAAACAACTGCTACAAAGCAATTCAAACCCTAAAGGTTGCATTTGAAATAAATCAAAGCTTCCTTGTTTTCGATTATAATCAGTTCCTCCCCAAGGTGGTGATACAAATATAAAGTCAAAAGGTTTGGCTTTGTGTTTGATTCTTTGGGGAATCCATTCTGTTTGTGTAGCCAATTCATTCCAATCACCGGTAACGTACCATACATGATCGGAAACTCCATATACCTCAACATTATTCATGGTACAATCCACATTGATTTGTTTTATATCAATGGCTCCAACATGGGGGAAATGGCTAGCGAATTGGACTGTGTTACCACCACCTCCACAACATATATCCAACACTTCTTGGGCATCAGGAAGTAATTTTTTAATGATATTCGCAGTTATCAGTGAAAGACTTTCGGGTGTAACTGAATACCATAAATCTGACGTCATATGAATTCCTTCGTCATAGAGATGGAATAATCCATACCGTCTGGACCAGAACTTTTTACAATTATCAGGAAGGGTTTCATATGTGTGGGTTAATAATTGTTTTTCTCCATCATCATCTCCATATACTTCTTCATATTGTGCATACTCATCTGCATACTCATCTGCCAATTCGTCATCTTGTTTGTACTCACTTTCTTGTGAAGGACTTCTTTTTGTGGTTGGTAATTCCTCAGTATATTCTACTTGTGCACTATCATAAATACCATACTCATCTATATCATCATTTTCAATATCTTCGATGTCTATAATGATATCTTCCATGAGGTTGCAAATTCGCGGTTCAAACTTTAGGTGCAAATTTGAATGCAAATTAAAATGCAAATTGAAATAGAGTGAAATAAAAAATCATACAATTACACTTAACTATACCGTAATGTTATACACTGGCTCTACCTCCCTAAAATAGGTTGGCTTTGTGAACCTCTTTATATAGCCCAAATCTTTCCATCACTAACCATTATTAAATTCTCTTCACTCATCCATTGTAATGCCTTCTCAATCTCTCCAGTACTGAACACTTCCTCTTGCGATAAATCTCCATTTATCTCTTGAATAACTTGTTCAGTAGGTGCAGCATTGGTACTGTTAGAAAACATTTCCGAATTAAGAACTTTATTCATAATAGACTTGAATAATTCATACCTTTGATTACTTAAGGTATCTGACCTTATAGTATTTCCAGTATTTTCCAGTAAAGGAACTTGTTCTCCTTCTTGTTCCTGCACCTGTTCCTCCTGGTCTGCTTGTTCAGGTTCAGGAGTTGAAATATCTTCATCAGATTCCATATGTAAGTTATCAAGATTCTGTTCAAGAGTTTCATTTCTACGAAGACGTTGTGATCTTCTTTGTACTGAAGATGGAATTATTTCTTCATCACTTTCTTCTTCGGTCAATACTTCATCGTCATCTTCATATGGTGCAGGACTAGATTTAGCCCTCTTATTACTCTTTCTTGGAACTTCTTTGAATAAAGCATATCTTAACATTTGTTCAGCAATTTTCGAATCTTGAACTTCAATAACTTTAGACAATCTTAATTTAGCATGGGCTGTAGCCAAACGAATTAACGTTTCTAAAGTTCTAGCAGTAATTGGAGCTGTGTTCTTTTGATTACTGGCAATTAAATCATTTCTTAATCCACTATAGGTCTTAACAATGTAATCACTAGCATCTTTAGTTAATACAGGTCTATATCTTTGTTTAGCATATTGAATATATTTCTTTAAGAAAGGTATACTCAAAATATCCTGATCCTTCTTAGATTGCATTCCAGCATGTAAGAAATGGTTAAATTTCTCATAAATTGGTTGATCTAAAAGTTCTTGTTCGTTAGTTTTATCATCACCAACTGCAAATGAAATATTGGACTTTTCTCTAATTGGTTCACCTTCCATTAACCCTGGTGGAATAAACCTGTGCATCCTTAAAACATGCTCACTGATTATTCTATCCTTAGTATCATTAATATCATCAGTTACAACGAATAACAAATCAAAACGGGATAATAATGAATCAGGTAAAGCAATGTTCTTATGAGGATCTTTATGAATATCATATTGGCCGAAAACAGGGTTAGCTGCTGCTATAACTGAACATCTGGCATTTAAAGTTGTATGGATCCCAGCTTTGGCAATTGTAACTGTTTGTTGTTCCATAACTTCATGAATAGCCACTCTATCAGCATCATTCATTTTATCGAATTCATCAATACAAACAATTCCTCGATCTCCCAAAACCATAGCCCCAGCTTCTAATCTTCTTTCTCCAGTTTCTTTATCAGTGGTCACAGCAGCTGTTAAACCAACTCCTGATGATCCTCTACCAGTGGTAGCTATAGCTAAAGAGGCTGTATTCAAAACAAATCTTAAAATTTGAGATTTAGCTGTTGAAGGATCTCCCACCATCAAAATATTGATATCTCCTCTTAAATGAGTTCCATTGTCTAAATTCTTCTCTACTCCTCCTAATAACATCAACAACACCGCTTGTTTGATATAATCAAATCCATAAATGGAAGGTGCCAAAGAATTCGATAAGATCTTGAAAATATTACCTTCTTTCGATAATTTATTGATATTTCTAATATCTTGGTCAGTCAATTTCTCTTGAGCTGCTACACCAGTAGATCTAGCATGTAACGGATAAATAGAATTGGCTAAAATGACAGTCTTAAAACTGGTATTGTTATTATTACCTCCTCCTAAAGCTCTGTAAACCCCTACAATTTGAACCCTATCACCAGGTTTAACCAAGTCTACTAAATCATCATCTAACATAACATCAACAGACCTGGGTAATTGACCTGCTGGTGCCAATTCTGGCATCTCTTGAACTGAGATTTTCTGATGGTCTCTATAAGTAGAGTATCCATATTCTGTAGTTAATTTATTCCCATCTAAATCTTCAGTAGGGTAAATAGCAGCCGTGGAAATTGGATCAAACGACGTGGTTTGGTCCCTATATTCTCTAGCATAAAATCTACTGGTCTTTTCAGCATAATGGACTGATCTAATGATCTTAGGTCTAACTAAAGATGCTCTTGTAACAATACCTTCAATACTAATCATTTTTGATAAATGTCCAGACGTAATACTTCTAGGAGTGACGGAATTATCACCAAATGACCCTTTGAATGAAAGGTAAAATTGTTGGTTTCTATCAAAGTTATTTAAATCATTATGTTCAAACATTACTGAATCTCTTAATGCTTGTTCACAAGCAGGTAAATATTCCGATGGTGAGTCTAATAATCCTCTCCAAAACTCTCTATCAAATTCTCTAACATCATCTAAGGATATTGGTAATCTACATTGTCCTTTTTCTAACATTTCCCTAATTTGGGGGAGTCTTTCTGTAGGATTATAAGTAGTTAAGTATTCAGTGAATCGTTTAACTCTATCACCGAACACAACATCGATAGGTGCTTCCTCCATTTTGGTTTATTTTTCTGTTTGTGTGATGAGTGACTTAAAGTTTTGTGTAATAAATGAGTAAATATTTATGGGTGATTTTTCAGAGGTGATGGACGCGTCTCATTAATTGTCTGAATTGGGTTAAATTATATTTTGGTAGGGGCGCGCTTTGTTGACCATCTATGAGAGTTCTTAAGTATGGTTTAAATGTGCTTAAGAGACACAATACCGTTTGGATACACACGACATACACATACGATCGAAATGTTCATTAACTATAAAATATCATTATAATTCCCATCCCGGTAAATAATCTCCAAATAATTCATCATGATTCTCATACTCTAAGGCTGCCATACCTCTATACTTCTTATTAACTTCATTGTCTAACAACAGTTGATAGGTCCAATCCAAAAAATCCTCCATATTATAATTAGGCTTCCTGAATGGATCTTTGAAAATATTAGCCAATGTAGAAATATTAGGATGATAATGATTCATTAAAGCTTCTAATTCCCATAATGATGAATTAATAGCTTCTGTCTTTAAAGGATCTGGTTCTTCGTCATTGTATGGATCTGTGTACTCATCGTATTTCTTAGGATTATGAATCATTATCATACAAGCTGGATGTCTTTTAATCAAATTATAAATGAATGGTATGACTATAATAGTTCCAGGAGCACCACTATAAATCGATAATCTTGCTAATTTCTTAATAAATGATGCTACTAAATTAGCAGAAATATGAGTGGATGTTAAGAACAAATCACATAACCTAATGAATCTTGATCTATACCTACTCAAAAGCAAATCAGGAGTCAATAAGGAATACAACTTCTTATAGAAATCAGGATACTCTAAATTATAAGTCTTCATAAGCTCATATAATGAATTCAATGATAAGATTTGAATTATCAGGTCTTGGAAATCATAAGTTTCAGTTAAAAAGTCCATTAGATTTGAAGGTTGTGCCATTAATGGTAATATACGTTTGTTCATGATCGACAAAATCGCCTTGTATTGGTCTAATGATAATTTGAATGCTAAAAGTGACATGATACTATTTTGATAATTGGTTTTAAATGTGGTGGTTTTCAATATTAATGAAGGTGGTGATTTCACTAAAGTTGGTAATTTCTTCACATCTTTGTTCTTAACAAGTAATAATTCCGTACTGATGATTGTTAACAAGTTACCAAACACTCTATTCTTGTTCTTACATTCATCTAAAGTGTCAGACAAATCTTGGAAGAAATAAAACTGCAAATCGTAGTTCCTGGTGAACGTTTCTAAAAATTCCAATATTATGAAATCATCTGATCCTTCAGTGGTCAAATCACCGTTTTCACTCGTCAACAAGCTAGTCACAAGGTTCTTGTATGTAACAGTAGGGAAATACTTCTCATTAGAATTATGCACAGATTCAAGTTTAATTAACTTTAAAATTATATCTAAAGCATCTAATTGTAATGATGTTTTGTACTGGAGTTTGTGGCTGATAAACCAATTCAAATGGTCTTTGAAACTTTCATATTTCTTAATTAACCATTGAACGAGAATTCGTTTCTTTTCATCATTATTCTTTTTATTAGTAAGTAAGTCGTCTCTCATCAATTTCACAAATACTTTGAGAAGACTAATACATACTCGTCTTCCTAGCATTTCGGTTTCCTCATCTCTGTGGTTACTTAAGATTTGTTGTATAATTGGGAATTGATCTAATAATTTGGTTATATCATTATAATTAGCCTCTAGTATGTTTTGTTCTAGTTTTTTGACTTGGTGAACCGTTAATGGTTTTGTGGTTTTATCCTCATTAGCCTTGCTATTTATAGTCTTGGATACTTTACTCTTTCCACTACCACTACTTCCTGCCTTTCTCTTTACCATGGTTAACACTTTTGAAAAATTGAGATGCTCATCTATTAAGCCAATTTACCCGGACATACCCTCACATAAAAATTTTCAATTGAGAATTTCTCTTTATATGACCTTCCAAGTTTTATACACATGATGATATCTCGCGTGTTTCACTACTATTCCCTTCGAAGTTGAGTCTTTTGATTCCTTTGGAAATGTCATCTCGTACGAGATGGTTGGGTTGATATGGTGATGACATTTGGCGCAACATTCTTGTTACTTATACAGATGTTAAGAGAGTTTCTGACCTTGGGTCATATCCTTCGAAGTAATTCCAGTTTTTCAGGACTTAAGGTTTCTTGGGGTTACTTTGTATGTTCTCTGTTGGCAAACTTTATCATTGGTTTGTTAATCAATTGTATTTATTTATTTCTTCGTTTTGCTCTTCCTGAACTTATGTCCGTAGAGTTCTTAGATATTAGTTAAGAGTATTAGAGTCTCCATACCTCAGTTGGATATCTTGTAGAACTAAAGAGCTAGATAATTAACCTTATTCTCTCATACATCACTCCCCTAGTATATATCCGTAATGATCTTGTATTCTACTATACAATGAATTATTTAAATAAAGGTTTCATAAGGAACTGGTGCTAAAGTTTGAGGAACGTTACCTTCAGTTGAAATAACTCTGGCTTCTCTTGGTTTAGCTGGTTGTCTCTTTAAGAAAACTTGTTCACCCTTTTCTTTAGCTTCTCTCTTTAAAGCAGCATTGGCTTTAACTCTGTTTAAAAATTCTTGACGACAAGCAGAATGTTTGATGTGTTCAACTCTGACATTGACTCTCTTTTCAATATATCTGTATCCAACAACTTTGTTGATGATAACACCAACGGAAGATTTGGTAACGTTGAAAATAATACCAGTCTTACCGTGGTAGAATTTATGGGGCATACCTTTTTGAACAGCACCATTAACTTTAATATCAACGATATCTCCGACTTTGTAAGTCTTTAAGTAGGTGGATAATGGAATAACACCATGCTTCTTGAAATCACGTTGGAAAGCGTAACGAGTACGGGATCTGTAACCATGAGACTTACCCATCTTTAATTATTCTATTAAATGAAAATTTTCAAACTTCTCAAACGAAAAATCAACTACTGAACATTGATTATGTAAGTGAGACTGAGAATTGTGACTGTTATGATTTTATTGGGGTTACAGACCCAGAACGAGACCGAGAACGATTGAGAACGAGACCCGAGATCGAGTGGTCGTGGCATACACTATATTTATATATACACTTGGTTGGTTAAAAAGGTTAATGATTTCTATCAGCAGTTCTAGGCTTGGCTTTTAAAATATTATCAACTCTTAATAAAACTTCAGCAGCTTCAGCAGCTGATGATACAACTGCTCTTTTCAATTTATAACTTTCAACTATACCTAATTCTCTCATATCACCAACCACACCATTATTTAAATCTAATCCACTGGTAGTCATTCCATTATAAATAGCAGATCTTAATTTAGTAACCAATTCACTGGAATCAAACCCAGCATTATCGGCTAAAATTGTTGGTAATTGTCTTAAAGCTTTAGCAAATGATTCAATAGCTAATGCCTTTTTACCGGTTTCATTGGCTGCAGTTTGGTCAACAGCTTTGGACATGATCATTTCTGATGATCCTCCTCCAAGACAAGTCTTTGGTTCTTTTGTGGTTTGAGTTAATACCGATAAGGCATCATGTAATGATCTTTCAGCTTCCTCTAACCCTTGCTCAGTAGCTCCTCTTAATACTATGGTACAAGCTTCATTAGCCTTACATCCACTGAATTTTAACATCGAACTCTCTCCAATTATAATCTCTTCTATGGACTTACAATATCCTAATTTGACCTTATCAGGGTGATCAAATGTAGAAACAACTTCTCCTCCAGTAACTAAAGCTAATCTTTCAATACCTTCGAAATCAGCATGTTCAATAGAATTGATCTTACCATCGGTAAATAATTGTTCAGGGTAATCGTAAATCAATTGACGATTTATGAAACAATTTATATTGAATTTCTTGATTTTATCGACTTTACTTTTCATTTTCAACTTTTCTGCCTTTTCCAAGTCTGCTAATTTGGCAGTAGAATCGACATTGAACTTAGCACCAAAGATTTTAACTTTGTCGGTATCCATAGAAGTGTTGGCAATCAATATAGAAACATCTTCGATCTTTTTTGGTTGGTTTATACCAAATTTCTTTTCCAAAATAAATCCTTCATCTAAGAACGAATCCACCAATTTCCCACCAGGAATTTTAATGATTTGAATGTTATTCAAGTTGGTGGATCCTTTCAATCTCAAAACTGCATCAACTGCTAATTTAGCGAAATGTTCTTTATCTTGGGACAAGATCTTGGAGGATAATGTTGTTTTAGCGATGTTGATTAAATCTTTTCTGAAAAGTTCACTATTCTTACCATTATCTATGGCAATTTTCGTCAAGGCATCAATTGCAACGTTTCTGGCGATTCTATACCCTTCTATAATGGTTTGGGGGTGAATCTTTTTATTTATTAATGATTCGGCTTCTCTTAATAATTCTGCTGCTAAAACCGTGACTGAAGTGGTTCCATCTCCAACCTCATCATCTTGAACTTTTGAAATGTTAACCAACACTTTAGCTGCTGGATTGTCAAGAGGAATAGACTTCAATATAGTTGCACCATCATTGGTAATCAATGATCTATTAATGTCACTTGAACTTTGTAATAATTTGTCCATTCCTTTTGGACCCAAAGTGGACTTAACTAAATCTCCTACGGCTATTGCACCCACAAATGATGATAAACGGGCATTTTCACCTCTTTCTTCACTTGCTTGATCCCCTAAGATTTGTACGGACATTCTTTTAGTTCACGACTCTTGAAAATTTTCAGAATCGCGCGCCAAATAGAAATTGAGTTAAATTTGATTACTGCTTGTTAACTAGTAGTGTATTGTTGTTTTTGTGCAAAGGTTTGTGTTTGTATTTACAGGTTTGTAACAAGGTTTTGTGGACCAGATTTGTGTGAATTTAAATTGTATATGGAATAAACATCATGGGGAATTCATCATCAAAACCACAAGAGGAACCAAGTGTAAATAATGCTAAAGATAAAGATCTTCTTAAGGCAATAATACCTAATGATTATGAAAAGCTCTTCCATGCTATGGACCACAAACATAAAGGGGAAATTACGTTGCAGGATTTCAAACTAGCCTTGAAATCGGTAGACCATCCTATAAAAGAAAACCCCGAATTAATAGAACGAGTATTCAATAGTTTTGATACTAATAAAGATTCTAAAATCGATTATAATGATTTTAAATTATACCTTACTACTACAGACGAACAAATTCTAAAAGGATTTCATCTTATTGATCGTGACGGCGATGGGAAGATCACCAAAAGTGATTTGCTTAAATATGTAAAGGACGTTTTAAAGCTTAGTCCTTCCGATGAGGAAATTGAAAATGTGTTTCAACAAATTGATGATGAACATTTGGGGTACATATCGTTTCATGAGTTTCGAAAGTTTTTGCTTTTAGTGCCCAGATTACACGGATCTAGAATTAAGACTGCTTTTCAATATATCGCTGAAGAATTAGATTTAACCAGTGATGGTGATGTAACATTAATAAACCAATTTTTGAATGGGTTTGGTTATTTCTTAGCAGGTGGGATTTCAGGGGTTATTTCCAGGACGTGTACGGCTCCATTTGATAGAATTAAAGTGTTTTTAATTGCCAGAACCGATTTATCATCAACGGTTTTAACTTCACGTCAGCAAATTGGTAAGCAAATTGCCAAACATATTCAAGAAGTGGGTCAACATTCTGTACAAACGGTGGTTAATGAGACTGTACAACCTCAGAAAGTTATACGGTCACCCATAGTTCAAGCTGCTAGAACTATTTGGAAACAAGGAGGATTTAAAGGATTTTATGTTGGGAATGGATTAAATATTGTTAAAGTTTTTCCTGAAAGTGCCATGAAATTTGGAACTTTCGAACTTGCTAAAAGAAGCTTAGCAACCTTAGAAGGGGTTGATGATACTTCTAAATTATCTAAAGTTTCCACCTATTTAGCAGGGGGGTTAGGAGGGGTTATTGCTCAATTCACAGTCTATCCTATTGATACATTAAAGTTCCGAGTTCAATGTTCTAATTTGGATTCTAGTTTAAGAGGTAATCAACTTCTTATTAGTACTGCTAAGGAAATTTATCAACAGAATGGGTTCCGAGGTTTTTATAGAGGAATTTTAGTTGGAGTTGGAGGAATCTTTCCTTATGCTGCTTTAGATTTGGGAACTTTCACCACTATGAAGAAATGGTTAGTGAGAAGACAAATGCAAATTGAAAATATTAAAAATGAAGAAGATGTTAAATTACCTTCTTATGTAGTATTAACATTAGGTGCCTTATCCGGATCATTTGGGGCTTCAGTAGTTTATCCAGTGAATTTATTGAGAACAAGATTACAAGCTCAAGGTACGTTTGCTCATCCTTATACATATGATGGGTTTTTCGATGTTTTAAATAAAACTATAAAGAATGAAGGGTATCCTGGATTATTTAAAGGATTGGTACCAAATTTAGCCAAGGTTGCTCCTGCTGTTTCTATTAGTTATTTCATGTATGAGAATTTGAAGATTTTATTTGAATTAGAGACTAATAAATAGATGGTTGAAGTTTGAATATAGCATGTATATACATTATCATAATCATAATATCATTAATTTGACTCAGACTGTAAAATCATCTAGACTCTGTAAAATCATCTAGACTCCTATGAAAGTCTTTTGAACTATATACAGTTGACTAAACTTATATGGCCCGTAAGATCATACAAGAATATACTTGGGTCTTATATAATTGGGTCTTATATTAACTTGATTGGTAATTTTAGGCTAAATAAATTCATGAGAAGAACTAAAATTAAATACTCCAACACTAACCTCATCTAAAACCTTAATATTCTTTAACCCTTGTGGTTTTGTCATAACCCAAGCATCATCATTAGACTCTATATCACCCTCTATAAATAAATTGAATTCCAAATCACCATTAAGAACGTTCAACGACTTCAAATGTTGAAGATGATAGAATAGAAAACTATTGAAATTCAGATAAATCGTGTCTGAATCCACTAATTGAACGTCACTGTCATTCTTTCCTGATAGATTCACAATATCACTAAACTCAATAACATATTTATGAAAGGTTTGATGATTTTTATGGAGAATTACTAAAAGTTTCATCACTTTAGCTTGAAGTATAAGATGAGTTAATTGGTTTACAAAAGTCTGGATGTATTCATTCAATTTGGGGGATTTTGAAATGGGCAAAATCAAATTAAATGATTTCATATGATCAAATACAAGTTCAGGATATATCCCATGATGATAAAGAATGGCATTTATCCAAGTTATTAATAATTCTTTTAATAAATTGATTATATCATTTAATTGCATACGCGCGTTGCGATTTTGTTATCTATCATTTGTGATCTATCATTTGTGATCTATCACATTTAATTGGATTTATATAACCTTTGTCTGTCTACCACAAAGCCATTACTACTTAATATGAACCAGATAAATCACAAAGACATCCATAGAATAACATCAGGTCAAGTGATAATTGATCTTGTTTCAATAATAAAAGAACTAATAGAGAATAGTATAGACGCTCACACTAAATTAATTGAAATAACATTCAAAGAATATGGTCTAGAATCAATAGAAGTTGTTGATAATGGAGTAGGTATATCAAAAGAAGATTTCCGTCATCTTTGCCTTAATCATTATACTTCGAAATTGACGGATTTTGAAGGTCTATCTAGTGTAAATACATTAGGTTTTAGAGGTGAAGCTCTTAGTTCAATCTGCTCCATTGCTGATATGAAAATCATAACTTGTAGTGATAAAGAGACATATGAATTGACTTATAACGATATGGGTGAATTAATAAACTCTCAACTTTTAGTTGGAGTTAACAATGATATTGGTACTAAAATAACCGTGTCAAATATCTTCAAAAACTTACCAGTAAGGTACAAAAACTTTGAAAAAACCATCAAGAATGAATTCAATAAAATGTTACATTTTATTTATAACTATGTCATCATTGATCCTCAAATCAAATATAACATTAATAATGTAGTGAATGGCAAGAAAAAGAATCTAATTATCACCACAGGAAATAATCTGATATTAGATAATTTCATGGCTATTTATGGATACAAATCCATTGATGGTTTAAACCCTGTGAATTTGAAAAATGATGTGTGTTCAATAACTGGATACATTTCTGATATTTCAATCGGAAAGTCCAGAAATCTAAAAGACCGTCAATTCCTTTTCATAAATGGAAGGCCGGTGATCAATAAACTTTTAAGTAAACTTATAAATGAGATTTATCAAATATATAATCCCCAATTCCCGGTTTATATATTGAATTTCATAATTGATAGTGGTGATATAGATATTAATGTTACTCCTGATAAGTTGACGGTGAATGTCAATCTCGAATTTAAGGTGTTCAGGGATTTGTTGATAGAATATTTTGAGGAAATGAATAGATTACAGAGTTTGAAGAACCATAGTGATAGCTTAGAATCTAGATCAAGTTCCAGACCTTCTAGTTCTGGTACTAATTCTAATTCAAGGCAGTATTTAAGTAATTCCGAATCGATGCCAAACGAAGTAAAACCGAAAATCAGAAAAGAGTACTTTAAACCAGAACCACTGATTTACAATTTGGTTCAAACTCTCGATTCTAGCTTACTTAATATCGCAAATAAAAAAGGAATATCTAAGCCATTAGATGAACCAAGGGATGAACCTAAAGATCCCTTGAAAGAGAAAATTGATGATAAACCTTATACTAAAGAAATAAACTCGATAATAATCAATAAACTCAATTTTAATGACATGAAAATCATTGGTCAATTCAATCTTGGATTCATTATAACTCAACTCAATGATGATTTATTCATTATTGATCAACATGCTTCAGATGAAAAATTCAACTATGAACAACTTGTTAATGATTTCAAATTAAAAAACCAATTATTAATGACGCCAATCTCCTTAAATTTAAATTTAAGTGAAAAGTTCAAAATTGATAATGAATTGATTGATTTGAAAGGATTTAGAATTAATGACAATTTCCAATTAACTCATTTACCGGTGTATAAAGATCAAAAATTTGATGAAACAGATTTTATTGAATTCATAAATACAGGAAAATTGACAAAAATTAATAAAATATGTGCTATGAAAGCGTGCAGGAAATCGATAATGATTGGGCAGCATTTAAATCGATCTACAATGGGAAGAGTAGTTAAAAGTTTGAGTAAATTAGATAAACCATGGAATTGTCCACATGGAAGACCCACATTAAGATATTTAGCAAAGGTAAATAATGGGTTTGATATGGATTATCAATTGTAAACATGATGAATTAAATAAAAATATATTAAACAATTAAACAATTGAATCTATGTACAATAAAAGCAAATAAAAAAAAATCATCAAATGATCCTTAGCATAGAACTAATGACCCTTTTGTCTTGACCCTTTTGGTACCCTGGCTAAGTAATAACATAAAACAGCAGCACCAATATTAAAAACAACATAAACGATGGAGATACCGAAATCTCTCCATCTTTCACTATATGGAGCATTAACTCTTGCCAAAAATTGATCAGTGTTGGAGTAAAGACAATATTCACAACTTGAGGTGTCATTACTCAATAATTTACCTCCCAGAGCTTGTACGAAGTCACTTAAGTAGGAACCACAAGTTTGACCATCAGGAGCAGTGAATCTTAAAAACTCATAATCAGCACAAGTAGCACTAGTATGACCTACACTGGTGGATAAAATTCCACCAATCAAATAAGTAAATGGATTTACTCTATAAAGAAACTTCCAGAATCCTGGCATATCTTTATATTGGACTAAAGCACCACAGAAATTGAAACAAAGGGTAAGTAACAACATTCCTAAATTACCAGCATTATCCATAACTTCATTGAATGACATCATAAAGTGAGCTAAAGTGGAAGCAAAGAAATAAACAAGGATAAAGAACAACCATACTAATGCCCCTCTTTCATGAACATTATCAGTTTCATTGGCATTTCTGTATAATCCTACAGGATAATACCAACAGAAGAAGAAAAGGGTACCCGAAGCAGCTTGATAAAGCATTTCAGCAGAAACAATACCTAAAATGAAATTGGCCCAACTGAAAGTCTTGGAAGGTGCTTCTCTGGTTTCATAAATACTTCTATGGAAAACAAATGCTGGCAAGACTTGCTGAATGATGGTGAAAACTAAAATAAATGACATAAACACTGCAAACATTTGATTTTGTAATCCTTGCATTGTATTATGTTCCTTGTAGAATGTAAACCCAACGAATAAACCTGAACTAACCACCATGAAAATCTTGGAGTAAATGTAAACTGGATCTCTCCAGAAATCAATGATGGCTCTTTTAGTAACTAAAACGTATTGGGTAAAGAATCCAGCAGCATAAGTCTTATTAACATCAGGGTCTTCCTCTTTTGGAGTTTTGGATAATTCGGTTTCAAAATAAGCCAATTGAGATTGAACTTCTTGATATTCAGTACTATTTCTCCAAACTTCAAAATAATCTTGTTTAGCATGAGAACCTGGGGCTGCACCAACTACATGTAACATCCATTCAGCAGGGTTAGCTTGAGGTGGACATGGATCAGCTCCATTTCTTTCAAAGTAATTAATCAAAGTACTACAATCCTTACCTAAGTCACCAAAGTAAACGGTTTGACCACCTTTTTGTAAGAACAATAATCTATCGAATTCCTGTAACAAAATAGCTGAAGGTTGATGAATGGTACATAAAATAGCTTGACCATGATCAGCTAATTTTCTCATTAATTTACAAACAGACCAAGCTGTTTGGGAATCTAAACCGGAAGTTGGTTCATCTAAGAATAAAAGCAATTTAGGTTTAGCAGCCAATTCAATACCAATGGTTAATCTTTTACGTTGTTCAACATTTAAACCTTCACCGGCAACACCAACAACGGCATCAGCATAAGCAGTCATTTCTAATAAGTCAATGACGTATTCGACATATTCATCCTTTTCGGCACTACTTACACTAGCGGGTTGTCTTAAATGAGCACTGAAACTTAATGCCTCACGAACGGTACTGGTAGGTAAATGAACATCTTGTTGTTGAGCATATCCAATGGATCTTTGGAAAGAATTATCTAATGGATGTCCATTGACCATTCTGTTCCCATCAGTAATAACTCCCACGGTCAATCTTTCACTTAAAGTGTTTAATAACGTGGTTTTACCAGCCCCAGAACTTCCCATTAAAGCCGTCAATTGGCCAGGTTTAACCCATCCATCAACTTGGTTCAACAAGATCCTATCTTCCTTCTTGACCTTGACATGATACGTCAAATCTCTCCAATGGAAGATATTTTGGTTTTCAAATTTCCTAACAGCTTGAGATTGAGTAGAACTGGATTCAGCTTGTTCATCAAATGCCAATTTCTCTTTACCTAAATTATTTTCAAGATCATCAGATTGAGCAATAGCAGCCTTTTTATGTTTTTTCAAAGCGGCTTTAGTGAATAACACAATTTCACCCCTTTGCATAGCTCCTTTATTGACTTCAATAATAGCTAAATAAACGAATAAGAAAAAGACGATAAAAGCAATGATAATCCCGAAATTCCTCCATTTATGAGCATTGTCATATTCAAAACTCAAATTGATATAGACATCACCATTAACAGTTTTAGCTCCTTGAACGGCACCAACCACATTACAAATTTTATCAGCAATAGGATAATTCTCGTATCCTGGACCATCAGGAATGAATTGAGAACATTTGTAATCAACACCATGGAATTCATTAACCACAATACCTTCAAAGGCATAAGCCATAGGATCAATATAATTAATCCATCTTGACCATCCTAACATACTTGGAGTAGGAACAGTGAACCCAGTAAACACAACTAACCCAATTAAGATCGCAGTAGCTGAGGTCATAGCTCCCGCCATAGTTTTAGTTGAAGCACCAATAGTTCTGAAAATATGAGACATTGCAAGGGTACAACTGAATGACATCAACCAGTAGTAGAAGAACCTTCCAGCTTCTCTTCTATAATGAACCATTAAATAGAATACGATATTGAATGCGGCTGAAGCCATAAACTTGATTGGTAATTCCGTAATAATTGAAGCAACCCCATCAGCACTTGGTCTATAAAGAGCTGATTGTTTATGTTTTTCCACGACAGGTCTGGCTTCGTACATAGTGATAATTTCTAATAAGGAAGCAAAGGCATTAAAGAATGACGCAGTAAATAAAGACACACCTCTTTGATAGAACGAGTCTGTGTTTGGCTGCAAATTATAGAATAAGGACGAAACAATGAATCCCATAATAGCTTGACTGAATACCATGAAAATTGGAATAGATGGATCACTCTTAAGTCTTAAAATATTCCTAGCACTTAAGTATCTGATTTGCATCCAATAAGAAACTGTGAATGGTGATTTAGCTCTAACATGATTGGATTGTTTAGCTACGTGACTTTGCAAGTATTTTTCCTTAACATTATTCTCTTCACAATGAACGAAATAGTCATCAATTCTGGTGATAAGAGATTTGTATTCAGGACTTTGTTTCCAATAAGTTTCAAATTCTTGAGCAGTTCTTGGAACTTTCTTTTCATATCCTGGCTTAATAATTCTTTCAGCAGGATTAGTGATGGAAGTTAAGAAATCTGCTGAAGTTTGTCTATCAGGACATTCATATCCCATATCGAGGAAATATTGTTTAGCTTCACTGGCTTTACCAAAGAAAACTTGGTATCCTTCATACAAAAGAACTACGTTATCAAATAAGTCATAAGCATCTTGAGAACATTGGTAAATAGCAATTAAAGGAGTAGTTTCCAAAACCATAGCTGAGGTTTTTAAAGCTTTAATAAATTCTAAAGCAGTGGCAGCATCTAAACCTCTGGTAGCATTATCCCAACATTGAATATTAGCTCCTGATAATGAAGCTTCAGCAATACTGACTCTTTTACGTTCACCTCCACTAACACCTCTAATAATATCATTACCAACTTTAGTATATCTGGTATGACTTAATCCGTAAGTGGCCATATAAACTGCTGCTAAATGTTTAGCATAAGTCTCTCTATCAACGTTACCTCTGTTTTGAGGAGTACTCATTCTGGCTGCAAATTCCAAGGTATCACCAACCATCAAATTAGGGAAATGAATATCGGTCTCAGCAGAATAAATGACATCACCTCTATGATTGTTCCTAATGTCATCAGGAGTCAATCCGTCATAACTAATTTTGGACTCGGGGTTAACTTTAAACCCATAGGTTTGAGAGGCTAACGTCTTCAATAAAGTAGTACATCCACTTCCAGGTCTACCTAAAACAACAGTCAATTCTTTCGGCATCATAAGAGCATCCATAGACTTTAAGATATCAAAATATCTTTCTTCTCTGTCATTGAAAAAATTGTTATAAGTGTCCTTGACAAGCTTAGGAATGATATTCGATACAGTACCTTGGTAATCGGCATCTGCAGCTATACCACTTGCTATTAAATTCTTGTAACCAACACCCAAAGAGGTATGCTTATAATAATCTTCGTCACTGTCCTTAAGTTTCTTTAAGTTCTTAATCCAGAACTTAGAATCGAAATCATCCAGTTCTGGGTCTAATCTAGGATCAGTTGCTCCGCTATAAGTTTCAACTCCAGGGACTTGTGACATGTTACTTAAATACTTAACCAAATCGGGCGATGTTTCAATCTGGGAAGAATGGAAACTCTGGTTAGTCAATTGTCTGGCTAATTCATGAATTTGCTGTTCTGATTGTTGATTGAACCCATCATATTCAACAATTGAACCACTATCTTCCTCAGCCATATTGTGAATATTTTGGCGTTTGAGGATTCCTTTTCCTTTTATACTTTTATTGTTTTTTTTGCAGCCCAGTTATACGGGCTTTTACCTTTAAAACCGTATAAGAGATGTCCGGGTAATGTAGGCTCTGCCGCTTTTATCTGCACAATTTAGAGTCTCGGTTATCAAATCAAAGTTCCACTTCCGCGAGGATATAAGCACGTTATTTCCGTGTTATTTACACCACTTTTTTTAGAGTCGGGGTTCGGGTTGACCTAACTATCCGATACTTGTTGTTAACCGCTAGGTCCGGTGTTGCCTTGGAGTCATTATTTTCGCTATTTGATATGTGTTGTTTGTTCTTTTACAACCATTTGTAAGCGATACGGTGGTATCTTGGCGAGCGGTCCACGGAAGATAGAGTCTGCGCGAGACGGAATATATTTATCCGTCTGTAGGCATATTTAATTCCCATGTACATGTGGCTTAGAACAAGTAATTGTATTATTTAAACAGTGTATATTACTGGTGTGTTATGAATACGTGGTACTTTACTCTTAAACCTTTTACCCATTTTAGAACCAATTTACTTTTACTCATTACCGTCACCGTTTTCTCAATCAACCGTTGACCCTTTTAGTGATCTAGCCAAATTACTCCTTGAACTCACTTCACCTAGTTACTCATGGTCCAGAAATGGATAGGGGGTCCTTGTTGTTCTTTATTAAGGGTATATACATAATTCTAGATTGCGAGTTCTTGGATCTTAAAGTAAATGTAATATTTTGATTAAAATGCGGAAAATTTCCCCTCCGTGTTATTTATGATTTAGGGAGCTGATTACTTTGGCTTCGAATTAGTCTTCCGATAACAATCGACTATTAACCTAACAATATTATTTGTGTTTTAGGGTGTTTTCAATGTACAATGCAAAATCTTTAGCTTCAAATGCCATTTTAAAATAGTCTAATAACTCGAAAACCAGGAAAAAACTTCTTCCGTGATTACCATCTGAATAAGAATTATCATCTGAATAAGACGACCTTAGTTCAATTATAATCAGTTAAGTACTAAAGGAGTTGTCAATTGAACTTGTCTTGATAATTAAAAATAGACTTCTAGACTCCTGAGGTGAAGGCTTGGCAGAGTACGAAGTTTTATGATAAAAAATTGAAGGTACAAACGACTATCTTTAGGCAGAAAAACAATAACACGATCGATCCTCTTTGTACCCAATACCTGAGCGCTAACTTAATCCAAGCCACAGGATAAAAGTATAAGTCTAAGCCGTGACTATTGTACTAAACTCCGATAATAGTGGCATTCTTTAAATAGCAGTTTACGCAGTTACGGAGTCCAGTAGCTGGAATTTAGACATGAGTTAGACACGACAATCCCTATGATTCGTAATATTAGATTAACGGTAAATGTATGGAACTATGACGTAGTTTCGCTTATGTATTGTGATCTGAAATATAGTCAAGGGTTTTAGGTTTAGCATGAGTATGAAAAAAAAACTACCACCAGTAGTTAAAAGAGCGAACTGTCAAAGAAGGGAAACAAACACGGTTAAAAACAGGCATAAAAGTAAACAACAAATGCTCTAGATATCCTTAACAATAGTACAATGGCTGCAAAGTCACCAAAATGACGCTTGTTACAAACTGACTCTCGTTACAGGGTTTTATTGTTTGCGATGACTCTCGTTACAGGAACATGAAATATTAAGCCGCACCAAAAGTAAGACGATTTTCATGTAAGGCATTTCCAGAATTATACTTCGAAGCTTCGATAATGGAACATCGCTCGAATGTATTCCGAATAGGGGCTTGATAAGCATAATTTTTGCAAAAGAACAATTTTTGCAGAAGAAATTTTTGAGAAATAATTTTGCGGACCGTTTTATTTTTTAGCGGTGTAGCATTTGAGATTCAGATGGCCTGAAATAATTGTTGGCTGAAATAAGGTGTTAGAAAGATTTAATGGTATCATGGATTAGTAGATAGTAGCAGGGTGAAAGATACAACGAAGCAATGGCTATAATTCCCTAAGTCTTACAGATACGGAAACTTATATGATACCAAACAAACAAAACATGCATTAAACCAATACGATAAAAAATGCATAAACCAAAGAACAATAATGTCAGATCAACAACAATAGTAGTGGCAACTAAAACAATAGGTGAAATGACGAAATGTTAAAATCTGTAAAAAATATATTGCATGAACCTGTTTCCTATTAGGGGTAGGTCATACATATTTATTGTTCCTGAATCGCACTTTGGAGCGGATTTTTCCCCGACTCAGGGATCACTGTGTAAAAGCGAGGTAGCAAAAGCGGCCTCCCCACCCCGCACTCCCTCATTAGTAAAATTTGTAATTTTTCGTGCTGCAGCGAGAGTCTAAAACCAATTTTCGTGCTGCAACGAGAGTCAGAACAATAATTAAACAATCCCAAGGCACTGTTTAAAAGAAATACCGTAATTGACGATAGCAAAAAACTGGTGTGATCATGCAATGTCGATAGGCACAAATCTACGCTTACAGCTATCTTTCCTAAACTGGAAGATACCCTTTCTCTTTGTAATCTATCAATTGTTCAGTTATAAGACATTTTTGATACTGACTCATGATTTACAATTGGTTGATAATGCTTTGGTTTACGAAGTGAAATATTCAATAGCTGATAGGATCATTCACTTTGTCACTTTGGAACTTCCAGTATACTTCCCGTTTCCTAAACAGGAATCTACCCGACCCATACTTAAATTTAGTTTTGTTTCTAAATTTAACATTAACGCATAGAACTTTGGAAGTTCTGTAAACCATGTTGGTGTTTTTTGTGTTTAGTTTACGAAATGAAACATTCGCTAATTTGAAATTAGTTACTCTTTATACACTTTGTATTTATGTCAGCTTATTACCTTAGGTTATTATCTTAAGATTATTTAGCTTATATTATTTAGCATTAATTATTATAATTATCAGTATAATGTTTAATAGTAGATCTAATACCTTAAACTGCAGATATAAAAAAAAAATCATGCTTAAAAAAACTTCTTTTGCATATATTTTTTTCAAGCATACGTAAACCTTTTTTAAAAGTTGGGTTCTATGCATCAAAATTCCACAATAGCTACTTTTTCGCTATTGTGAAAAAAAATTCCGGAGGTCTATGGCTCTTTCCTGCAGTGGGAAAAATTAAAAAAATCGACCATTTCCTGCACCGAACATCCTTGTGTGAGAGCTCGTGATGTTGTATAGGAGCGGAGTACAGATATAGAAATAACCAATTTCTATTAGTGACTTTTGTTGCTGTCAAAATATTTGCTTTCATTTATCTTCCTTTGAAGATTTTTTGCTAGAATTTTCAAGAGTTTTTTATTCAGCAATTGGATCTGGGAATAATTGAATTTAATGCTCAATTATACCTAAAAATATCTCTGTAATCTCAATCTAGGAATAGTATTTAACCTGTTGTGCGTGTAAAGGGAACGATTAAAAATCAAAAACCTAAAAAAAGAAAAAAAAATCATTTAAAAAAAACAAATTAAAATTAAAATTTTTATTAAAAAAAAATACAAAAAAAAAATTAAATAAAAGTCTAGACAGAAAACCGACATGACCGACATTTTCCGCATTCGAAATTTTTATTGGTATTAAAGAAGGTCTACATTTCCAGAAAAATATAATAATTAAATAAAATTTTTTTTGCATACCTACATTCAAGGGATCTTTAGAGAAAAAGAAGTTAAGTGCAACCTGCTTTAGTATCATACATTTTAGAGTTGATCTTTTTTTGTTGTGGGTTTTCAGGTACTGTGCTTCTCTTTTTTTTTCTTTTTATATCTGGGGACAACTATCACAAAAGACTTATAGCATTTACCAATTTTTTTTTATTATTATTTTCATTTCTGCAATTTATTGCAATTATACATTGATAGAGTCAATTCCTTTTTTTATATATACTTCCACCATTTTTTTTTTTTAGTTTGATTTTTTTTTGCAACTGGCATAATGATGAAATCTAATCCAGAAAGAAAAAGTAGGAGGACCCATAAAAATTCAAGAGATGGGTGTCCAAATTGTAAAGCTAAGAGAATAAAATGTAGTGAAGAATTACCCCAATGTTTCAATTGTATTAAGAAGAATTATAGATGTGGATATTTGGATTTCCCTAAGCTGAAGCTCAATCATATACGATTAAAAAACGAGAATAAACGGAAATATGAATTATTGAACAAGTTCAATAATGATGAAACGTTGAAGGTAGGTGGACCTAATGTTCTGCCTAATGTGGCATCAAGTGTGCCTGCTACTGTGAACCTTGGAACGGGGTCTAACGGACCTCAGATTCCAAGTCCGCAAATTCCTGGATTTGGTTCTGTGGATAAAACTGATAGAATTGATACAATTAGTGAAGAACCTTCTGCAAACATTCCATGGATGCAACATGGAAACACGTCGTTTTCATCAGGTACAAATTCTCGATCGGGATCTGGAGTTGGATCAGGATCTGGGCCTACGTCAGGGCGTTCTAGCTTAAAATCTACACTTACGTCAATTACGTATCCTGGAGTGTTTGAGTACACGAATGCAAAAGAAAGGCCGTTCCAGGAGGCTTATGGCCAAAACGACTTTGTGTCGAACTTAAAAGATATAGAGAACCAATTTGATTACAATGAGTATCAATTACGGTTTCAGCAGTCACAACTTCCAGGTCAGATGGGGCAAATAGGGCAAATTCCTGGATCTTTGGGTCAATTGCCACAATTACACGGTCAGATGTCACAAATGGGACAAATAGGACCCATGGGACACATGGGCCAAGGCGGTTTTGTTGATTCCAATATGATGGATGGAAGAATCGGTGTAATTGGCCAACCTGGAAGTTTGAGTGGTCCAGGAATTGTTGGTCAAGGATTAACTAATGACACAAATACAAATGATACGAACGATTCAAATGCTGACCCAAATGGGGATTCGAATCTACATTCTGGTGGTACTATTGGTGGTACTATTCGTAGTAGCAATGGAACTGTTGCTGCGAATATTAATGCCAATGGTGCTAGATCTGGAACTGGCACGGGCCAGGCACATGTCAGTAGTGGGCACAGTCACAATGTGCAAAATCAAAGTGGGCATGGTGGTAACCAAAACAACCACGGCCATAATGGGCCTATTGACTACAACGAAGTTCTCATGGATTTTGACCTATCATTCAATTCCAACCAGTTTGTTAACTTCGATAATTCCAACGTTAATATTCTTCGTATTAATGAACTCGGACGTAGCCACGGCAATGCTTTGCCCAATGGCCACCATCTTCCTACAAAATTCCCCACCCTTTCCAAACCCCGTCAGAAGCGTCCCCTGTACTACTACCTGCCTGTGCTAACCCTGGCTATGGCCCACAAGTTCTGGTACCAGTTATTCTCCACTGCCATCTCCAACGACGTTTTTCAGCTGTTCATATTTGACAAATCCCTTGGGTTCCTCCTAAGTAATTTGAATATCGTATTAACCTCGGCTTACCTTAAGAACTTCCATAACACTTACCATACACTTGACGACTCCAACTTTCATGAAGACTTCTTTTTCAACGATAAAGTTTTGAACCAATTCATAAATAAGAGTCATCATTATTATGGCAATTTGATTAGGGATATCAGAGAAAAGTTGAATAATTATCATATTGATAGTACGATCCAAATCAGCTTACTTTCGTCATATTCAAGTTACTTACTTTTGAATTCCAGTGTTCAAACGTTAACTACCCTTAATTCCGGAGCTTCTACTTTGCTATATCGATTTGTGACAGAGGTTGGAGATTTTTCAAGGTTAACCGTGAATATTCGCTATACTATAGACCTTTTATTCAATCATGTACAAACGTGTTTGGTTCCTGATTTGCAATTTGGTTTAGTGGTGAAATTGGCTCGTTGTTTTGGAGTGTTCAAGAGCTTTCTTATAAATTCTACGAGTTTGTACCAATCGCTCCAGAACAGTCAAACAATTAGAGACTTTTTACCCAAACATGATTGTATTGAATTTGAACTGTTTTTGACATTTTTAATCGAAGAGTTTTATCCAAAAATTATGGAAATTAATGCATCGTCGGCATCACCGTCACTGTCGACGTCTGGTTCTGCGACCGACACTGGGTCTGGAACCGTGTCGTCAGTAGTATCATTTAACCTATATTTTGAACTCCTTAATAGATGGTTCAAAATGTATCCCACCATTGTGAATTCCAATGGGTCTCATCTTAATGTCCTCCAAAGAGTGTTTTACCTCTTCTTCACGGCTGCAGGTAAACTCATCACCCAAATTTTCACTCCAATTCGTTCGGTAATGAATATCGATTGTAATCATATCCTTTGTCCAGTAGTAGACATGGACTATGGATCATTCAAAATTGACAAAGTGGCTGACCATCTTAACGATGATCAATACGAATATTTGAACCGATTGAACAAAAATCTTCTTCGGTTGATTTCCTTCTGTAATTTCAGAAATTTACTCTATGGTCATTATTTAAGTCTGGGACCTCATGTTTTAGATAGTGCTTACCTCCAGAAAGTCGAAGGAAATAACGATTATATTCAGATCACTGCTGCTAAATTAGATATACAAGAGACTCCGCTTGTGGTTTCCGATGATTTAGAGTTCAAGCTTGATTTGGATAATTTCCCTTTCTTCCCCGATGCCAATTTAGGCACGTTTGGTTTGAGTGCTTCTAGTTCTGGTAAGCTCAATAAGAATTATGATGATAGCAATTTTGATTATGAAGTCGGGTTATTTAAATCAGATTATAATCCGAGTGAATTTATTACAGAATTTTTGAAATTTCAAAGACACAAATGGGAATTCAATGCCACGAACTTGACGACCATTAAGACCAGAGTTAAGAATTTTCATCAATCAAGGAAGTTGATTGGTAAGAGTGTAAATGGATTTAAGACTAGTTTGGATTAGACCCGATGCCAAACCACCAAATCTGACCAATGAATCACGGTCACAAGTACAAATCACCCAACCTAAACAACACCATAACCACAAAGACAAATCAAAACAACCAAAAACATTGCCTTGACTCAAAACGCTTCGTAAATGTAGGACTTCGTCGCAACTCCAAGATTCTCATTTGCAGTGCCTTGTTAACCGATTGGGATCTACCGTATATGTAAGTTTCAGTGGGAAACCAAGTAACATTAGGCCCACCAATTTTGTAGTTCTATTGTAATTTTATTGTATATTTTAATAATATAAACCATTTTTGGACATCGATTTTAATTGTTCAGAATTAGCCAAAAATTATTTTAAAAATAATAATTTATTTATCATACGTGTCATTACGTAGGTTTTACCCAACAACAATGTTGTATTGTACATATTGCAGTTCCACTACCTATTTGGGTATATTTCCGACGCATAAAGATATAGAGATTGGAAACAATTGGGGGGGGTAGATTAATAACACGTAATACGTTATTCATGGTGTTTAACACCCTTCCCCAAATTGGTTGTTTTATAAAATTAAAGCCTATATCTTGCATGTAATTCGTATCAGGGCTCCGCACCTTTTTTTTCTAAGTTCTTAGCGACATCAAATGACCTCTTATAGAAAAAAAAAAATTGCCGTTTAGTGGTATTTGAACCAAACAAGATTTAATGTTTTGTAAATTTCGGCAGAACCAATACTTAAAATTACTTGTCCTTCTACCACACCCACTTTTTGGAAACCACCTGCTTCAACAGACAACCAGGAGGCCTTATTGTTCCCAGTTGATTAGGAAATTTTTTGCACCATATGCATGCATCGATATTTTGATATTTCTTTTCTGTATTGTTTCAGATTTACATTGTAAGGCTTTATGTTGGAAAAAATTATTTTTTCCAATTTCAAATCTGGAAATTATGGTTAGTTAATTCGTATTACACCATCAACTTAGGATTTAAGGTATATTATTATTATTAATAATAAGAAATGTAGCATCATTACATCGATATAGATCAAATAAAACAGGTGGGAGATAAGATTTCTTTTTTTAGATTTTTTTTTTTTTTCACTGAGTTTTTTTTTTTTAAGCTAAATCTCAATCGAGATTCCTCACTTGAAAAATAGCCCATAAACAGAACAATAAAGCCGATGTTAAATCTTCATGTAGTCGTAATTCTTTAAAGAGTTATTGCTCAAATTTTGAGCCATTAATTATATGTAATTGCTAGCAATAACCAAGGGATGGTTACTGATGGTGGTGTCTTAACTGAGGCAATGTTATATGCAAGGACGATCTTTCAATTATCCTCACCACAGTGGAACAAGTCCTGATAACCCCTTTTTGACAGGCGATATGGCATATGAGCACAGGATTCATATTCAATCCTAACCTTATTCTTCTTGTACCCTGTGTCGATTCAACCTCCCTACTTACATTGTTATTGATATATAGGAGGATAGACTAAGAGTTGGGTTATAACCGCTGCAGGATAATGGCTTTGGTTATGATTTGATGATAATAAAGAATTAGGCAGATATAATACATTTAACATGATATTCGCATAATACAAAGTTGAAACAGGAAATGAACCTGCAAGGTTATCGCAGATTTCCGTAATGTCAAGCGTCAATAGTTTTCGGGGATATTTTGCTATTGTGTGATTATTAAAATTCCGGAGTTTACTAATTCAATGTTTAAACTGATTAATCTTCAGGTCGTAACTACCTAGTTCCTTCGCCACTTAATTCCTTGATTATATACAGTATGCCCACTGGTATGAACCGATATCCAGGGAACCATCATCTGCGTGGTTTATGTCAATGTCAGCTCATACCTTATGATATACATCCCTTACGATATACATCCTGTACGATATAACTTTATCTGCAGTTAGAGATAGTTTTATGTTACCTTAAATAGACTATACTAGAAGTGTTTTTACATTGTAATAGAGAATACACCCACGAGTATATAGAGTATATAATGAAGGGTAGGAGTATATTAATTATACTCAATTAGGAAGTTGATTATACACCACATATAAGCCTAGAGCATGTTATAACCAAAGGGTTATATGAGGTATATTAAAAGAGTAGGGAATATGAACCCTATTTGTAATAAGTTCATGGTTATAATCAATAATCTAGAATTATGATTCTAAAAGTTCCAGTCTATAATCTATGACTTGACTTGACTTGAATTAGGTTTGGTCACAATTACACAAGTTTACACATAAGCTGTCAAAGTTATCCATAAGCTGTCAAGGTTATCCATAAGCTGTCAAAGTTATCCATAAGCTATCAAAGTTATCCATAAGCTGTCAAAGTTATATATATAATACAAACTACGACTTATCTATAACTTACAGCTGGATGGATTATGAATAACAGATTCTTGGTTATGCCTTCATAACACACACACAGACACACACTTTTGAATCGTCGATCAATTGTCGATGAATCGTCGATGAATTGTCGTTGAATCGTTGAATCGTTGAATCGTCGAATCGTCGAATCGTCGGTTATAAATCCTTCGGTTATAATTTATATGAAATAAATTCGGTTTTAACTCATCGGATATAAATATTCGGATATAACTTATTTTATATAATAATCGTTATACAATAATCTTAGAGAATACTCTCAGCTTATAACTAACTCTGAGATATTATCATTGCCTACGCCTATCTTGTAACCCAACTTCTTTTTAAGGTAAATTGGCACTTACTAACACTATACGAATATTGGTCATATGTTAGTAAATACCAACACTGGATAAACCACCGAAAAGTATGGTGGATGGTGGGAGATTTCACCCTATATTCCGCGGTATTAAATGGTAGAAAGTGGCGGTAGATAATGGTACCAATTGGTCCCTGTTTCAGGTACACGGCTCCTCGGAGAAATGGAAAAGACCTCCGCCGAAATCGCAATGTCGAAACTGCGAATTTTAACTAATTGCACCCTAAATGATAAAGCACCAACTCTTATTAATTCGACATATTAGTGATAAATAAATTGCTAATGAATAAAGGACGTTCACAGTTTCACCCAGTTCGGTTTAAAATCCTCAAAAAAGTTCACCCTAAGAAAAATCACAATGACACCCATGACATAAATCAAACCCTTGAAAGTACCCAGAACAATCAACCCATCAAAACTAATGGAAACATTACCAACCGCAAACCTATTAACCACAAAAACTATCATGTGCATCCACAAACCCGCCTATACAGTTTAGAATTAATTGAAATCCAACTATTCAAAAAGTTTCTATCTATCAAAGAAGTGCTAGAAAGAAACCTTATCGTCAATTCCCTTTTGGCGTTATCCATCTTTTACATCCGGGCAAATTCCGTTAAATGGTTCTCCATGTCCAAGAACCACAAACTCAGGCTACGGAATATGCTTACTCCTTATGGCCATGCTTATTATAATGAGAGTATTAAACTCCTCCGAGAATTGATCACTAGAAAGAATTTCAACATAGAATTGGCAGTAGTACTTAGTGACTTACTTAATAAAGTCAGTATCTATGAATTTGAGACCCTTAACAACTCGGTGGTGTTTTCAAAGGGTGTGGTATCGATCTTTTCGAAATTATTAGATGCGGATCGGTTATCTACCGAAGCCCGACAAATTCTTAATTTCTTGAACTTTTCTTCCAAGACGATTTATTTCCCTACTTATCGTCATAATATGTTATACGAGTTCCGGGCAGTGGCTGAGACCTTAGGCCCTTATATGTCTAAAGTGTCGGCCCCTACAAAGTTTCTTTATAATCATCTTCACAGGTTTTTGAATACGCTTATAGGCCATTTTGAACAGGGCCACTTACTGAACACCCCACCGGGACATCCTCAGCATGGATATCAAACTAATAATAACACCGTGTACCAATTGCTCCGAACGTGGCTCATCAACCTCCCTTCAAATATTCAGCTCATCGATCACCAAACCGATCCCATAGTTATCCTCACCCTAAAATTATACAGAACATTGGGTAAGATGTTGGATAACCTTTTCCCATTTGTAAACTCTCTTTTCCTCACAAATTTCCAGGGAAGTATTCTGCTTTTCAACGAGCCGGTTTATAACGTTAAAAAGTATACTTGGGATGACCTGGTGCTAGCTTACATTGATAATTATTGTATTCGGGTCACCACCTTCTTTTTGAAACGACTCAATATCCTTTCCATCTTTGTAGGTCATCAGAACTTTAATAATGAAAATGAGATCGGGTTCGAGGAGACGTTGGCCAGTTTTAATGAAATTATGATTGACACGTTCACTCAGCAATTCATACGGTTTTATAACTATATCCATTTACCATGTCAAGTAAAGTTTGATCGGGACCTTTCGGTATTTGTCCGGGAAAATCCTGGGATTTATTCATATAATCAGCACCATTTAGATCATTTCTACCAAGGCTCTGACCCTCAGTACCTTGACGGGCGAGAACCTGGTTCCAAAAGTGACTACCATGATGATTACCACGATCCAATCTTATCACTTCATTTCACTCATCTAGGTGGTGATTTATCACTCCTACCCAAACTTTCCCCTACCTCAGGCCTTACCTATGACCTTTTTTTTAATAGCATTGACACAAACAAAATTAGACAGTACTTTGATAGAGATTACCATGACTTATTCCACTGTTTCTACAATGATAGCGACTTTAATACCATCAACCAATGCCATTTCGATGCTAATATCATTTCCAACACCCCTATACAGTTCGAAATTGACCACAAAAAGGGTTACGATCAGAGAGACAGTGACGTTAAGGATTTGCTACAGAATCCATATTATCCTTTTATTAACTTGGACGAGAATAATTTGAAGAATTTCAATATCCATGAGTTTTTGAATAAGTTTAGTGAAGATATCAGAGAAGAGGAAGAGGAGTTGAAGTTCTATGATGATTTAAATGATGAGTATTGGGCCTGATCCTGGGCCTGATCTTGGGCCTACCCCACTTCGATGTAATAGACATGTATCATTATAAGTCCTTCTGTATGAACCTCATCCCATACTCCTAATTAGAGTCTTTATATTTACGTTCCGTAGATTGACAAGGTTAAATGTATATAGATATTTATTTTTCTTTTGTTTTTTTCTTTGTTTTCTTGTATTTGTGTTTGTGTTTTGCGTTTGTGTTCCTATTTGTTTGTGTCTGTGTTATTCTGTGTTCCTTTATCTTAGTATGGTCATGACAGTTTACACTTGAATATGAGCCGCACCTCCAAAGCCAATGTTATGAGCCGCACATCGCACTTCTCATCTCATCACCAATTCAATCGTAAAGAACACTTTGCAACCTTACTGATCACACCATAAGTACAAACACAAACAGAACACAACGATAACAAAAACAACAAAAGCAAACCCACAAAAGAAATGAGTGACTTACATGACCTTTGTAAATTCACAACACCTATCACAAAAGATTATCTCACCCAATTAAGATCATATCTATCCAATGGTATTCCTGCAACCTACACGGTAGAAGAAGCCTATAATTACACAAACAACATTGAAGAAGAACCACAAACCACAACCACCCCTTTACATTTGATCTGTACACATTATCCAGCGGATTGTAGTCAAGAACAGTTCGAGGTGGTTAGACAAATGGTGGAGACATTATTTGAGTATGGAGCCGGTTGGTGTTTGGTTGATGCTAATGGCGATACTCCTGGATGTATTTTAGCCAAGAGAGGTTTAAAGGGGGATATTTTTAGAGACATTGTAGATGCTGGAGTTCGGGCGGAGTTGTTGTTAAGGAAGGTTGGTGATATTGAGTTTTTGGAACCTGAAGAAGGCGAAGAACCTTTTGTTCCTGAGGGTGAAGAAGGTGAAGAAGGTGAAGGAGAGATAGAACCAGAACTAGAATCACAAGAACAAGAGCACGAGAAAGAAGAAGAACAAGAAGAAGAACCACAAGAGCAAAAAGCTGTTGACAGCACCACTGATGAGAACGACCCTGCTGGTGAACCAAAAGCCTTCCTCGCCAACAAACTCTCGTACCATGACGATGCCCTCCTTACCTCCCAAAACGATGGTGTAATGATGTCATGGGAATCAGCCATTATGCAAAAAGGTTGTGATGCCCTCTTCTCGGTGCCAACCTCCGAACCCGTCGTCCTTAATATCGGATTCGGTATGGGTATCATTGACACCATGATCCAAGCCAAAAATCCTACGAAACATTACATCATAGAGCCACATCCTGACGTTTTGGCGAAGATGAAAGCCGATGGCTGGTACGAAAAGCCCAACGTGGTTGTCCTAGAAGGGAAATGGCAAGAACATCTCCCTCTTCTTCTTGACGCTGGGATCTTCTTCAGTGGAATTTACTACGATACTTTTTCCGAACACTATGAGGATATGTTAGAGCTCTACGACTATGTGGTAGGATTACTCACAGTTGATGGAACTTTCAGTTTCTTCAATGGTTTAGGTGCTGATAGAGAAGTGGTGTACGAGGTTTATAAGAAATTAGTAGAAATTGATTTAGGAGATTATGGCTTAGAAGTGACATTTGAAGATGTTAAAGTTGGTGATTTGAATTGGGATGGAGTTAAAAGGAGTTATTGGAATTGTCCAATATATTATCATCCATTAGCTAGATTTAGAGGTTAGTCTTAGACTTGAAATACTTACAAAGACTTAAGTTTTTATATTTTACTCTACACTTTTAAGTCCTTCATTAGGCAGCAATATCTGTTTTTGTCTCTTTAAGAAAGTTTAAACTCCGCTTGTGAATCACAATAGCTTCACTGACAGCTAGGCCGATGGATTATCACCATCCAAAAACCCTTCATGTGTCATAGTCAAATAATCAACTTCTACTTCTTCAGCCATATCATCCTCTACGTCATCTCCAGCATGAGGGAAATGACGTGCTCTAATAAACGTCCTATTAAATTCGATAATATTAGTCTCCTTTACATTTAAACTCTCATAGAAAATCCTTCTTAACCGAGGGATATCAATCACCATACTCTTTCTCTCCTCTAATGGAAACAAATTCTTGGTAGACAGTCCATACACCACCGTTTTGTACATAAACTGTAATCTTCTCTGGAAATAGTTAAGCATTCTTATACAATAACTGACGAGATATTTCAACTCCAATCTGTGGTTGGCCACAAGCTTACTGTCTAAGTCCTTATCAAAGAACACTTCTGTATCATTAATGAAGCTAAAAACATCCAACATCAACGGACTATCAAAGTCACGAAGGAAGTAGAATTTCACCTGAGGAATAATGGCAAAAAGCGATTTCTTAAATGCCTTAAAGAATAAGTAAATGATCTTTTCAACTATATGGGACTTTTCATTGATAATAAGCAATTTGGAAGGAAACAACCTCACCCATGTACTGGTCATCTTAAAAAGTGTGGCTTGCTGGATTTGGTTATCATGAAGGTTGGTCATAATAATAGGAAGGTCTTCCCTTATAGTCAGGTCGACGTAAGCACTCAAGTTACGGTAATGCTTGTTAATAAACACTTCTAAATGAGTAGGTAATGATAATTGAGGAAGAATTGTTCCTAATGACACTAACATAGTCTGGTACTCGTTTAAGAACAGGGGGTCATACCCTGGGAAATAGATGGATTTCTGAATATTCTCCATTAACCGTAAATGTACAGGAATCAAAATAGGCGGCGTTAACCCTTTCTTAAGAGCCAAGTTTAAATTGAACTTCAACACACTAAAAAGACCATCGGTGAAACAGTTGATGGAATTTAACGAAACTTCAGGGTCGTAAATTGACATTAAACTCAAAATGTAACTCACTGACGAACATAATTCCGGGTCGAAGTTCTTATTCAAGTACACTCTAATACCTTTGATAACAATGGCATAATACTTGATACTCAATAAGATCAAAATGTTCTTAGTGTTGGTTATGTTCAAAAACTGTTTGTGGTCAAGAATATTGAAAGTATTGAAAGTGTTGGAGATAAGGAAGTTGGTGGTCAAGTTGATTAAACAGCTGAACATCAAGTCCGAGTCATAACTCTTATAAAGGAAAGAATTAAGCCAAAGGGTATAAAGACCTCTGATCTCAATCAAATTGGCCATTCCACTAGCAATCTTAGGTCCTAGACTCATCACCGTCTCAATAAGCATTTTATAATAATCGTGTTCTACCTTCACTAATTTCTTGAACTTGAACTCCGAAACTATAGCATTAGGTAATTGTTTGGATGCTGCTATTTGTGGAGGTGATGATATATTGATAAGGAAATCTTGTGGGACTGTCGTAGAATTCATTAAACTCTGGAAAAGATTATTCTGTAAATCGCTAACACTACCATCAGCTCTATTGCCAGTAGTACTACCCGAAGTACCAGAATCGGTGGTACCACTGACACTAGTACTATTTTCAGTGTAATTATCGATATTTTCATATGGACTCGGCCTGAACGAGCCTGGTCTATAAGGACTAGTGCCTCCATAACTCCCACTAAAGTTAGTTACATCAAAAGGACTTATTCCTTGATTATTCACAATACTATACACCGGATACACAATGGACATATCCTTATCAGGGGTAGTCGCTAGCAAATTATCGAAATTCTGACTAATAGTGTTGGAACTGTGATTCAAAATATTATTGAAATTATTATAATACTGCACGGGCTTGAACCCTAATCCTAATGAAAGATTATTGATTTCTTTATTAAGGTCAGTTTTGACGATATTTTCTATATCCTGATCAATTGGTTCTGTGTCTTGATGATCCATAGGCCCCATTGTGTCATCCCATTCTCCTTCCCATTCCCCTTCTTTATACTCTGCGATTTTGTCACCAATTGTGTCGACTTCGCCTTTGTTTTCATCGTCTTCCACCTCTCTATCGTCATCTTCAGCAATCTTAGTACTTGTCGCCGATTCAGAACGTACCATAGACGCTTTAGCTCGTTTTATCTCCTCGATCTGGTCAGCAGTATAATCCAAATATCCACATCTGACTTTATGTTTCACGCAATTTAAACATTGGGGTAGATCCTCACTACATTTGACACGTCTCTTCTTACAATTCGGGCATCCAAACTTACTGTTTTTGTGCTTTCTTCTCTTGGTAACTTCAGGTGGTTTCATGGTTGTGACCTATCGTAGGAGGGATTTCGCACTTTGGTGGACGGGAGCAGATATTTGCGAGCGGATTTATCTTTCCGTATTCTCTTTCCGTATTCAGAACGGCTTTATTACTAATTTTCTGGCGACGTTATACGTCGATTTTATAGTCAATACTTAGGTGAAGGCATGGTCGGTGTTTGTAGCCTTTAGAGAGTGAAATGACACTATGGTCTTATGTTTTACTTTGGGTTTTTTCAATAGAGATTAAGATCTGAAGACGATCTAGATTCGCCGTTGGGCCTCTAGAATCTTACTCTAACTTTGACCCTAGTCCATCGTCATCCGGTTTCAATTAGTTTTGTTTAGTCCATGTGTTCTTTTTTTACGATATACGATAGCTTCTTCGGAGCTTAAGCCGAGATTGACAATGATTTACATCTACTACAAGCCACGCGGAACGGCTCCGCATAAAGAGAGTATGCACTTCGGAATTTGATATATTTTTTAGTCCAGATATTTTCCATTGTTTGTACTCCGTATTTTCAGTTCTCTATCAATTAGTGCTTGTATTATTGGTTCCCTAATCTAAGCTCGGGACACCGTGATCATATGATAAAATCCAGCTGATTTCCCACACATTCATATAAATCTGAAACCAGCCAAGGACAATATGACAAGGTACCGGTACCCAGACATTTATCTATGACTATTCAACTTCAAATCGTATTTGTAGAATCCTTGAACATCTGATCTTCCTTTAGTAATACCTAGACCTTTCCAAGACGATTTCCACATACACCAAACCCTAGGTCAAAACTCCGAAGTTAACAAACTCTAATGCAATCTTGGTTTCAGAATGCGCTAAAATTTCCAGTTTAGGCAATATCGTTAAGCTTATCTCGGGATCTCAACTACGCTATCTCAACCTTTTGTCATATATGACGTGAAAAATATCTGTCAATTGTCATGGGCTTTAAAGATCAAAGTCTGTTGGTCAATGCAGACTCTGTTAATAGCCAATCAGGCACCCCAGCACATGAATCTGTTGGTGTAATAGATGCATTTGAAAAAGCAGAGCTCATAGAAGCTGAAACCCTAGCTGTTGATTTAGGAAACCAAACTGACCAACCCGACCAACAGACACCAAAACGCATAAGACCACCCGATAAAGGGTTTGCATGGGCTGTTGCCTTCATTAGTATGTGCTCAGTCTTTTCCACTTGGGGGCCCAACGCCGCTTATGGAGTTTTCTTAGAGTATTACACGAACAACAACACCTTTTCTGGTGGGGATATGTATGATTATGCTTTGATTGGGGGAATGGATATCCTCTTAGCCCAAGGTTTGGCACCATTTATCACCTTGATGTACCAAGTTCTCGGGTTACCATTCACCGTAGGCCTTGGTCTTTTACTTCAAACGTGTGGCTACGTTTTGGCCAGTTTCTCTACCCAATTGTGGCACTTGTACCTCACACAAGGTTTACTAGTAGGTATATCATTCTGTTTGATATACATCCCACCTACTTTAGTGTTGCCCACTTGGTTTGAAAAATATAAAGCATTTGCATTTGGAATAGCCGTAGGAGGTTCTGGTCTCGGTGGTATAGTATGCTCTATAAGTGCCGGCAAAATGATACACATAACTGGTGATCAAAGATGGGCCATACGTGTAGTGGCAGCAATTGCATTGGCTACAGGTATACCGGTTTTATTCCTTACACCAAGAATAAAATCTCCTAAACAGCGAATTACCTGGCCCATATTCAAACACAGTTTAGTTACGATTACCAGTTTATCAGCATTAAAATCCTGGCCTATTGTTCTTCTAACTATTTGGTTCAGTTTGGCTATTTTTGGATATGTCATTGTCATTTTCTCATTAAGCTCCTATGCCACTTCAGTAGGTCTATCTCCCCAGCAAGCAAGTAATTTGACAGCATTGTTGAATGTGGGGCAGGCACTAGGAAGACCGTTAATGGGACTATTTGCTGACCTTTCAGGAAGGACGAACTTCGGAGTAATCGTATGCTTTTTAGTGGCTGTTTTATTACTAGCATTCTGGATCAATGCTGTTACTTATGCAGCATTAATTCCATTTTCAATCTTTACTGGGGCCATTGTAGCTATAGGTTCATGTCTAGGACAAGCTGTAGCACGAGATTTACTTGATTCACCTTCTGACTTTCCTGCTATATGGTCTTATATGAATGTGGCTATTGGGTTACTATCGTTAGTGTCAGAAGTAGTAGGTTTGGCTTTGAAGGACTCAACATTAGCTAACCCTTTCTTACATACACAAATTTTCACAGGATGTCTTTTCTTCGGTTTAGGGGTGTTAATGATGATTATACGATCATTTTTAATGTTAAAGGTGTTAAGTAAGAGATGTTCAAATGTTAAGGAATTTGATGATAATGAAGTTGAGAAATATCAATGTTTAATACGACCAGGAGTTTATGCATTTGTGGTTAGAATGGTTTATCCTATGAAGATATGAAATGGTTTTGGGAAGATTATTACGGGTTTATTTGAAGGTTTCACGGGTATGTCGTATTTATTTAATTTATGTAATTTATGTAATTTATAGATATGCTTGTAAAACTTACCTATACAGATTTCTATTCATCTAAGGCCCTTTAAAGCTTTGGCTTGGCTCCAATACCACCAGCAGTAGCTTCTTTGTTAATCTCTAATTTTCCGTCATGGTCTCCCTTATCTTTACCAAAAAATACCACAGTTACTGTTAAATCGTCTCTATACCTTCTACTGACAGGGTTAGGAATCGAAACCAACATGGATATCTGATCCCTTGATCCACCATTGGAAAGAGCATTCCTAATCAAATGAGTAGACACGTTCTTATCATCAAGGAGGTAACTAGAGCCTAAAGGTCTGGTTTTTCTGAAAGGTTTTTTGGAGGTTTTATCATTAGAAACATCTTGGACTTCTGGGAGTTTATTCTCCTTAGATCCAAAATAACTCCAGAATGATTTTTGAGGCTTGAACATTTTTTCTCTTTCCATCCATTTTACCACTAACCCCACAATCTCTTCATTGGATAACATTTCGTATAATCCATCGGAGGCCATAACTAAGAAATCGTTCTGGTCGGGATTGATTTTAGTGGTGGTTATAACAGGTTCAGCAGTGACATAAGGAGGAGATTTCAAATTTTGGGGTAATGATTTACCAAAAAATTGTTTATAAATTCTCGATTGAATTGAAGCTGGTAATTTATATCTACAATCACCAAAGGCTCTAGTAGGTTCTAAACTTCCTAAAACCCTACCATTTTTAATGACATTATTCTCATCAGGGTGTTCACTAATAATACGAGCTACTTCGGTTGGATTAGAACCAGTTTGATCAATACTCAATTGTTTAACTGTCCATTTATTATCCTTAAAAGAACCTAATAAAGCCCTAGAATCTCCCGTAACTGCAACCTTAAGGATCTGGGAGTTTGTGTCATAGAATGATAATAAGGCACAAGACCCTGACAATGCTGGCATTAATAATTCGGCAGCTTGAACCTTATTATTGCTATTTAATAATTTTTCAATATTCTTATTGACGATCTCGTGATCTAACTTTAAGAACCCATTCTTGATAGCCTGGTCAACTGTACTACTATTAGGGACGTATCTTAAGTTATCTTCAGCAGGTTTAAAGATCGTATTGAACTCAGAAATCACATAACCAATTAATTGATCTCTCAATTTACTACTAGTAGTCCATCCTCCATGACCATCAAACACTCCAAAAAACATCCAATCAGTGTTGGTTTTGACATTGTTATCCTGGATGATTGGTACTTGAACAATTTCTTCGGCTCTGTCATCTTCAATGGGGGAATTAGATGGTAATTGGCATACGTCATATCTCAAAACTCCTTGTCCTCTATCAACGAAATAACTCTCTTCGTATTGTCTCAACTTAGAACTTACTTGTTCCTCATTAAGGATGAAAACACCTTCTTTATGTTGTTGATGTCCAATACTGAAATTTTGACTAATAGAGCTTTGAGTATAAAGTTCATTAGGATTCTTATCGTCCGTCAGTCCAAGACCACGAGTTCCACTGCTTGTACCACGGCCTGTACCACTAGCCTCTTCTAGTCCCTTACTGAAGATTTTACTGTTCAATCCATTGACGGTATCTAAATTGTAATAGTTGGATTGATTGAATGCTATGAAGGAGCCAACAATAATAAATCCGGATATGATGGCGGTGTTTTTGCGTTTGATCCGGGCTTTTTTCTGGACATTATGTTTTAATAGTTCGTTGTTAAGGGTCTTTGTGGTTGACAAAAGATGTTTGGGGATTTTGTTGGCTATATATAACCGGGGTTTAATTGAAAGTACCAACATCCTTAATCGCACGAATTTAAAATTGGATGAATGAATGTGATAAGTGCGGCTTGCTAATAATTTATTTAGTTATTGGATTTGTGTTACTTTTTTAGGAGGTAAAGGTTATTGATCGGGTGTTTTTGTGGTTTCATATTCTTTGTGGTGTTTGTGTTATTTATTTGGATATTGTTTTTGTGTAGAATTTCTTTTATTAATTTATTTCATTTTTTTTATTTCCCTTCTTTATTCTATTTATTATAAATTTGTGAGGTTTTATGTGAACTGTAAATTTTACAATCTGTTTAATAAAAATAATAAAATTAAATTATTTTCACTATATAATTGTATAGTACCATAACAGTGTTTAAGAAGTCTTCTTAATGACACAATACCCCCCCAAGACACCTCTAACAGGATATAGAAATAAGAGTACACCAAGACAATATTACTACAAGCATGGCAAGTGCTAAAACAAAACTACAGAGATAAAACAAAGTAAAGATAAATCAAATTCTATATATTACTAAATCCTGATAGTTGTCAAATAACAACCTAGAGCATTTATATATCAATTAATTTAAGCAGCAATAGTGACTTCAACATCGACACCTGGTTCAATAGTGATTTGAGTAATTCTCTTAACAATTGAAGCTGGGGCTTGTAAGTCAATAACTCTTTTGTGGATTCTCATTTCATAAGTATCCCAAGTCTTAGAACCTTCACCATTTGGAGTTTTTCTGGTGGTGATCTTTAAAACCTTAGTTGGCATTCTAACTGGTCCTTTCTTGATGATCTCAGATTGGTTAGCATTTCTGATAATGTTGGCAGAAACCTTTTCCAATTGTTTAACTTTGGTAGAAGTTAAGGTGATTCTGATTTTGTGGATTTCTTGTTCTTGTTCTTGAACTTTTTCTTTGTTAATAGTAGACATGGTTGTATAGAAATTTTCCAATAATTTTTCAGAGCTAATGAGGTATGAGAAGTCGTGGGAGGGTTATTTTTTTGAGAGAGCGCAGACGCAGTCACGCATCACGGGGTTTACAGGGCTTGAGAATTTATACCATAATAACCATAGGTGGGGGCCCATTTGGTTTAATTATAGGTATTATAGCTAATATCCAAATACTGTTATGACAGAATAGAGAACACAAAGTCAGAAATCAACTTTGTGGTTTATTTACTTCACACAGACATGTGTATAATTATTCATGGTTCAGACATAAATCATTACAACTTCGCTTAGTAAACTTTATATAACCTAAATGTTAGTACGTAAATTCAGTTGGAATTAATTTTGTTTCTCCAGGAAATTGTCAGAGAGATTCCCAATTCAATAATTCATCATTTTACATACTGTTTTGTGACGTAGAGCCTTTATAGTTCGATACTTCAGTGGAATAAATTTTTTAGTGAAAAATTGCGAAGGCTGCAAAAAAAAATATGTGTAATATGGTACAAATAATGTTAGACTAATGAACTTCTCTATATACAAACGGGAGTCTTTCGACACTTAGACTCTGACCACAAATATGACATTAAAAATTGCCAACTAAGGACCTAAATATAACAGAGAATTATGCCCTGGAAAGTCCTCTCAATACTTTATCAAACAATTTCTGTTCTTCTTCACTAGAATATCCACTAGTACACCACCGTATCTTACCATTTCCATCCACAAAGTAAATATATCCACTGCAACTGTTATCGCAAAACAATTGTTGCTTTATATCAAATGGGAGTAAGTTTTCAGGTAAGATGAAATAACGGTCCTGTCTATCTTTAGGGAGCTGATTCTTGATGTTAGAAGATACAAGTTTGACCATTGAACTCTTCAACCAACCTTGTGGAATATTAAGGTCGATCAATTGACAGTTAGGATACTGTTTTGTGAACTTGTCGTAATGTTTCAAGTAATCTATGGTATCATTTTTGAAGTAACTATTCACACAATTTTCACCACTTTGGGTCAGGTATATTCTTACCAAACTAATTTTCCCCTGGAATAACTTGTGCAACTCCACTTCCTTACCGGTGATGGTTTTGGATACAAAATTAGGGAAATAAAGGGACTTTTCACTTTTAAAGTACGAGATTGGGGATTTAAATATCTTCCCATTTGTGTTTGTAAACGACTTGGATTCGTACATTGGAGAATGTTTCAAATCATGGTCTAATTTCTGATATCTAAGCTCCTTAGCTTCTGAGGAAAACACATCTATTGAAAATGATGATTTGATTTTAATAGGTTGTGGCAAGCCGAATGGTTTATTTATAATGATTGATTTAGTGAGTGGAGGTTTACTTGTTTCTGATATAGTTTTAATGAACCTAGGCACTTTCATTCTTTCTTTTTGTGGTAGCTACTTTATCCTGATGAACTGCCTTTATGGATATTCTTTATCGCTGCTACTCTCAAGACACTCTTTCAACTTTTGTCTCGCTCACTCGCAAAAAATCACCAACATGTCAATACAATTAAAAGAAGGATTGGCTAATAAATCCTTAGACCATCTTCTTGAAGACCTCTTAGTAAGGTTCATCATCAACTCTCCTACAGAAGATCTATCGTCAGTTGAAAGGGTGTTGTTTCAAGTCGAAGAAGCTCAATGGTTCTATACGGATTTCATAAGACAAATTTATCCCAATTATCCTACGCTTAAGATGAAGGGATTTACCCCCAAGATCTTAGAGAAATGTCCCCTTATTTGGAAATGGGGGAATGCCAAAGATGCAGTTTCCCTTTTTGGAAAATATAAAGGTACCATACCTGTTAGAGGAATAGTATTACTCAACCTGGACTTGAGCAAGGTTGTGCTTGTTAAGGAATCCGGGAGGAATTCATGGTCTTTCCCCAGAGGAAAGATTTCTAAGGACGAAAGTGATATTGATTGTGCTATAAGAGAAGTAGAAGAAGAGACGGGGTTTAATGCTAAAGGTCTTATCAATGAAAATGATGTTCTAGAAAGATCGATTCAAGGTAAGAATTATAAACTTTATTTGGCCAAAGATATACCTGAAGATTTTGATTTTGTACCTCATGTTCGAAATGAAATTGAAGAAATCAAATGGCATGATATAAGGAGTTTACAAAAACTGGTTAAGACCAATGCTAATCATTTCTTTCTAGTCACACAGTTGATTAAACCGTTAGTTAGATGGATAAATGATGCTAAGGGAACCAATGAAACCGAATTGAAATTGGATGCAGAAAGAAGATTAAAGGCGTTATTAAACATTGGTGGAGATATAGCACCAGAACCAGAACCACAAGGAGATGCTGATGCTGGAAGAGAATTACTTGATATTTTACAAGGAGTCAAAGTCCAGGTTAGTGAGACTGAAGGTGAAGAGAATCAAATTGAAACCATTAGTGTTTCTAAAGCAATGGCTGCACCTTATGCTCATTTAATAGATGACAAGCCATTTGTTCCTATCTTTCCATATCAAACCGATGTCCCTCAAACTCCTCAATCCAAAGAGTTTTTATCGATTCTCAGCAATAGAACCCCACAACCAAGAGAAGTCATTGAGAAGAGAAATGATGATATGTTAAAAAATAAGGCCAAGGCTAATGAATTAATGAAATTATTCAGAAAGCCAGAAAGCCCTACACCTGAACCTGTAATACAACCAGGAAAAGTTAAAGTATTAAAGAGGTCTCAATCTTCTACACCAGTTCCTGAAACCAAACATTCAGCTGCAAATGATTTGTTAGGATTATTAAAGAGGGATTCTCCGGTTAATACTCCATCACCTACACAGCCAGCAACACAAACAGCCTCACCACATGAGAGGTCCGTTGACTTATTGAACTTATTAAAGAAACCTAAGGAACCTAAACAGGAGCCTAAGCAGGAGCCTAAACAGGAAGTAATGCCTACTGATGAAAATGCATCAAATGATTTATTAAGTCTTTTGAAGAAACCCCAAGAGTCTAGACCATCTAATGATTTATTAAGTTTATTAAAGCCAAAAGATACTCTGGTTCCAGTGTCAGAAGTCCCAGAACCAGAAGTTTCAGAAGTAAAAACTAATGTTGATTCACGTGCAAATGACTTACTTGGATTATTAAAAGGTAAGCCATCAGAGAATGTCACTCCACAACCAGCACCACAACCAGTGCCGGTCCCAGAACAAGTCAAAGAACAAGAGGAATTTGAAGAATTCGAAGACTTTGAAGATTTTGACGAATTAAATAATGAAATTCAAGCTACAACTCATGAAGATTATGAAGATTATGATGAAGATTATCAAGAAGACTACCACGAAGACTACCAAGAAGAGAAAGAAGAGAAAGTCGAAAATAAAGAGGAAGGAATATTCAAAAGTCCAGGACCTCAAGATTATCAGCAATATCATGAGCAACAATATAATGAGTACCAATATCCTGGTCAGAATAATGGTACAGGACCATCTAAAGGTAATTTCCGAATTTTAAAACCTGGAGAATCATTGAATTCAAATGATGGTCCTTCTAATGATCTTTTGAAATTACTTAAATCTCCTAGGGAAACTCCCAAAGAGACCCTTAAAGAGACCAAAGGCACACCAGAAGTGAACTCTAAAGAAGATTCACCATCAAGAAATTTACTTGATTTATTAAAACCAAAAGACACTTCTCCTGCTACCAAACCGGCCGATGCTCCTGCCCCTGCTACCAAGCCTAATGGTAAAGCTTCCGCTGCCAACAGTTTACTTAGTTTATTAAAAAGACCAAGTAACGCATAGTGTATAGTAAGTCATATAGTCATACAGTCATATAGTCATTAACATACTTAAATAAAGCTACATCATAAAGTCAGTATCCAGTTTCAATTTCTTGATTTTCATCCGCTTCTTAATATCTCTCTTCTTTGTCTTTACAGCACTGAAAACATTCGAGTCTTCAGAGACTCTCTTCTTTATAGTATCAACAACTTCAATTTTTGGCTTAAGCTCTAATGCTTTATCGAATAAAAGAATCGTACAATCACGAGACTGATGACGATTATCTATACGGTTATTCATGATCTTGTTGAAGGAATATTCAGAGGATTCTTGGTCATATTTTTCATCATGGATCATTATATCTAGGAGAAAACCTGGATCACCCCAAGGAGGCAATTGGGATTGAAAAAATTTGAATATGTAGGTATGAGCCATCGACAAAGAATACTTACTTAAGTTATTATGATGGTGCCAATTTTTATCATATTCGAGCCAATTTCCTGTGACAAGTTTATTACCATTCGTCATACTTTCATGGAATGACAGAGGCCATTTATCACAAATAACCAATGATAAATTAGACGATTGGTTTAAAAGAGTGATGATACCTTGTTTAGTGACTTTCGGACAATTCACCAACCTTAGAACCTTCAAATTACGAAGTCGACCATCTCGAAGGGCTATCATGAGATAATGTAAGATCCCATCATCTAGGATTTCATTGTTTGATAAGTTAAGGGCTGCTAAATTAGGAAGTTTGAAAAGTGATATGAAATCGTCTCTGGATAGGAAAGAACCTACTGTGGAAAAATCTAGAAACACAGAATGAGAGAACTTCAATTCATTCAAGTATGATAGTAAATATGAACATCTCATATTGTTGTAGAAGTTTTCAATTCTATGGTAGTCAGCTATTGGTTTCTGTTCCAAGGCTTGGGTTGGGGCTCTTGTCTTTTCAATTGGAAGATGACACTTAAATCCCAGAGGATGGCCGAAATGTGCAAAAGTACAAAAAACTTTGAAACTATCAGCTCCATCAAGAAGAATTTGATGCCATATGTCACTCAAGCAATTATAACTCAAAGACTCTAACATTGAGATTGTTAAATCATTAGCTCTTCGTGCCACGGTTCTAGCACAGAGCATCTTTAATTGTGGCATACCGGTGGATTTTTCATCTTTGTGTTCAGTGTAAGGAGTTAACTCCAACCACGGATAAGAAAACAGCGACGTCGAGTCGAGGAATGAAGAATCATTAGTACCGATTCGTGTTAAACTATTAGATGGATTAGGAACCTGTTGATAAAACCGTCGTTGTTGACGTTGTAGTTTCAGAACCTTTTGTGATTCCAAGTCTGTTTGTGATTCTGAGTATGCTATTGAATTAGACTGGGTTTGTAACTGTCGTCTCTGCCAGAATCTCTTCTTACTATACCAATCGTTCCGTCTAGTCATTGAGTATTAGGGACGCGACTCATGAAAATTCGCACCCAAATTATCACCAAAGTCGCCGCATGAAAATCTCATCTCATCTCCTTATATATAACAAGATAAAGAAATGAAATTAGATACTACACATATGCGGTACCTTACCGCTGATGATTTCCGGGTCCTTCAGGCCGTAGAATTAGGGTCAAGGAATCACGAATTAGTTCCAACCCAAATGATCCATTCTATAGGAGGATTAAAGAATCCTAATGCTACCAATAGAGCTATAGGAGATTTAGCTAAATTAAAATTATTAGCTCGTCTCAGAAATGCTAAATATGACGGGTTCAGAATCACTTACACAGGTTATGATTACCTTGCCCTCAAGTCAATGTTAAATCGTGAAACTCTCTATTCGTTAGGAACAACTATAGGTGTAGGAAAAGAGTCTGATATTTATTCAGTGAGTGATACTAAAGGAGCTCAGAAAGTGTTGAAAATCCACAGATTAGGAAGAACATCATTTAAAACCGTCAAAAATAACCGTGACTATCTCCGGAAACGTCAGACCTCGAATTGGATGTATTTAAGTAGATTAGCTGCTAATAAAGAGTACGAATTCATGAGGATTTTATACGATAATGGATTCATAGTTCCCGAACCATTTGATTGTTCCAGACATTGTGTATTGATGGAATGGATAGACGGAATCACCATGAAACATTTAAAGACCCACAACAACTATAAGAAGTTGTATTGCGATTTAATGAAGTTTATAGTGAAATTAGCTAATCATGGGTTGATTCATTGTGATTTTAATGAGTTTAATATTATCATTAGAGATAACGGAGAATTCGTGGTTATTGATTTCCCCCAATGTGTATCTATACAGCATGTGGATGCAGAAATGTATTTTGATAGAGATGTTCAAGGAATAAGAGCATTTTTTGAGAAGAAGTTTAGATATGTCCCTGAAGACGATGATACTATGTTTGACACTGACGGATATGGAGAGGGATATAGGTACGCATATCCTAGGTTTAAAGAAGTGAAGAGAGAGAAAGAATTAGATGTAGAAGTCCAAGCATCCGGGTATGTTAAGAAGGACAAGAGGAAAGAGAGTAGGGATTTAGAGATGGCCGTTTTAGGAATGAGAGATGATACTGAAGAATACCAAGAAGAGTCTCAAGAGGAGGACGAAGACGAAGAAGAAGATTATTATGAAGAAGAGGACTCAGAAGAAGAGTCGGAAGAAGAGTCATATGAAGAAGAAGAAGAAGAACAAAAAGAAGAAAATGAAAAAATCATTGAAGCCATCTCTAAAGGAACTAAAAATTTAAAAATCGATAAATTAGGTAATTACATTCTACAAGAGTAAATAATAAATAAAACTGTATATAAACATTGACTATAAACTTTACTGTTTACACACTATTTTTGAGGCGATTACCTAATCACCATCAACTTAACGAGTAGACATACCCTTAGTAACAGCTCTCTTTAAGGATAATTCAGCCTTTCTGAAATCATCAGTAGATGAATCTTCAACTTCTAAAGCAGCTAAAGCTTCAGATAAAGCAGTTTCAATCTTGTCTTTAGCAGATTTCTTTAATTTAGCAGATAAGACAGGGTCAGTAATAGTAGATTCAACAGAAGCAACATAAGCTTCTAATTTTTGTTTTTGTTCATGTCTCTTGGCGAAAGCATCATCAGAAGATTTGAATTTTTCAGCATCTTCTATCATTTTTTCGATTTCGTCAGATGATAATCTACCAATAGAGTTAGAAATAGTAATATTAGCAGATCTACCAGTTGATTTTTCAACAGCAGTAACCTTTAAGATACCATTAGCATCAACTTCGAAAATGGCTTCTAATACTGGTTCACCAGCTTGCATTGGTGGGATGTTTTTCAAGTCAAATTCACCTAATAAAGTGTTTTCTGAACAGTTAACACGTTCACCTTGGTAGACTGGGAATTGAACGGTGGTTTGGTGGTCAGCAACAGTTGTGAAGGTTCTTCTCTTAATAGTTGGAACAGTGGTATTTCTTGGAACAACTGGAGCGAAAACATTACCTTGCATAGCAACCCCTAAAGATAATGGGATAACATCTAATAATAATAAATCTTTGGTGTCTTCGTTAGTGGATTGACCAGTTAAGATAGCACCTTGGACAGCAGCACCGTAAGCAACAGCTTCATCAGGGTTAATGGATTTTTCCAATTGTTTACCATCAAAGAAGTCAGATAATAATTTTTGGACTTTTGGAATTCTGGTAGAACCACCAACCAAGACAACTTCATCAACTTTAGATTTGTCAATCTTAGCATCTTTCAATACTTGTTCGACTGGGTCTAAAGTAGATTTGAATAAAGCAGAGTTGATATCTTCAAATCTAGCTCTGGTAATGTTAGCGGAGAAATCTTCACCTTCGAATAAGGAATCGACTTCAACGGTGGTTTGAGTGACAGAGGATAAAGTTCTCTTTGCTCTTTCACAAGCAGTTCTTAATCTTCTTAAAGCTCTTGAGTCACCAGAGATATCTAAACCGGTCTTCTTTTGGAATTCTTTTTTGAAGTGTTCCAATAAGTTGGTATCGAAATCTTGACCACCTAAGTGAGTATCACCAGCAGTGGCTTTGACGGTGAAAACACCACCAGTAATGTTTAATAAGGAAACATCAAAAGTACCTCCACCTAAATCGAAAATTAAAACGTGTCTTTCCTTTTCAGATTTACCGGCACCTAAACCGTAAGCAATAGCAGCAGCGGTTGGTTCATTGATGATTCTTAAAACGTTTAAACCGGAAATAGAACCAGCATCTTTGGTAGCTTGTCTTTGAGCATCATTGAAATAAGCTGGGACAGTGATAACAGCTTTTTCAACTTTTTTACCAATTTTAGCTTCAGCAATTTCTTTCATCTTGGTTAAAACCATAGCAGAAATTTCTTGAGGTGAAAAGGTTTTGGATTCACCTAAGTATTGAACTTCAATTAATGGGTTACCGTTAGAATCGATAACTTTGAAAGGCCATGATTGGATATCTTTTTGAACAGATTCGTCTTCATAAGCTCTACCAATTAAACGTTTGGCATCGAAAACAGTGTTCTTTGGGTTTAAAGCAGCTTGATTTTTAGCAGCATCACCAATTAATCTTTCTTCATCATTGAAAGCAACGAAAGATGGGGTAACTCTGTTACCTTGTTCGTTAGCAATGATTTCAACTGCTGAGTCGTAAGTAGCAACACATGAATAAGTGGTACCTAAATCAATACCGATAGCACCTTGGAAAACACCTTCAGCCATTTTGTCTTTTTTTATTTAGTGAAAATTTTGAAAAATTTTTTCACCATCTCTTATGTGAGAAAAAATTTTCAGAGTGTTACCCGGAGAATGAGACCTTTATTATGGAAGGGGTGTATTAGGGGATAGTTATCATGAGGGGATTTCGGGGTTAGGTAGATGGTTTAAAGTTGTGGTTGGGTTAATGGGGATTGGGTTTGTGGTTGATGATGGAGTTTATTCAAATCAATGGTTATAACTGATAAGAATAGAATGGTAGTGTGGAGTGCGATAAATATGGCTGCAAATTCTAATGAGCATAGACAATGGAGCGTATAGGATTTGAACTAATATTGTGTACTTCTTGTTATGATAAAAGTAGTTCTTTTCTCTTCGTGTTATTATATAATTAGCATAAATATTATCGAGGCCAGCTTAAGATTATCTTTTGGTGAGTTATTATATAATTAGTAAATTCCTATAAGACCATCTAAGATGATTACGAGAATATTAGCATACTTGAGGTGGGGATACTAATGATTAACAGCCTTTAGTCTTCATCCTCTTTAAATGTAAATTGATCATCGTATATGCATTATCAAGTTTATCTTGAGTACCGAATAATTTAATAAATTGAGGAATCCTCTTATTTCCCAGTAACACTAATTGATTAGGAGATATTGGCATAATCACAATTTTACATCCCGTTTTACTTCTAATCAATTCTAATCTTTGTCCATTCTTACCTAATAAGTAACTTACTTCCAGTTTCGTTAACTGGATCAATTTTGTAAGACTTTGAGTTGATTTCAAAACACTTATAGGAGTAGGTTTAACAACATTCAAATCATCAATTGATTGTAAAACTGGTCTATGTAAGCTTTGATGTATGGGTTCATTGTATATAATTATCAATTCTGATATTAATGGATAAATATTCTCTTGAAGAATAATTACATTAACTAAATATCCATCATAACCATTAGGAATTAACGTTATATCATTCTTTTCAAGTACATTTATATCACTCAATTTATAATAAGTCTCTTTACAGATTTCAAGAGTTATATAATCGTTCTTCTTTAATTGTTGCATCATCATAATATAAACTATTTCTATGATTTCTTCTTTGGTTCCATGAACTTGGACTTTCCATTTGCCAAAACTTCGTTTACTACAATATATATGACTTTCTGAACAATTGTCGTCACTAATGGTCAAGGGAAATTTACTGTTAAGTTCCATGGCTGAATCAACTACTACTGCTGTGGGAATCACAACCGTAACGTGGTATTGTTTGAGGTTTAACTGTTGTAAAACCGTTTCATGAGTATAATTCTTATCCCAAACGAGATTGAGATGATTATAAGCATGGAAACAATTGTACATATGTTCTTTAGTGAGACCAGAGTCCACCACGGGGGTTGTGGTCGCCTTTGTCATACTTATAGAAGGAATACTACGAGGAGTAGTTTTAGACATTTTATAAACGGTTGCAAAAATAAGCGCTGTCGTAAAAACGATCTCGCGGATTTCTATTGATTTATATAAGCTTTGAAAAACCTATATAAGAACCGATATTGGTGAACTGTTTGCACCATCATCATTCTATCATCTCTAAGTCTTTCAAACACATCTAAAATTGGGTCGTGGCCCTTTTGTATTTTGGCAGCTAATACTCCAGCTAAGTAATCCATGGCTATAAAAGTCCCAGTTCTTCCAACTCCAGCAGAACAATGAACTATAGGTCTTTGGATATTATATTTACCCATGATTTGTCTCATTTCTGTCAGTAACTTAAGGAGGGATTCTGGGTTTTCAGGAATTCGGGCATCCGCCCAATTATGATAATAATAATGGTGTACGGTTTTAGTTATACTACCCAGAGTTAACTTCATCTTAGTTACAGTATGTTCATCATATTTGGCCACACTCTCCAATTCAAGTCCTAAAGTTGGTAGATCTATATCTTCATTATCACCTGCTGCTTTGTATACCTCTAAGTCAATATCTTGTGAGTGGGAAGGCCAATATGGTGTACATTTCTCCATACCTCCTTCCTCTAAAGGTGTTATCATCATAATAAGGATATGAGACTCTCGACGCTTGACTGCCTCATGGAAACACATTGACCAGAATTGGTAGACAGTATCAATATTAGGACCTTGAGTAGCTATGTATTTGTGGTCATCAAGGTCTATATATGATGCATTTATATAATCAGATCCGGATTGTACTGGTAAATGAACTCGATTTTTATTCCAAGGAAATACATTAGTATAACGATTCCTGGACCTATTCACAGCCTCCATCGCCGTGGAAGCTGACCATTGGCCTGAAAGAAGAGTTGTTCTTTCATACTCCCTTTTCTGAACTCTGCTAAAGTTTTCAGCGATGGCCTTATCTGATAAGTTGGTCCAGTGTTTCATGATTCGCATTGCCAAAGTATTGACACATTTAAAGTGAGTATTGTCAGAGCAAGTTCCTTTAAAAAGAAATAATTCAAGGAAATTGAGTTTGTGTATTAGCTACGTACAACACCTTCTTCTAACCTTTTAGTAATAACTTCATCTTCATCTGTTAAAACCCCAGCAGTCTTTAAAACTTTAGAAGTATTAACAACCACCAGTTGCCAATCAATATCTTTAACAGATTTATTGAATTCAACCGTCTTGATCCATTCTCCAGCATCATCTTTTGTGTAATCCAAGTTAGTAGCAATATGAGTCAATGCTTCGTCTTGGTTATTCCAGAAATATTCAATTCCTTCATTAACGGCCGATAAGAAATTATCTATATCAGATTTCTTGGTAGCAAGTAAATCAGAATTACAATTAATAACCCATGAAGGCCATGGAGTATAAATTTCTCCAACTTTCTTAACCTCTTTAGTATCGTAATATTTTTTAGATGTGAAATATTCCCACATAAAAGCATCACTATTTTCTAATTCACCACCGTTGAACTTCAAGTTTACAGAATCTCTCAAGTTCTTGAAGTTGGATAACACGGCATGGCCTGAAAAGAATGGATCGGTGAATTTTTCAGTCAACCCTAATACAAAACTCATAATATATGACCCAGATCCAATTCTAGATACTCCTATTTTCTTACCATTCAAGTCTTTTAATCCAGTAATATCGGATCTATCATACCCCGTACTAACAGCCCAACATAAAGGTGACTTGACATATGTTCCTATTAATTTATAATGGTCATTACCTTTAGCAATGTCAGTTATAAATGCTTCAGTCAATCCAATGGCAATATCAACTTCATCAGAATTTAATAATTTAATGAGTCTACCACTACCTTCAATGACCGGCACAAATTCAATAGTAAGCCCATATTTACTATAGTAACCATTTTTATCGGCTAAGAACAATGGGGTAGAGAAATGTTCTGGAATGTATGCTACTTTTAAATGAACCATAATTAAACGAGCACCTTTTTTTTTTTTTGCCCTTCACTTCTAGTGCTTTTAATTAAAGAGAGAGGAAAGAAAAAGAACTAAATATCAAATTACACTTAACCTTTATTAACAACATGAACTACTTGATGATTCAGCAGGTTGAGTTGATAAATCAATTCTAGCCTCATTTGGTTTATTAACTTCAACATTATTAGAATCAGGAATTTTTGATCCTATACCAATAAATACCTCGTTAACATTATGAGATGTCTTTGCACTTGTTTCAAAAAATAATAATCCTTCTTCTTCTGCTAACTTCTTACCTTCTTCTTCACTGACGTTTCTTAAATTCTCTTCATTATCATTATCTCCTTCAACCAAGTCATATTTATTACCAACAAGGGCAATCGTTATATCTTTAGAAGCTTGTTCATGCAATTCCTTAACCCAATGTCTAGCCTTTAAGAATGATGCTGGCTTTGTGATATCATAAACCACCAATGCAGCTTGAGCATTTCTATAATACATTGGAGCTAATGATGCAAATCTTTCTTGGCCAGCAGTGTCCCATATCTCATACTTGATGACCTTATCACCTATAGTACATTTCTGAGTTAAAAATGCGGCACCAATAGTTGGTTCTTTATTTTCTTGAAAGTCATTGGAGACGAACCGTAATACAAGTGAACTCTTACCCACAGCGGCTTCCCCTAAGAGTACTAATTTAATGGCTTTTGGAGGATTTGGGAAACTCATGTTATAGCCTTTTTAAGGATCATTTTTCTCGTGCTCGTTTTGGTTTTAACGCGAACCGCCGCCTCCTATCTAAGACAGGGTTTTTAGCAACAGATCTAATAGAGCCATTATTTTCAAGAGCTTAAGTTAACACAAATAGAGAATAAAATATTAATATCCGGAATTGAACTATATACATCTATTTATCCATTAATTACTATGTGACGTCTCACTATGCAGGGATCCATCTGATAGGATCTTGGATGTACTGGTAGCTATCCAATATTCACAATCATAAACATTTTTAGCCAATGATGTCCTATCTGTAGCATAAACCGTTCTCACTTGTTCATGAACAACATTGAAATAATAACCTACCACTTCTAATAAATCCTCTCGAGTTAATTCAAGTCCTTTATACATAGACTGGTAGGGCCCATACTTTGACCGTTTTATCGTCACAGTATAGTCATCTTCGAAATGCCATTGTAATGGCCCAAAATTAATCCAAGCTCCATTTGGTTTAAGGATATGTTTGATGGTCTTGAGGTACTCTATAATATTAGGACTTGTATCAATAAAGAAACATGTCACCACTACATCAACTTTAGGATTCTCTTCTCTAGTTTTGTGGTTTTCTGCCAGATAAAAATCACCCAAATCCAAGTCTGGAGGCCCATAAACATCAATAAAAGATCCTCCTACCATTCTTAAATCTTTGAGCGGTAGCTTACTGTGAGTTTTTAAGTTTGCTCGATAATTGAGATTATCAGGCACAGTTATCCCTCTTACCTGGTCAGGTCGGCGATTAACATTACTGACTCTATGGAGGAACGGAAACACCTCGTATGTCTTATCACAGAAATTCAAGAAAAATTGGTTCAAGATCATTACATGGTACCCAAATTCATTACCTTCAACGTCATATCCTTCACAATTCAAGTCATGAATAAACCTACCTAACCCACATCCTGGAACAATTACTTTGACATCACCCCTAGTGGCAGGATTTGGGTGTAAAGCATTTATTCCAGAGATGATTTTATTAAAACTGGCGTTTCTTTCATTTTCACCTTCATCACTCCATTCTCTCATGATCTGCATAAGCAAACTTCGTACTCTATCGAATCCATGGTCAGATGGGGGCTCCCATTGGGTTGGGTCCATTCCTACACCCCAATGGTAACCAACAGTGGTGGCAACTGTTTGTAAGAACACCATATTCTTATTAATACAATGTTGAATATTGGCAGTATGACTTCTATACCATGGAAATAGTAGTTCGTAATCTTCATCGAACCACGAGTATGCCATTGACCGAGGTTTGAGGAGCTTTTCATACTGGAACTTATAAAAGTAATAGAATTCCAGTAATGCCTTGGTTAATGATTTAGTTTCTTCACTCATTAGTGAGTAAGATTCGCACTATAAAGTTGAAGTCTTCGCACCAGAATTGGTATTATATGACAGCGTTAAAACACACGGCGGCTACAACAGGAAATCGCCATGATGCATTAGATGGGTCATCTGACATATCCAAAGACTTATTGGAGCCTAGCAGTGAACTTACGTGGGATTTATTGGATTTGTTGGACACCAATTCTTTCGAAAGCGGAAAATTCATTGATGGCTTGTTCAATACACCTAAACCTATTGGTCGTACTGCCTTTAGATTTAAAAGATCTGGGATAACAGGACAAATAGATACGTATAAAGAAGAAATCAAGCTAAGCGAGATCGATAACGCCACATCGTCAAATTCACTTTCGATGAGTCGTCAGTTTAATAATAAGACTGATTCTCTTAAAGGTAAGACCAGTTACCTCCCTTTCCAGCCAGGTGGATTGGTCGATTCAAAGTTTGGTAAAGATGATACATTATTTTTACACAAAGATAAATTTGGCTTGTTTGATATACCCCAAGGGTTCGAAAGAGGATTGAATTTAGAAGCTTTCATCGATGATGTGGTTGATCTAGAACAACAACCTGAGGATGGGGTTGAATCTCAACAAGAATCCCATGATACTCAAATCACTGACCATATTTCCAAATTGAGTGTAAATGACACTGTGGATGACTTGCCCTTCGATACAAATGAAATTGATGGAATCGTGCCGTTGGATTATTTCTCTATCCGTCAAGAAATGGCCAAGGAGAAAGAGTTCAAGAAAGATTGGGCCCATGTAGTTGATTTGGACCATAGAGTAGAAGATTTTGAAGAAGTGGTTCCAAATATGGCCAGAAAATGGCCTTTCCAATTGGATACTTTCCAACAAGAAGCCGTATATCATTTGGAGCAAGGGGACTCTGTATTTGTAGCAGCTCATACTTCAGCAGGTAAAACCGTGGTAGCAGAATACGCAATTGCTATGGCCAAAAGGAATATGACTAAAGCAATTTATACTTCGCCAATTAAGGCTCTTTCCAATCAAAAGTTTAGGGACTTCAAGGAGACATTCAAGGATATTGATGTGGGATTAATCACAGGAGATGTTCAAATTAATCCTGAAGCAAATTGCTTAATTATGACAACAGAAATTTTAAGGTCAATGTTGTATAGAGGTGCCGATTTGATCAGAGACGTTGAATTTGTGATTTTTGATGAAGTTCATTATGTCAATGATATTGATCGTGGTGTGGTTTGGGAAGAGGTAATTATAATGTTACCAGATCATGTTAAGTATATATTATTATCAGCAACTGTACCTAACACTTTTGAGTTTGCTAATTGGGTAGGAAGGACCAAGCAAAAGGACATATATGTTATATCCACTCCCAAGAGACCTGTACCTCTTGAGATATTCATATGGGCAAAAAATGATTTGTATAAGGCAATTGATGCCAATAGGAAGTTTCTGGATGTAGAGTTTAGGAAACATAAAGAAGCATTAGAGGGAACCGGTAAGAAAGAAGCACCCAATGTTACAATGGGATCTGGACTGAGAGGTGGGAGAGGTGGTACTGCTAGAGGAGGCAATAGAGGCAGAGGAGGTGCCAGTAGTAGAGGAAGAGGAAACACCAATAGAGGAACAGGAAACTTCAATAAAAGTTTAATTAGCAGAGATGGACCCAATAAAAATACGTGGACGAATTTAGTACAGTATTTAAAGAATCATTCATTATTACCAGCAGTTGTATTTGTGTTTTCCAAGAAGAAATGTGAAGAATATGCTGATAGTTTGAAGTCTACTGACTTCTGTACAGCTAAGGAGAAATCCGAGATCCATATGTTTATAGACAGAGCAGTTTCCAGATTGAAAAAAGAAGATAGGGAATTACCTCAGATTATGAAAATAAGAGATATGTTGAGCAGAGGTATAGCAGTACACCACGGAGGATTATTACCGATTGTCAAGGAATGCATAGAGATATTATTTGCCAGGACATTGGTGAAAGTATTATTTGCAACTGAAACATTTGCCATGGGATTAAATTTACCTACAAGGACTGTTGTGTTCAACAATACCCGAAAACATGATGGGAAAGCATTTAGAAATTTATTACCAGGGGAATTTACACAAATGGCTGGTAGAGCTGGAAGAAGAGGATTAGATACTACAGGAACAGTCATCATTATGAGTTATAATGAACCATTAGGTATGGGTAACTTCAAAGAAGTGACATTGGGAACACCCACTAAATTAATTTCCCAATTCAGATTGACATATAATATGATTCTTAATTTACTAAGAATTGAAGCATTGAGAGTTGAAGAAATGATTAAACATTCATTCAGTGAGAACAGTACTCAAACCTTATTGCCTGAGCATCAAAAGAGAGTAGAAGCATTAACCCAAGAGTTGGCAACCCTAAAGATTGATCCATGTAATGAATGTGGCTTAGATGATATGGATCAACTATATAAGGAAATTATGGAATACGAAGACGTTAGTGGGAAATTAATTGAAGAAATTCAAGAACTGCCAATATTACGTAACACCTATTTGAAAATAGGTAAATTACTTTGTTATAGAGACAAAGATGGGGTGACCAAATGTGGATTTGTAATTAGGTCAGACTTTGCGACTAACCGATTATTGGTATTGACATTTGATCATGGGAAAGAATATATAGACGATGCTACTACTTACAAGTTACCATATCTTCCCTCAAAGAAGTATCTTAGTAAGAATTTCAAGAAAATTGTGTATGGAGGACAACTTGAGATCGAGCCAATTCCTTTTGATTCTGTGTTATTTTTAAGTAGGTACAGTTTAAAGCCAAGAATCAAAGATATTCTCCAGAATGATCCAGGAGCTATTAAGGAGACAAATGAACAAATAAAGCTTGTCATGAAATTTTTCCACAAATGGGAAGCAGTGCACCTCAATCAAGCAGCACAATTAACGATTCACGAGAAGTTAGAGAAACAAAGAGAATTACTACAAGCAATTGAAGCTAAGAACTGTATCAAATGTGAGAATTTCAAGTCCCATTTCGAACAGTATCATCAAAAACATTCGATACAACATGAGATTGAATCTTTACAGAAGCTTATATCAGACGATAACCTTGAATTATTACCAGATTATGAGCAACGTCTTGCAGTTTTGGAGAGTCTTGAATTCATTGATGATAAACATAATGTGTTATTAAAAGGACGTGTAGCATGTGAAGTGAACTCTGGATGGGAATTAGTGATTACTGAGTTGGTTTTAGATAATTTCTTAGCGGATTTCGAACCTGAAGAAATTGTTGCACTTTTATCAAGTTTTGTTTATGAAGGAAAGACTAACGATGGTGAAGATCCACCAGTGACACCACGGTTAGAAAGAGGGAAATTGAAGATTCTTGAGATTGCTGATAAGCTTACCAAAGTGTATATAACCCATAAAGTGTTATTGACTTCTGAAGAAGAAGAATTCACTCAAAGGAAGAGATTTGCATTAATGAATGTTGTTTATGAATGGGCTAGAGGAATGTCATTTAATGAGATCATGTCTATAAGTGTAGAAGCAGAGGGAACCATAGTTAGAGTTATCACGAGATTGGATGAGATTTGTAGAGAAGTTAAGAATGCAGCATTAATTATAGGAGATTCAGTATTACATTCTAAGATGAGTGAAGCTCAAGAAAAAATTAAGAGAGATATTGTTTTCTGTGGATCATTATATCTTTAAACTAACTATAATACAACATTTTTTATTTTTTTGATTAAATTTGTCCTGTAATTACAGAAATAACTCCCGAAGGACCATTGAAAACCTTTGGAACTAAAAAGTTCTCTATAACATTCTCTTTCCCATATTTCTTTACCAATAAACCAATCATGAGATAGAAACTGCCAATACATGTCAAATCTCGTATCTTTTCAGCATTTTTTAAAGTCTCATTTCTATCTTTATGGCCTATTCTTGAAGTACCCATGAAAGGTATCACCACATCATAAAGCTTATGGCTTTTCATAAATGATGGGATTATAGTGATGTCATTAATTTTATCATTAGCGTTTCGTAGTTCATCATAAGGTGATGATAAATATTGAATGTCTCCAAATAAGAACATGGTTTCTTTAGTGAATTGAAAAACCATTTCTCCTAAATGTCTTAATTTTCCTGAATCAATTAGGAGCGTATTTAATTGGGAATCGGTGCTGGTTATATCCTTTATGTAGGAATTAGATAAACCACATAAGATAATGAGAGCTTCTCTATTCAGGACCCTGAACTCGCCTAAAAACTCGTGTAATTTCGTAGTTCTTGCCACTAGTTGTGGCTCAAGATGGTATTTATCTTCTTGAAGGAATTTGTTGATTTGGGAGTTCTTCATAGTATAAATATTTCGATTTATCAGTGATTCTAGGATTGGTTTCTCATAGAATGAATGGGGATGATTTGATGGATTTAGGGAATTATTGACGATTTCAAAAAGGTCTTTGGACAGACTAAACGAAACATATCGTATGTTTTGTCTAGTGTATGGTATTAGTTTTTTATACGGCACTCGTATCATTATTTTTATTAGACTCTTGTCTCACAGTTATGTCCCTCACTTCCCTCACTAACTTCCCTCAGTTAAGCTACCGCGATGAGATGAGAAAACATGAGTACTAAGTCTAAGAAGAATAAACCTTCTCCTGAGGTTCCTGGTGAACCACAAAAGAAGATAAAGTTACCCAAACATTATATTGTTAGACCATCAAGCAATGGACCTAAATCATTGGCTAAAGTTTATATAAATCCCACTACATTTGAGAATTTGGAATTCAATAAGAACGACCTTATCCTTATCAATAAAGTTGACCTGGCACAACCAGGAGTGGTGGTATCCATACACAGTGACGATAATATTGTCGATGCTAATGTTATAAATATCAGTAAGAACATAAGGAGTCTTGGAAGTATTTTATTGGGTGATAGAGTGACATTTACCAAATATAAACAACCTAAATATGCTGATACTATTGACATAAATATAGACCATGAAGATTCTAAGAAGAAAATAGAGAAGTATCTTGATGAGATTGGGTTAGTATCTCCTGGATTAAGTTTTGAAGGTGCTACAGTAGTTGAAGTGACTAATCTAGAAGATTCTATGGCAGATTTAAGTTTAAATGAAACCACTACTATTACTCCGACTTTCATTTATATGAAGAATAAAACTACTATAACATATACCACCAATACCATTGATTTCCAGAAGTACCCTGGACTTCGAGAAACTGGTGGATTTTCACAAATTGGGGGATTGAATAAACAAATTAAAACAATTAAATCAACAATCGAAGTTCCATTAAAAAACCCTAAACTTTTTACGGACTTCGGGATTTCTCCACCAAGAGGAATTTTACTTCATGGACCACCGGGAACTGGTAAAACAATGATACTTAAGAGTGTAATTAACCATATGGATGCACATATCCTTTCCATAAATGGACCGTCAATAGTGAGTAAATATTTAGGAGAAACTGAGACTAAAATTCGGGAAATCTTTATAGAAGCACGTAAATACCAACCATCTATAATAGTTATGGATGAGATTGATTCTTTGGTTCCTAGTAGAACTTCAGATGACAGTGGAGAACCCGAGTCTAGAGTAGTTTCTACATTACTTACTATGATGGATGGTATGAATGATAAAGATAATTCTTTGGTGATAATAGGAGCTACAAATCGAATAAATTCCATTGATGGTGCCTTAAGAAGACCAGGAAGATTTGATCAAGAAATCGAAATTGGAATTCCCGATGTGGATGATAGGTTTGATATTTTATCTAAATTAATTGAGAAGATGAATGCTGATAAGTATAGTGTGACTATAGAAGAAATCAAGGAAATAGCATCAAAGACTCATGGATATGTTGGAGCAGATTTGGTAGCATTAATCAGAGAATCAGTGATGAAATCTATCTCAACTGGGTTGACAAAAGGCGTTTCTCAAGATGAACTTAAATTAACATATGAAGATTTATCGAGTTCCTTGGTGGATATAAGACCAAGTGCTATGAGGGAAATCTTCTTAGAGATGCCTAAAGTGTACTGGTCAGATATCGGAGGTCAAAAAGAATTAAAACGGAAATTAACTGAAGTAATTCAATTGCCTTTAGAAGCAAATGATACATTTACAAATCTCGGTGTACTGGCACCAAAAGGAGTGTTACTCTATGGACCTCCTGGATGTTCAAAGACACTTACAGCCAAAGCTTTAGCTACTGAATCAGGATTGAATTTCTTAGCAGTTAAAGGACCCGAAATCTTTAATAAATATGTAGGAGAAAGTGAAAGAGCTATACGAGAGATTTTCCGTAAAGCCCGATCAGCAGCACCTTCTATTATATTCTTTGATGAAATTGATGCCATAAGTGGTGATAGAGAGAACAGTCAAACCTCAGCTGCTCAACAAGTATTAACATCATTATTGAATGAGATTGATGGTGTAGAAGAATTAAAAGGAGTAGTAATTGTAGGTGCCACTAATAGACCAACAGAAATTGATCCTGCCTTATTAAGACCTGGAAGATTAGATAGACACATTTATGTATCACCTCCAGATTATAATGCAAGATTAGAGATTCTTCATAAATGTTGTAAGAAATTTAATTTATCGGAAGATGTTGATATGGGGAATTATTCGAATGTCACTGAAGGATGTTCAGGAGCTGAAGTGACATTATTATGTCAAGAGGCGGGATTGGCAGCGATTATGGAGAATAATGAAGCCAAATCTGTAGAAAAGAGACATTTTGAACATGCTTTAAAAGGAATAAGTAAAGGCATAACTGAGGAAATGTTAAGTTATTATAAGGAATTTGCTGGTAGAAGTGGGTTAAGTATTTAATATCTAAGTTTATATAAATTAATCAAAATATTACTACTACTGCTGCTGACACCCTTCTTCTAAATCTTTTTCAAAATCTTTTGGTAAATCTTTATCAGAAAATCCTAAATCTCCTAAACCTTCTCCTAAACCACCACCCAAGCCACCACCTAAACCACCGAATCCTGGAAAATCAGAACTATCACCTACTAATTCGGTAGGAGGTTGTCCCAATTCCTGTAAAGATTCTAATAATCCATTGACTTTGTCTCTTTGTTGTTTATCATCATCATTATAATTAGGACTTTCAAATATCTCAACTATATCTTTAGTAAGTTCATATTGTTTAGTGTAATTATCATATTCTTTCTCATCTATTTTGCCTTTCTTTTCTTGCAAATATTCGGGGAACTTGGTATTAAGATCTTTAATAGGTTCATATAAAACCTCTTTGGACGATAATTGTTCCAACATATCTACCAATAGTTTACTCATATCCATATCTTTATCACCGCCGTTTCCTAATCCTGCTAAGAGTTGGGTTAACATATCTTCAGGGTTGGCACTGGCCTGATCATTCTTAATCTGTTCATCAATATTTTTACCTGAAGCCTTTAATCTTTCCATAGTTTCGGCCATTACGTTATTGAAATCTTTAGGATCGGATTTTTGGTCCTCTTCAAAGTTCTTTACTAATTGTTCGAATTGGTCTTTTGTGCTAGGGTCCTGAATATTCAAGTCTTTAATAAGATCTTCTAGTTTATGTTTAAACTCAGTACTTTCAGGCCCTGAGGAACCTTCAAGTTCCGGTTCGGATTTCTGAGTGGACTTAGCGGATCCAGGAGGTTTACTCAATACTTCACCAGCAAAGTCATCCAATAAATCATCTAAATCGTCTAAATCGTCTTCTTCTTGGTGTTTGCTCATAATAAGGGAGTGGAAAATTTTTGTGGGGCTCGTGAAAATGTGAAAGTGCGAGGGAGCACCTGCCTGGACTGGTGCCTAGAGCTGCTACCACGGTTAGAATTTAAGTCAGAACCTACACCCAGAATTGGTGCGAAAATTTTCATCATGTCCTTGGCCAAAACAAGATTACAAGAAGAACGTAAACTTTGGAGAAAAAACCATCCGTTTGGATTCTTTGCCAAACCTGAAAAGGCTGCTGATGGATCTTTGGATTTGACCAATTGGAAAGCGGGAATCCCTGGTAAAAAAGACACATTATGGGGTGAAGGTATATTTCCAGTGTCAATTAATTTCCCTCCTGAATATCCTAGTAAGCCACCAAAAGTCAAATTCCCTCAAGGGTTCTATCATCCTAATGTCTACCCAAGTGGTACTGTATGTTTGAGTATTTTGAATGAGGAACAAGATTGGAGACCTGGGATAAATTTAACTGATATCGTTCTAGGCGTACAAGAATTATTATCTAATCCCAATCCTGATTCTCCTGCTCAAGAACCGGCATGGAAGGCTTTCACTAAGGATAAAGCTACTTATGAGGGTAAGGTTAAAGAACAAGCCAGAAGGTATCAGAATTATAATATTTGAGTGAAATATGGTCAGAAGATAAGATGTTACAAGGGGGTACAAGAAGGTAGAAGGAGGTAGAAGAAGATAGAAGGAGATACAAGATGTGAATTATAAAGAAAGATATGGGAATTATAATATTTAAAGTTGTGACCTATAATATTTGAGTTATTACTGTGTATATATAGAATGTATTAATGATTAGCAGATTGGCCGATTAGATTAGTCCAATAAGTAATTGTCATGGTGATTTTTGATTGTGGTAGATTAGCATCAAGTATCACTTCCCTTCAATATATCTCTACTCTTTGAAGTGACATTATCAAATTCTCCTAATTGGGATGTACCTTTTTCCTTATAAGTACTAACTGCAGGAATATCAGCTTTAATCCTAGAAACCAACGTAGAATATGCTCTTGGTTCTAATTTAATTAACGTATGTAAAGGTATCGACATCCATGGACTTTCTTCTTGAGGTACATTCATAAAATAAGCATAGATACATCTCAATACTGCTTGATGGGTTATTATTAAAATATTCTCTTGACGTTCCAATTCCATGATAATTGGTTCTAATCTAATAACAATATCTCTATATGATTCACCTCCCCTATACCTATATTCATACTTATTATCATCTCTAGCTTTAAAATCTTCAGGGAATTCTGTTTCAATTTCTTCATATGTCATTCCGTCACATTCCCCTGCATCTAATTCATCCAAAGCTTTCCATGCTAATTTATTCTTATATGGTAAAAATGATGATGTCTGTTGGGTTCTTTTCAAAGTAGACGTCCACACTGTTAAATTGGTATTACGATTCTCTTCCCCTAATGATTTTAATACTAAGTCAGGTAACTTCTTAGCATATTTCCATCCTCGTTCACTTAAATCAGCATCTCCTCCAATTTGCCCTGATAAATTATACATTGACTCCCCGTGTCTTGACAACCAGATGGTTCTGGGCTTGATATGCAAGTTCATAACATAATAAACAATTCTGGACTCCAAATAACTTTCGATTCGGTTTAATATAATCTGACTGTTAACATTAACCAACTTGATGAAACTTAAATTAGAGTCATGTTCCTGTTGGTCTAAGGTCTCATAATTGATCTCATAAAACTTTATACGTTGTAAGAAATCGTTTAAGGCAAATTCGCTATCCTTATCAATATAATCAGGACTGGTAGTCTTGACATCCATGATATTCTGCCTGATTAAATCCTCATCATTACACCAACTCTCAAGGAAAAGAGGTTCAATATAATTTTCTCTACAGAGTTTCAAAATCTTTGATCTTCTGTCTCGGGTGGAATTCGTAGCATCTAAAATACCAACCACTCCATTTTCGTCCAAAAACCATGACATCATATCTTTAATGGCCTGATTTACTGCTTCCTGTCTAAATTTCAACCCTTCTTCGTTGTTGGGGGAAAAGAATTCAGCATCAGCATCAGCACCCGTACCTGAAGCAATCTTTCTTCTATAGGTACCGACGTTAAAGCATTTGGACTTGATGGAAAGCCACGATAAGTACCGTACGATCTTTTGGGCAATCAATGATTTACCTCTGGCCGGTAAACCTACCATAACAACACAAACACGGACATTTTCCACATGGGATATCGAATACACTGGCATAATAGATCACAAGGGATAGCTAAATTGATGAAAAATTACCGTAATTGAGTAGGGAAAAAATGGTATTAGTTGGAATTGTGGTTCAAAATTATTGAAATTGTACTATATACCACGAAAAACTAAAACCTAGACCGTTAAATGATAATTTGATCCTAATCTTATGACAGCGGTATCAACTTCAATATGGAGAAACTTCGCACAAATTCGGAGAGATGTGTCGTGAAATCAAGGGAACATGTCGGAAAACATCCCCGACATATTTCATGAGGCATTTTCTGATTTCTACGCATTTTTTTCGTTTAGGTTTAACATTAGTGATGTCAATGAAGAGGTTTTTAGCTCGTCACAAAAAGGACGAAGATATAGAGAATGTCGACCCAAAACAAGGTTCTAGACAAAGTGTCAGTTCATTTGGATCCAACTCGTCTATCAAAGAGATCAAAATGTTTGAAGAGAGTGGAATGGAAAACGATGCCAGTTTGAATCTTAACCCTTCTATACTGGGCACACAGAACCAGTCGATTCTTACTAAGGACACCTTCAACAAATCGGTTTTTTCTAATACCAGAAGAACGGTTTCCACTAATCAATCGTCGTACATGTCGAAATCGGAGGGAAAAAAGAGCCAGTCTTATGAATATGGACAAAGATTACATGTTATGGATATTAAGGAAGAAACAAGTCATGAAGATCCCATTGGAAGCATTAAGGATAAATTGAAGGATTTGAGTAGTGATATGGCATTTATTGTAACTCAGTACACAAACTCTAACGTCAATTTATCTAGTGCAGTAATCAACACTATTGATTTGTTTAAAAAGTTTATTACCTTCATTGAAAGCTTGAGGTATTCAAATCCAGTCGACTACAATTTTGATTGTTATAATAATCATTCCATTAGAAAAATCATGAAGATCTACTTGAATTTCTATGATAACTTCTTACAGGACGATGCTTATATAAAATTGAAATTGTTATTGGTCAAGAACTTTAATGATTTCTCTATAACATTAAACTCTGCCAATTCCAAAAGAAACAGTGTTACTAGTCCTTCCAATATTAGTAAACCTCAAAATTTTGCTATTGGGTGCAATTCCGCCAGTTTACCTAACGAGGAGGTTTTGATCAATATCATCAACAAGATGGCATCTACATCAGTTAAGATCAAAGAACAAAATGGTTCATTCATTGCTCCAATTGTTAGAGGGATCTCAAAGAATTTGAACATCTTATGTCTTTATTTCGGGTACCCAAATCCTAGTGATTACCATTTGAAATTGACTCAAAGTTTACACGATCTTTATGATGATATTCATATTGTCGTGGTAAAGAATAAAATAGATTTGGCATCGGCTGAAGTTGCTAATCCTTTAGATAATATCAAATCCCAATACAGCCCACCACCTCAGAAATTCAAATTACCATTTAGAGTTCCTTCTGATGCTTCAAAACCACCAATTTCCTTATCTATATCAATAGAAAATGCTTCCAGAACTTCTGGAACCATGGGTGGATACATTTATCCTATAATCAACACCAAAGAACAACCTCATTTAGAGAGCTATGCTTCTTCGAAATTCGCTATAAGTTGTGGTCACGTTTGTCTTAATAATACCGATGACCAAACGGAGTATCCTCATGTATCGTCACCCTCGTCAGTGCTTATTTCATTGTACAAAAAGGCATTGACTCAACAGTACGAGAAATTGTCACAACTGGATGAATCGAATATGATGGAGGCTAAAGTGGCGTATGGATCAGTGTTAAAACAAGTAGACAGAATGTTCCCTCTTAAAAAGGTAAAAATCACAAACAAAAAAGAGGACCGTCATGAAATACGGAATTTGCCCATCCATAGGTTTGGACAAATCATTTGGGGTGAAAGAACGTTACTGACCACTAAAAATAATGCGAAGAAATTGTCGGATTTGGCTATCATAAAAGTTAACAAGAATTTAACCTGTGACCAGAATTATTTAGGTGATGATATTGCCTTCAACGAATTCGATCCCGGATTAATGTTTGATAATCTTTACGTGAGAAAAGTCATTGATCTCAAACGGAAACCAGAATTAGACTTGGATGTCAATGAAGTCGACGACACTATCATTGATAAGAATAATTATGCTGGTTTACCGGTATTCAAATACGGATCAACCACCAAGTATACCCAAGGTAATTTGAATGGAATTAAGTTGGTTTACTGGTTAGATGGGGCCATACACTCTTCAGAATTTATTATTAATTCCATTGATAATAACACAGCTTTTGCCGCAGGCGGTGATAGTGGGTCATGGATTTTAACTAAATTAGAAGATTGTAACTCTAAGGATAAAGGGTTAGGAGTTTTAGGGATGTTACATTCTTATGATGGAGAATTCAGACAATTTGGATTATTTACACCAATGTGTGAGATTTTAGAGAGGTTACAGGAAGTTACAAAGATCAAATGGGGGGTTGTTGGAGTCAATGAAAAGGATGATAGTAAATTACCAAATGAGGTTGAATCTGAAGATGAATTCAGAGATTCTGATATTGATAGTTTATCGAGTTTAAGTGATGAGGAACTCGAAGGACCTCAAGTTGATTAGATTTGTATGGAGCTAATTAGAAATGTATGTTAAATGTGTTAAAATCTATTATTATTCGTAAATTCTTCTAGAACGCTTCACTTACTGGTGATAGGGGTTCAAAATCGTACCAACAAGGTAAAGACCCATTTATAGATATTGAAGGATACTAGAAGACTTTAAACTTGGGGTTATAAGAAAGTTTACAATCCAACTCCCTTGGTTATATGTACATCAATTTCAAGTGCTGCAAACTTTCCGTATAATAAGCTGCATAATAAGCCCTATGATAAGCCTCATATAAGCCCCATAAAAAGCCCCAATATTCATTATATAAGTAAAAAATGTAAAAAATGACCTTATCCCTTCTGTAACCTTAATATACACTTTCCACCATCTGAGTAATAGAGTAATTAACAAAAAACAAAAAACATATGTTTAAACTATAAAAACAATTCGAACCCAAGTATATAACAAATACAGCTAACTAATTAGAATAAGCTGCGTTAGTATAAATGTATGCCTTGACAGTTATCGGGAAACAAGCATCAGGAGCTGAAGATTCATCGCCATAATTAAATAAAGCATAATCATCAACATACCCATATGGTGTATTAAGATCTTTACAAGCATAGAACCCACTGGTCGTTCCATTAAAATCTAACAAGCCACTAGTGAAATTGAAATCTGATGCCAGATAAGTAAAGAGACCAACATTATTTTCAATATATAAAGTGAACAGATGAGTCTCTACAACCTGTGTAAGACTTGTGCTTTTAATATCGTACTCAAGTACAACATCATCTTCATTGACGAGTTTGACCCAATTCCATGAAGATCCCAATTCGGAATTACCAAAGCCATATCCGTCAACATCAGTACCAGGAGCATCAACCTCGAATTTCAAATTGATGAAAGGATCTGTGTCATCAGCACATACAAAAGCAGCAAGGGAAGTAAATAATAAAGTAGAAAATTTCATGGTAGTTTTCATTATAGTTACATATCAGCCTATTTATAAAGTAGAATATCTGCTAGTAAGGCTTCGTTTACGAGACCAAATCAGGAAGTGTAACATCGCGATTTACCTTTTTAGTGTGGAAGTGGCCTTCTCCACATCAATATTATTAATTTTAGGTTATTTTTAGAATTTTAGTTCTGTTTGCAGGTTCTCGTAAATCAGGGTGCGAAACTTCTATTTTTAACTTTATGTTGCAAACCCCACAAGGCACCGTCATGTTTAGTTCTCTCAACTGTTTATTGTTGGTTACAGTGTCCATAACAAAATGTTAATTTTGTCAATACTTTGTCAATGAGGGCCTTACACTTATACGGATGAATTACAATTGAGCTCATAATTGGAATTTTAGGTCGCTCTTGGCATTTATTACGTACGGGGCGCATAATTATTAAGTGGCAACGGTCCTTGAGGTTCTAACGAGCCATTCACCATTTTACATCATTATTGTACTAATACACGTAATCTATTGTTTTATTAGAATTTTAAAAATAGAAATAAATAGTGAGTAGGGGCAGTGTGAAAACCATTGAGAGATTTAAGAGAATATGGCTGCAAATATGCCAAATTGGGAAATACCGGCCGGACTTTTATTAAAACATTACAAAAACAAATCAAATGCAGTGATATCTAATGATATCATTATGGTGTGGTTGACATTTTAAAGTCAAATTAGAAAATTTGGCGTTTAACCTTGACTTCAAAACAATTATCAGGAATTTCCTCATTAACATAGTTGAGTAATTCGTAAGTGTTCTCGGAGTAATTATAAATATCTCCAGTATTCTTACATGCAGCGAAAGAACCAGAAGTTCCATTGTAACTTAAGTATTCTCCATCAAATTGGACAGGTTGAGTACCGATAATGGAGAATAAAATGTGATGGTTACTAACACTGAAATCATAAGGGAAGGTATCAGTTTGAGTTTGGACTTCTTGGTATAAGACGTCAGTGGTAGTGTCATATTTATAATCTTCCTTATTGTCAGTAATGAAACCATAGTTAATACCAGCACCTTCGTGGTATGGGGTGACGAATTTACCGTTAACATCAGCATTGTCGGACTCGATTTGCAAGAAGTAAGATGCAGTAAAATCACGTGAAGTAGCTGGAGCAGCTTGTGCCATCATCATTGAAGCAGCGGTAATTAAAGCAGTTGAGAATTTCATTTTCTTGTTGGTAAGTTTTTCTTATGTGTGTTGTAATTGGATTACTACTGAATAATTGGGAATATTCAAGGGGTTTAAATAATTTTCAAAACTCCACATTAATGCAAATGCCAAGCACCCGGCACCCTGCTAATCAAGTGCTTCCAAACCATTATATTAGTAAACAACCTTATTTTTAGAATACAATAGAATCTCATAAGAATAGTACGCTAAGGTACCGTATATTGCATCAATTACAATATTTTTCGCACCCATTCTATTTTTGTCACATTACATCATTGCTGCAAAACCCGCAATAGGAAACTGCGATATAATTTCACTGTAATGATCACGGCCGTGACAGTTTTATGCATGAAATATGCGCTTAGTCGTACAGTTAATTCCAAAAGCATATCATACCTCCCATAACCGTATTACGTCGTTCTGACATTTATAAATCACATAGATGTTATGAATTCGCTCTTGTTTCTTAAGAATTCGTATTTTCAATACAAAGAAATCGTTGGGTGGGAAACAAATACGTATAATGAAATCTTAAAAGCCCTCAATTTCATTTGAAAAGTTCTAACTTCTGTATCATCATGTACCCTGTAAATCAAAAAGTACCCATCACCCAGCACTTGCATACCGTCGAAATAGGATTAGTCGTAATTAGTAAACTAAAACTTCTATGAAAGCGCAAATTACACGTGTGACCACTTAACTTGAATGACACAATTTCTCGAGTTTACAACTAAGACAATAGTAAATTTGCGGCCGAAGTTTAGACAATCATATTGTGCCGTTGCTGTTTATATTAAATTACATAAGAAGTGTGGGGAAACCTAGATCGGTTCATTTTGCTTATACTCAATAAACCTGCCTAAATTATTCCAAGTTTCTTCACCTCTAGCCTTTAATTCTCTATATTTGTTCTTATCAATCTTCTTATATATCAGTTTGAATTCGGAATTGAATTGTTTTAATTTGGTGACATAGTCAAGCTTGACAAAGATGTCGTAGTTGTAAGCATATGCATCACCAAAAATGTCAAAAATAGCATTGATAGATTCTATAAGAACTTCAATTAATCTGGGGTCTTGGTTGTTATTTGCAATTAAAAATTCAATGGTGTGCATTATGAATTCCGAAATACTCAACGTCACTCCCGTGTTGTCAATAATGACCGAAACAGAGGCTAAGAAGCCAACAATTGGGGTAATAGTTTCGGAATGATGTAATTGTCCCGATTCAATTTCTTTTAAATAATTTCCACCCAATTCTAACAATTGTTGGATCATAACTAAATCAATTTTAGGTTTGATCTCTGATCCCAAACTTTTCACTATAGCCCAAAGTAAATTAAGTCCATTTTTAGTTATATCATCACCAGAAACTTCCGTCTTAGCTTCAGCTTGGGCCCTAAGTAAACTTATACATAAATCCCAAATGGTCTCACTAACTTCGTACCATTCTACTGGGATGTTTTCTAAAGAATTGACTAACCATGCTAAATTATTTAAACAAACCAAAAGTTTATCTGCCAAGGATAAAATGTCATTGTTTTGTTGATTGAACCTTATCAATTCCATCACCGAAGGAACCACCGTCTTGAATATTAATTGACGAAGCTCAGATGGTAAAGAGGGCTCTTCTGCGAGGTACTCCCAAATTGATGAGGTTAAGTCAATGGAAATTTCCAAGCTCTGTAATTGGGTTTGTGCTAATTGTTTCTCTTCGCTAGGACCTAATGGCTGGTCTATATCTTTTGGCAATTCTCCTTCTTTTAATTCTTCTTTTAAATCATTTTCTTTCAGTAAGGGACCCGTTAAATGAAGCTTTAAGTCATCTAAATTAATATCACTCAAACCCTCAAATAACTGAGATAAAATGCTATAACTTACTTCAGATCTGTTGCTCTCAATGTTCATTACTTCGTTTATATGGAATGTGATACCTTGAAAATAAGTCTTGGCCAAAATATTTGATGAGCTTTGGACAAACGTACGTAACTGGTCCAAGTTTAAATTCTGATCATTCAATTTAGTGATGAAACCATCTGATTCATTGGCAAACTCATACACAAAGTCTAAAAGAGTATTGAATAATTTATTAGGTAATTTCCCATTATCATGCGTGAGATTGTATTTGATCAAGTCCACCACTAACGTAAGCACAGGATCGATTCTTTCAAACACATCATCATATAAATCCACAGAACCACTGGCAATTACAACAATAAGAGAAACCACATGCTCAGTGAAGTCATATAAGATCGATTGTTTGGACTTCTCATCTTCTCTTTGCTTCTTTGATAACGATGACAAGTCTGGATTAGATTGTAAATACTTGAAAGATTCAGTGATCTTAGCTACTGACAGTTCAATGTGGGACCATATGTTCGATCTCCAATAATGTTTAACTACATCATATCCTTCATCAATCCCCAAGTTTCTTAAAAGCCCATAGGATTCCACCATTATTTCATCATTGGTATCGTTTATACATTGCTGCATGACAATAGATATAAGTCTTTCCTTTAAAAGCAACTTCCTCATCCTTTCATCCTCACAAAGAACAGTTATGGCTCCTATAGCCATAGATCTATCATTAGCACTTGAGGAAGATAATTTCTCAATCAATGGCGAGATTTTTGCTTTAGATTTCACATTGTCATGATCTGTACTCTTAGTACTACTACCATTGGATGATTTCTCATCTTTTCTACCTATGGGGTTATGTCTTCTTTGGTTTCTTCTCTTCTTAAGTTTACCCATATTAAGCCCGTTTACTGAAAAAATTTGTCTCTAATTGCGAAGAGATGCATATGCAGGATGTACCTCTAAAACTTACAGATCTGTGCAGGATGCTTAATTTACACCAAGTTTAGTACCTAATTGTCATAACCATCCCCCACCACCAACACCACAACGTTAAATCCAAATCTATACAATACCTTGCTATTTTGAACCCATGTGTATATGGTTTTCTTAACCATGAAGGTGTTTGTGCTTTACACGCCACAAAAACAATTGTTTGTCAATCATTCAATCATTGCCTGCACATAACTTACAAAGACCCTCTATTGATGAACAATAAACCCAAGATTGGGAAATCAACAAAACAATAACATTCCTAGTTAGTCAATTGTGATGCACTAATTCCATGTTTTGTGTGAACCCTTTGTTTATGTCTATTCGGGTTCTATGGACCAGCCATCTTCTATAGTTCTTTTGATTCTCTTAGTAATGGGATACCATCATCTATTCCTGGTCGTTACTTGATGAGTTCTATTATATTCGAACTCATTAAACTTCGACAATGACGCAGATCCTGAAGAGGTCGTTGAGCCAGTAACTTCTTTTGTTTACAATTAATTTAATCTCCGCTATAGCTATGAGGTGTCCAATAGCTTTGCTATAAACAATAGAGGGTTATGATTTACACTGCTAATTCCCCTTACTAATTACTATGTAGTTGCTTAAAGCCACCTAATCATAAAGATGATCTCCTATATTCAAAAAACTATAAAGTTAGGTGGACTTCCCATTTATTTCTCTATCAAATCAATTTACTAAATCATATAATGAAATTCTCTACTGTTTTCCAATTAGCTTCAATCGCCGCTTATGTTGCTGCTGCTCCTGCCGCTTCTGTTCCTACTGACGTTTTAAGTGCTGTTCCAACCGACGCTTTAAGTGCTGTCCCAACTGATGCTTTAACAGCTTTGCCAACTGATGCCTTAACTGCCTTACCAACTGATGCTTTATCAGCTTTACCAACTGGTGTCTTCACTGGTATTCCAACCGAACTTGTTTCAGAATTAACTGCTCAATTACAACCATTCCTTAATGTCTTAAGTTCCCTTTCATCCTTGTTAGGTGTTATCGGTAATCTTCCACTCATCAGTGACTTACCTGTAGTCGGTGATTTATTACAAGCTATTGGTAGCTTACCATCAGAATTCCCTGTTCCATCAGGTTTACCAATCCCTTCAGGTTTACCAATCTCACTTCCAACTGGTGTCACTGATCTCACTGGTCTTACCTCTGCCATCCCAACTGCTGTCCCAACTGCTGTCCCAACTGGTTTAGTCTAATTGAAAACTTGGTCCCTTATAATTATAATTATAATTTGTTTCGTTTGTAATATACTCTGATGTTTAAAAATATATGCGGCTGTAATTTTTGCAACTTTTATATAACTCTGAATTTTATTTCTCCAAAATTATAAATTGTCTCTAAAAAAAATATTTAATTCTGCAACAGTCCCATATGCACGTAGAGACATCGTGAGACATCATCTTTATCTCTTTAAATTACTAGTACAACCGTATCATTAAATTTGATATCTTAACTCTTCGAGTTCAGAAGTGGATTTTATACTTTTGGCCCAACCTTTTATCACTTCAAATCATCGACTTATTCACCGATTTATATCTCATCTGTTCATGGATTCTCCAATCTTTTATGCAACCCATCATGCATTAGTGGATCTATAGAAGGTCTGGTGCATGAAAGTGAGTCTGTCCTGCACAATAAGTGGATCTATAGACTCATTTTCTCGTAAAATGGAGGGATGGCCGAGTGGTCTAAGGCGGCAGACTTAAGATCTGTTGGACAGTTGTCCGCGCGAGTTCGAACCTCGCTTCCTTCATTATCTTTTTTTACTTCGCATTTGCAACCATTTATGATATATCACAAAAGGAGCAAATGAATGAAGCTAAATTTATAAATGGTGATATCCTGTCAGTTATTAAAACCTCAGATCTCAGAAATCTTGGATTTGATGATAATCATCTTTTCTTTAAAGCCTTAAACTCCGATGGAAACGTCACTACTTATGATATCTTAAAGATCCATATCTCAAGGATCTTACTATTGATAACATTTATGGTATACGCAAAAGTCAAAAGCTTTTACAAGTATATGAAAGGACTATGGGAAACGGTGTTGATTATATATAACACGTTGAGTTTGAACATCTTTCAATTCGAAAAATTTCTTCAATTGGTGGTTAAATTATTCCAATTCAGTTTAGTAAGTGTTGATCAGAATTCTTTGGATCTTGTATTTGATTTCTACCCTAATCCAAGGCTAATGCCAAATTCGGTTTGTTTGGTGTTGATTATGAAAGGAAGTAAAGTTGCCAAACCTAAGCCCATTCCAAAGCCTTACCTTGACAATGAGAAGAAACTTATTGTACCCAGTGAACGAGAAGTCAGTGAAGCTATATCGTTAAGAAACGAATATTTCACCCATCAGAGATCTTTTATAGTTGGAGAAAAGTTCCGATTTTTATCAGATATCAGTAAATTTATTCTATGGAGTGCTTTCAGTACCATGGAGTTTGTAAATATCTATGAACTGCTTGGAAGCCTATGGAAACAGAACCCAAAAGAAAGTTTAGAAATAATTAAGGAATTTATTGTCAGTGAATTTGAATCACAATTGAAGTGTTGTGGGAATGAAAACACTTTACGGAAATCATTACCAACGATCTGCTTAATTGATTTGAACAGCCATCATAATGTAGAGATTAAGATTGAAACTTTGAATGATGATATCCAACCACAAATAGAGGAATGGATTGATGAAGAGACAAGAGAATTTAAAGTTTATCTAGTTGATTCTAGACTTAATGAGTTTCAAAGTATCCCATTACCAACTGACTTGATTATTATTCCCGAATCTTCCAATGTTAAATTATATGGGTACAAAACCGAATTAAGTATTCAACCCACTACCATTTATAATCAGCACGACAAATTCAATCTCAGAACGTTTATCAAGGCATTAAATTATTATGGTAAATGAACTCAGTGTATATGTGATGATGTATCGCGAAATAAAAATATCGAAGGGCTCAATGTTTAAGTATGCTAGGATAGCAAAAGTAAATAGGTTTAATGTAAGATGGATAAATAGTAGTAGGATAATACGAAATGACATTAACATAAATAAGCAGAACACCACAAAGCCAACAGATCCCGGGTTAAAAGTTGACATAAAACTTAAGAAAGGGTCACAAAAACTGAAGCAAGATAAGGTGAATGACATCAAAACATCAGACAAACCCAAAGACACAGCGCAACAAAAAGAGTCAAAGTCTGACAAAACCAACGAAGTAACTGAAAGTTCTAATGATGTACTAGAAGCAAGAGATAAAACAACCCTACAACAAAAAGATGAAATAATTAAAACGGGAAATATCACAGAATCAATATTACCCTTAGAGCCTGATACAAATCCTGAAGATTTAGGCGATGAAGAGTATCTTACCACAATTTTTGAAAAGATGGAACCTTATATGGACACGTATGAGGTTTATAAGCAATTACAAAATGCCGGGTTCACCAAAGACCAAAGTAATGAAATCATACATCTTTTACTAGTGCAATTGAACTTCAAACTTAGTAAACTCTCCACCAAATATTCCCAACTATTCGAGTTGGAAAATGAACGATACTTGTTTGAAAGTGCCCAACAGGAATTGAGGGTGGATATCACCAGATCAAGAGAAACCCATATAAATGAATTATTAAATTTAATCAATATATTAGAGAGAGACTTTAATGTGATCAGTGATGAATTGAATAATGATTTCCTCCAGCTAAAGAACAATAATGAAGTGACTATCAATGATCAAAAACAAGAGAATACCCTAAGTTCTAAGAAAATCATGTTAAAGATCCAGGAAACCAACCATAAGATCACTACCGAATTAAACAGTGCCCTGAGATCTGAGATTGAAAGTTTAAGATGGCATTTATCGAGATGGGGGTTGATATCCATTTTGGTATGTATCTTCAGTGGATGTGCCACCTTCTATGTGTTCAAGAAGAATGAGACTATAAGAGAGACCAAAGATGAATTTATTCCTTTGGTTATCTATGAGCCCCTGGAGTTAGATGAAGATGATTATCATACTGATTTAGATAAAACGGTTATATAGAACGTTTCATAGACCATCATATAGATTGGGTTTGTTTTTGTGTAATCCATTAATTAAGAATGGGGTCACCAGGAGTTCTGGTCCAATTGGAAACCGTAAAGTGTGTAGTGTATAGTATAGAATTTATGAATGATGTCTCACTTTTCCATGCTCAAGCAATCCATCTCATTTCATACCAACAACCATGCCAGAACCTTGTAAGCCACAAGCATGTGCTATACAGGATTGCTTAACACAAAACGGTTATAACGAAAGTAAATGTACAAAGCTTATTGACCAATTATATTTGTGTTGTAAGCAATATTATGAAGAGAATGGTGATCAACAAACCACTTGTTGTCCCAAAATCAACTTGTTACAATTGAAATTGAAACAGAGAGAATTGGGGACCATAGATGCTAGTTTAATAGAGACCAGAAGGGCTTAGGCTTTAAGCTTAGGCTTTAATATACGATTCATGACATTTCCAGAACATTTTTTCTGACACTAATGAAGTTTTTAAATATATAGAGAATGTTGATTTAAAACCGCATAGTTAACCACTCAGATTAACACGACAAAAAGGCCATATAAACCAAAATTGATCTAAGGCTTACCCGAGCACGTACAACCAAACGAGTGGCTATTGATTATATGTAGATATCATATAAACCGTGACTCTAATGGGCGCCTAATTAAAGACATTGTATGAAAATTTTGCATCATCACGAATGAGTTTATATGGGGGTGTTACCCGGAGTGGGATATTTATTTGGATCATTAGAGAAAAGACTGGTTAAGAGATTTATTGAAGCACCAGTTGAAAAACCAAATGAATTACAAAGAGAAGTTAGGTATTAAGTATAAAATGATCTGTGATAATTACTATCAATTCTAAGAATCACTCTGAGTTATAAATTCGTTATATTCGCTTTCCTATTGACTCCTATTCACACCCTCTTCACACCCTTTTCACACTGGCTCTTCACTCCTTCTTATCATAATCATGAATATCAGGTAAGTACTTCTTCAATTCACTATCATCATTCAACCAAAGATTCTGTCCACTTAAATTCCTAATAGAATTATCAATCTTCACATTCTTATCAAACTCTTTTAAAGCATTATCAATCATTACTGGATCAATTCCATTCTCCTCCAATTGCTGTCGTAACATAGCAATATGTAATTGCATCTTAAAACTCCGTTTTTCGTTATCTTTACGTTCCAATAACATTTGTAAGTCACGTTTCTTACGGGCTTGGGCAAAATTGGCTTGTTGAATTTGAAGCGTCTTTAAATTTATTGACGTTGATTCGTTATTTAACTTCTCTAGTTTGATTCGGTTTATATAATTGTCCACTGCTATGTATCCCAACGTGAACATTGCTATCATTGACGTAAGTTCTCTTAAAGGTCGTTCTCCATTCAGTCCTTGGTTATGACTTTGGGTTATTGGGGTTGGTGATGATGTTACATCCAGAGAAACCAATGGTTTTTCTAATTGATCAAAACTTGGAGGTATTTCTCCACCACTAAAGTGTGAAGGTGGTGATGCATGGGTTATAGTTCTAATACTTTGGGTTATTCTATTCTTTAACATAGTGCGGTTTTCGCTCTCTCCATCAAACTACTACATCGTAAATAATATCACCCTATACACAAACACACTTAGAGGCACTACTATGAAAGTTTCAACAATAAGAGAAATAAAAGAAAAGATTCAATGAAACGTGGATTATTATAGATATACAAGGTTATACCAAGGTTTAATGTCTTCTTGATTCAGCAATAACTTTATTCATATCTTCAACTTTCTTTAAAGATCTTTTGTGAGTACCTAATCTCTTTTTAGCTAACTTCTTAGCTCTCTTTTCACCAGCATTTCTGATTAATTCGATTAATCTTCTTTCGTATGGGGCTAAACCAGAAACTTCTTTAACAATTGATCTGACGAAGGCAGTTCTTTTGGATAAAGCACCTTTTCTGTATGAAATTTTTGGGGTGACTTCTTTGGTGGTAACTTTGTAACCTTTGTTTAAACCACTGGCAATTCCTATAATTGTTAGTATTTGATTATTACGTGATTTATTTGGGGATTCATTTAGACTGGGGTTTGATTATTTATAGGTGATATAAAACCTTTTGGACATTAGTTGTATTTATAAAAAAAACTTCTTCTATGTGAATATATCATCAATGAACTGATTATTATCACCTTTTATTCATACTTCTTTACTTCCACAACCTAATTCAATTGAATGTTCTCGAATGGTCTTCTTTAAACACTTATTAAATTACAGTCTCTTCAGTCTTGGGAGTTCTTCTATTTGTGACTCTCTTCATATTTCATAATACTCTATAATAAACAATCCACAAAAACTATCCCTTTCTTTACTTCATCTTCTACATACCTGTTTTAACCATTGTAACTTTATGTTCTATAAGGGAAAATGAAAATTTTTGGTGAGAAATATTTTTGAAGTCTTCCCAGGAAAAATTTTTAGATGGTTTGAAACCTGTGACTGTGTTTTTTAGTATGCGAAAGTCACGTGTGTGATTTCTGATTATGGAGATTGATTTAATAAGATGTATGGAATAAGGTAAGAAATAGTAAGGGAATGATCATGGGGGATTTGTGGGTAGTAAAGGGAGATATGTTTGTGTTTGTAACACAAAACAAGAGATAAAAGAGATAAAAGAGACAAAAGAGACACAAAAGAGACACAAAAGGAGACTCATTGGTTGATCATATTCTATTTTTTTATCATATTCTATTTACAAATGCATTATCTAAGCAATAGCTATGGATTCAGATGATTCAGAAGTTTCATTACCATTTGTAGTGGTACTAGTAGACTCTGGTAAAGTTATTTGACTCAAATCATACCCATAATTATCTAAAAGTTCAATTATCTCATCAGTTGTCTTATAACTATGACCTGCTAAGAATTGCCTATAATCAACATCTTCATAACTATCAAGTCTAACATAAGGATAAAGAGCTCTTAATAATTTCTTTCTACCTACTATTATACTTCTTCCTTTAGTGTCAATATGATAAACAGTATGGGATGTAGGATTATCTATATTCAACTCTTGTAACTTTTTCTTCATCATAATATCGTATCTTATCCTCCATGCTACTTTACCCATGGTCTTGATTCTTGCAGGATTGTCTTTCAACACATAATTGTCCAATCCACCTTCTTTAGTGATGGTCTTCAATACCTTAGTAGCTACTTTGAGTTTGAATACTTTATCCAAGATTTCTGAATATAACGAAGCAGTGACAATATTTGGTTTGTGTGTTCTCAAGTTCTTGTTCTTACTTTCACTACATGTCTTGGATGAAGTCTTTTGTAATCCTCCATAGAGTCCTCTGTTTTGTTGCTTGAAGAATAAAGTCTCGTATGGGTAATCAGGATAGTGTTGTTTGAAACGAGGAATACTAACACTACGATCTATCACATCACCCTTTTTGTACACAGTGGTGTCTATGGTTTTGACATACTTGGTGACTTTGTAATATTTGTCGTATTTACACAACAACGAACTTGCTGAGAGGTTTCTTATGAACGTTAGCATGATAATTTTTCACTCGCGATTTCTTTAGTTGTAAGTTGAGTGTAGAAGGTGAGGGTAGGTAAAGAGACTGTAGTCAAAGGGGAGTGTAGAGGTGTAGGTAAAGGAAGTTAGAATAGTTACTATAACGAGTTATGTGAAGGTTAAAACATAGAGGAAGAGAATATTCTATTCAAGAGGATTTTCAAAGTAAGCAAAAGAACTACCCAATGAAAAAGTACTCTGAATTTATTGATACTCTATCATGAAATGTTTAATGTTTTCTTATTCTTTTCTAGAACTCTGAAGAGAAGTATTCTTTATGTTCTAGTGATACTCTACTTGACACAAAGCCAAATCAAGCCAAACTAAACCAAACTGCCATTGCAAAAATTAATTTATTGATCCAGAAATTGTAGTAAGTGCTTTCACCAATAAATTAACTTCTTAAAAGAAATTTAGTTAAAGACCATAATTAGAAACACAAAAAGAATTACAAAATACAAAAGTAACACAAAAGAAATAGAAATAAAAAATACGATGGCTTACTTTAGATTTAATGTAAGTGGTGGAACGGAATTAATATTAATAGTGCGAATACCAGATCTCAACCTACTTCTAGGAAATTACTTACCAAGTCGCTACTAAGCTATGAGGAAGTTATTAGTGCCTTCCGAATATTACAGACGTGTGTATAGAGACTCATAGTGAATATTTGAAGATTTACATGTAGGAGATTGAACTCAGATGCCCAGTGTTCGTATAAAATGTAAATATGAAAGCACTATACCAAATAGGAAATCATAAGCTATGGAATTGATTAGTCTCATACACTCATAACCATGAGACGATGAATTGAATTACACATTGAATTGATCAACGGCAATGTGCCCGAAGTTTTGCGGGTTACACTATAGACGAGAACCGATGATGTTCTATACGGAGTAATGACCAAGTTGCAGGACAAGGGAGTAGACCCGTCATGGCCGAGCTTTTTGCAGCCATCATTACTAAAGGAAAGAAGCTATGAACAATAGAAAAGAAGTTATATAGAGAAAGTCTAGTGGTATAGAAGTATATAGAAGTAAAACTGGTACGGAATTCATCAGGAATTTAATTGCTTACTCTTCTAAGTTAAATATTGGTTAATTTCCAATTAAAAATGAAGGGATTTTTTGATTCCAAGTTTGCAGCCATTACACTACTAATTCTGACTTAAAAAAAAAAATTTATTAATCAACCCCAATTCAAACTCTACCAATATAAACCTACAACCCCTAAAGCCCCAAAAACAACCACCAAACCCCCTAAAACCCTCAATTCCATCAAATGCTGACTGTCCATAACCTCAATGACTTCTATAATTTCTTTTTCATTCGCTTAGCAGGTGCACAGAATTTTGAGAACACCCGAAAAAATCAAGGAGGTTTTTATCCTTATAGACATTAACGTTGAATTTATAGAGACACTTATAATAATTAATAGAAACCTCAAGGTATAACCACAAACCCAACCAGAACCACAAACACAACATTTATACGAGTGTTTATTGTTTGGTTTACATCCCCCATTTTCAGTTCAATTAATGCATTAGTAGCATATAATACTTATTTACTACACAAAAAAAAAAACATTTGAAAATCAGTGAAAAATGGCTGATTTTGCTAAAACTATCTTTGGATTTAGTTCGTTGAAGAAAGACGATGACCAAACCAAAATTTATCCCAAATCGTTGGCGAATGTCACCCCTACCACCGCCATTAGTGATAATTCTTTGGTTTATGGTACCACCTCCAATCACAATGAAGATATCACTAAAACCTTCAAACAACAACAAGGTGATGGTCCTTTTCAAAGCCATCAACCACAAACACATCAAGTTCCTGCTACGTCGGATATTAATGGTCCTGTGATTATCACTACTGACGAAACCGGACAAACCAACATGAATCAATCTAATCCTGCTCCTAAAGGAAAATTAAAAGTAATGATTGTCGAAGCCAATAATTTATTAATCCATTCATCCAATAGTCAACCTTATGTTGTATGTACATTTGAAAGCAGTGAATTCGTCACCAATGCTCCGGGCTCCTTCAGTAAAAGTCCTCATATCATCAAGAACGAGGTCAATCCCAGAAACCTTTACCAAAGACAATCATCACTGACCCATTTGACCATGAGTGATTATAGTGTTGGAATAACGAACCCCATTTGGAACCACGAAGCCATTTTTGATGTGGTTGGTAATAAGTCTGAGATTGATATCTCTGTTTATGATGCTGCTACTGACGATTCATTCCTTGGTCATGTGAGAATTCAACCTTTTAGTTATAATAACAAAAGTGGCAATTGGTTCAACTTGAGCTCTAGAGTTATTGGAGAAAGAGTCAGTGGATCTATTAAAGTCACATGGCAATACACATCAATAATTTCCAAGACTTATGGCCCTTCCGATTTTGAAATTTTGAGATTGTTAGGTAAAGGGACATTTGGTAAGGTTTATCAAGTCAAGAAGAATGATAATAATAGAATTTATGCCATGAAAGTCTTGAGTAAGAAAGTTATAGTTAAAAAGAAGGAAATTGCTCATACTATTGGAGAAAGAAACATTTTAGTTAGAACTTCAGCTGCCCAATCTCCATTCATTGTTGGGTTGAAATTCAGTTTCCAAACCCCTACTGATTTATATTTAGTTACGGATTACATGAGTGGAGGAGAATTGTTCTGGCACTTACAAAAAGAGGGAAGATTCCCTGAAGACAGAGCTAAATTTTACATAGCAGAGTTGGTTTTGGCATTAGAACATTTACATGATAATGATATTGTCTATAGGGATTTAAAACCTGAAAATATCTTATTGGATGCTAACGGACATATAGTATTGTGTGATTTTGGATTATCCAAGGCCAATTTGAATAATGACGGGACTACCAACACGTTTTGTGGTACCACTGAATATTTAGCTCCGGAAGTTTTATTGGATGAATCAGGATACACGAAGATGGTTGATTTCTGGTCATTAGGAGTTTTAATATTTGAAATGTGTTGTGGATGGTCCCCATTTTATGCTGAAAATACTCAACAAATGTATAAGAACATTGCCTTTGGGAAAGTGAGATTCCCTAAAGAGATTTTAAGTCCTGAAGGAAGATCTTTCGTTAAAGGATTATTAAATAGAAACCCTAAACATAGATTAGGATCTATTAATGATGCTAGAGAATTAAAAGCTCATCCATTCTTTCATGATATTGATTGGGATTTATTAAAGTCAAAATCAATCCCACCACCTTTCAAGCCCCATTTAACTTCAGAAACTGATACTTCGAATTTCGATCCTGAATTTACTAATGAATCCACGTCAGTGTTGAGAAAACAAATGGAATTGGCTTCTACACCTTTAAGTCCAGGAATCCAGGCTAATTTCAAAGGGTTTACATATGTTGACGCATCTGCCATGGATGATCATTTTGGAAAGTCTCATCGTATAAATACCTTTAAAAATCCTGGATCGTTCATACCAGGAAATCCTAACCTACCACCAGACGAAGATGTCATTGATGATCAAATCGATGAGGAAGATGAGGATGAGATGGAGGTTGATAATGGAGACGATGAAGAATTTATAAATGGTAGATTTGATTTGTGATCCCCTTTGAGTTTGTGATGACTAATTTTCACTTTTAAAGGATTTGTAGTTTAGAAGGTGTAGTTTAGATGGTGTAATTTACTAAAATGAGTGTGGAAACTTTCTTATTTTTCTCTTTCATTCTCTCGTACGAAGTAGAACGATGGTATCGCGCGGAGATGGGCGAAGGTACCGCGAAGAAAAGGCTGGCACATCCTACGACTTCCTTCTTCGCGGTGTTCGCAGTGTTCTTCCGCAGTGTTTCTCAACAACATGGCTCATCCAGGTAGACCAAGACGTCGTAATAAAGTGAACACCCAACCTCCTCAACACATAACACAACCACAATCAGTTAAACAACCAATCAAAGAAGAACCTACCAATTCCTTACACGATGAAAGTGATTTAATTTCATTCCGTAGTGATGCATTAACCAGACTCATTCAAAACCAAGAACTATTAGAGAGTGTTACCTCCAAATATTTTCATACTGATAAAATCATAGCACCTTCCTCATTCCCTGAACATGCCAAAAGACCGAAGGAATTGACAGAACCAGAATTAACGGCGTATTTGAAAACATTGGGACCAGAAGGCGTATACTTTGGAGATTATGAAGTGATAAAATTTGTTAATGATAAGTTATCAGAGACAATAACACAGTTAGAGTCAACTCCCGTCGAGGTCGAATTCAATGAAGACTATGAATTCCAAAAGCAAAAAACTGACAAATTAATCCAATTAACTCAGGAGTTAAATGATGAAGAGTCTTTAAATAAACTAGAACAAGAGTATAATTCCATACTTAAGGAGTATCAGGAGAGAACCGGTAAGACTTTATCGACCATACAGCAATATAAACAATATTCAGTCAAAAATAATAACGTCCAAGAAGCACCAAAGGATTATAACCCTCGACTGATAAATGCTATGGTTAATTTGAATAAGCCTGAGTTCAATGGTAAGAGTGAAGTGGCTGATGATAAGGATAATTTTGAATTTGCCAATAATTTCTTATTCCAGCAGAACAATAAGAACTTAGATGATATTAATAATTTGTTTCAACGAGGTCAAAACCAAGATGATATGGTTGATGATATGGGAGATTTGATTAATTTCCAAGGTGATGGAGACATGATTGAAGGAGGTGATTTTGATGAGGACTTTTTGAGTCAAATTGATCATAGTTTAGAGTGATCGTATAAATTGGATCGGATCCATATTATAAATTCAGATGGGTGAATATAATAAGAACTGAGTTTAAACAATAATTAACCTCTTTGTGTATTATAGGTATTTTGTATAATATAAATAATTGTGTTTGCGTTCGTTCCTTTGTATTGGGTATATGTCCTATGCCCTAGGTACTTGCATGTATTTATACATTGGCATGTACAGTTAGATGCTATACGACGCACTAGACGCATTACACGCATTTAACAGGTCTACGAGCATAAACCGCGATATGGAACCACGGGCTAGACTAAGACAACAAAAGCTTAGAATAACCTTCCTTGGTTATGTGTTTGTGCTTATATTCTTTGGCATCCTCCAAGTGATATCCATAGTTTTCTTCACCCAAGGGTTCCTTTTATCCCGGGATGTCTCGGATGTCATATCCTCATGTAATGATGATATCAATCCTTGTATGGAGCCGGTGATAGAGAAGACGATTTTCTTAGTGATAGATGCTTTACGATTTGATTTTGTCATACCGGTTCCCGAATCGGATAAGTATTACCACAATAACTTCCCAATTTTGTACGAATTAGCACAAAAAGAGCCAAAGAAGGCGTCGTTATTGAAATTCATATCGGATCCACCAACCACTACGTTTCCTCGGTTGAAAGGGTTGACTACAGGATCATTACCAACGTTTCTTGATGCTGGTTCAAACTTTGATGGTGACGAAATCGATGAAGACAATTGGATTCTTCAGTTGTACAATCACAACAAAACCATAGCATTCATGGGGGATGATACGTGGGAAGCTCTTTTTAAGAAATATATCGATCCGGAATTGAATTTTCCTTATCCGTCATTGAACGTCTGGGACATTCACACTGTAGATAACGGAGTGTTGACCCATATATATCCGTTATTGGAGGAAAAGAAAAAATGGGATTTGATTGTAGGACACTTCTTGGGTGTAGATCATATCGGCCATAGATATGGGCCTAACCATTACTCTATGAAAGACAAACTTCAGCAGATGAACGATAATATAGAGAGAATCATTCGTCTAATGGATGATAAAACCATGTTAGTAGTGATTGGTGACCATGGAATGGACTCTACTGGGAATCATGGTGGAGATTCTAAAGATGAACAGGAAACAACTTTGTTCATGTATACTAAGAATAAGAAATTCAATTTTAATCCCAAGCCCAAAACGGAATATGATATTTCCGAATTAGGCAAAGATTATAGATCAGTTAACCAAGTTGATCTTGTGCCGACTATTTCCTTGTTAATGGGGGTACCAATACCACACAATAACTTAGGGTTCCCTATAGATGAAGCATTCGAAACCAAATCCTTAGCATTGGCAAGTTACAAGACTTCACAACAAATTCATAGGTTTAGACAATCATCGTCTATTCTAAAGACCAATCAAGATTTGAATCAGCAATATGAACATTTTGTTAGTAATTATAATAAGTTTTCTTCTTCCAAAAAGTACCAGGGTCAATTGATAGAGGAAGCAAAGAGATTTCAATATTTATCATTAGAACATTGTAAGACATTATGGGCGAGATTTGATTTGAAATTCATTATATTAGGAATTATTCTTTTATTCTTTTCGTTCCTGTTTATTTTAGCCTATTCAAGATCAATACCATCAGTTAGAATATCGACCATGTTATTTGAATTTATAGGTTCAGTGATCGCGATGTCATTATTAGGAATAGTGCTTAGTATTTCCGTCTACATTGTGTTGATGCCTCATAATTTGACTTTGAAACATTGTATTGGGACCGGAGTTGCTATAGGAATGATCATTGGATTCTGGGCTCCAATAATGGACCGGTTCAGTGTTCAATGGTTAATCCATCAAATTTATGACTTCTTCGTCTACAGTTTCAATTCATGGTCATTTTTTGGATTGACGTTCATTGTGTTACATTGTTTAATCTTTGCATCAAATTCTTATGTTATTTGGGAAGATAAAATGGTCCATTTCTTCGTTATGACATTTGGAGTCGGCTGTTTGTTATCAATTGCATTCAATTCCCAAATCTCATACAATCAAAGAGTTCTCGGTTTGATTCACTCCTTCACGTTTATTATAGTGTCAAGATTGATATCTATGATCAATTTGTGTAGAGAGGAACAAGGTGGATTGTGTAGACCCACATTTGAGATGACATGGTGGTCAATTTTGCTCTTATATGGTGTATCATTTTTATTACCATTAATGATTAAATCATTCTATAAGTTATCAAACTCCTACCACTCGGCTGCTCCGTTATGGATAGGCACCGGAATGAAATTCTTATTGATTTTGAATGCAGTTCATTGGACGTTTGAGTATATTGAAAACAATGCCCATATTTTAAAGAATTTCAACACTCCTTTAACGTTGAATTTGCTAAAATCATTTAAAATTGCTCTTGCTAGAATAGTAATGGTCATAGCATTAGTTGCAGCCAATTATGGTTGGACCAGAGGACCATTATGTGTGAAAATCGATTTATCAAGGCCACCACTTCCTGAACAAATCATTCCTGCCTCATCATCGGAACCTGATGGTTTAGACCCTGATGCTCCTGAATTGAAACCTACTGCCACCATATTGGGGTATGAGAATGTTTATGGTTCATCATATTTCTTATTGGTGATTAATTTCGCCATTTGTATAATGCTCGTATCCAAACCTTTAGGTGCTATATCCATTGCCGGACTTCTTATTCAATTATTGTCATTTTTAGAAATTATAGACGTATTAGACTTGAGAAGGAATTTAGTTAGTCCGGTAATTTTTGGGTTATTAGGATACCAGCATTTCTTTTCTAGTGGTCATCAAGCAACGATCCCTTCAATTCAATGGGAGGTTGGGTTTATGACCAATGAAGCCATCATATTCCCATTCACTCATCTTAACATTGTATTGAACACTTTTGGTTCGTTCATAATCATTTGTCTATGTGCTCCATTAATTACTTTGTGGAAGATCCCACCCACCAACAAACCCATCACAGTGTTATCACAAATCATAACTGTTATCACCACAATCATCACCTACCAGACCCTTTTGAGTTTATGTAGTTTTATATTTACTGCTCATTTCAGACGTCATTTAATGGTATGGAAGATATTCGCCCCAAGGTTCATGTTAAATGGGTTACTTTTGGTGTTGATCAATGTGGTTTTAGTTTTTGTGACGTTGTGGTTTGGTAGTGGTCAAGTATTGACTCAGGTTAATAGAATTTTTGGTAAATAGTTTTAAGTTAAATAATTTGCAGCCATTTATTTATATTTATATTTAGTTTTCTTATTTGTTTTCTTTTTGTGGTTCTTTTGTTCTTATATGTATTTATATGTTTGTGGTTGTATATAAATACTTATCCCTGTTTGTGTACCTGTACCAATTTATATTTCATTTGTTATCAGTCTAACCTGAAATCTTTAACTTAGCGAAAAGATTAGTAAGAGATTGCGCACTTTATGAAGTTCACCTATTTCCTACTATTCCCCATAATATTAGGACAATTCAACTCATCGTTCACTCCCGACCACTTAAGGCATCTTAAACAATCCACAAAGTCATTATTTGATCATGCATGGGATTCATATATAAATTACGGGTTTCCTCATGATGAGATCAGACCCATTAGCTGTCAACCTTATGGCCCCAATTTCAAAGATAAGAAGGATACTGTACGAAATGATGCTATGGGGAACGTGTCCCTGACATTATTAGATAACTTAGATACATTGATTATAATGGAAAAATGGAAAGATCTAGAAACTTCACTCAATTATTTGAAACTGCAACAGTCCACTTATTTCAAACAAGATGTGGTGATCCAGGTGTTTGAGCTCACTATACGGTCATTAGGAGGTTTATTATCAGCGCATCTTCTTCTAACAGACTTAAATCTTGAAGATCCCGAGTACAGAAGGATTTCTGGTGATTATGATGGGTTCTTATTAAATATGGCTAGTGATCTTGGGTCTAGACTTTTGCCAGCATTCAAAACATCAAGTAATATCCCAGTTCCTAGAATTAACCTTGCTAAAGGTGTGACTGGTGTACCGTACAAATTACAACAAGAAACATGTACTTCTGGTGCAACTACTCCGGTATTGGAGTTCAGTCTATTATCCAGGTTGACGGGTAATCCTGAGTTCGAATACTATAGTAAATTGACATTCTGGAAGATCTGGTCGAGTCGACTGGAATTGAATTTATTGCCTATGACAATTTCCCCTATTCAAAGTGAATGGAAAGATTCAATTACAGGGATTGGTGCGTCTATTGACTCCTTCTATGAATATGCTGTCAAACTGGCAATTCTCTTTGATGATAATTCTATGTGGGAAGTTTTTAAAGTATCATATAGAGCATTAATGACACACCTGGTTAAAGGGACCATTGATAATTTCACATCATTAATATTTGCTAATGTAGGAACTGTAGATGGATTAGATGCTACCATCTGGATAGATCTGTTATCAGCATTTTGGAGTGGTTTACAAGTATTGGCAGGTCAATTAAAAGATGCTATAGGGACACATATGGTGTTTTTAAAACTATGGGACCATTTTGATCTGATCCCTGAAAGATGGAACTGTTTAATGCCTAAATTAAAACTCTCCCCCGATAACATAATTGGCTTAGAATGGTACCCTTTAAGACCGGAATTCATAGAGTCTACTTACTATTTGTATAGGGCTACTAGAGATCCAATGTATTTGCATATAGGAGAACGGATTTTGAATTTATTTGAAACTAAGTTCAAAGATAAATGTGGATTTAAAGGCATTCAGGATATTAGAACTGGCAAATACCAAGATAGGATGGAATCATTTGTATTAAGTGAGACTCTCAAGTACTTATACCTTTTATTTGATGAAGAAGAGACAGTTTTCTTACATTCTAAGATGAACAATAAGAATTGGATTTTCTCTACTGAGGGACATCCTTTATGGTATAGGAATGAGTTGGCCAAAGGCGAAGTCAAGGAGGTAGCTAACCAAGCCAGAGATTTATTTTATGAGACACAGAAGATCAAGAGTCAAGAACAAGTAGAAAATGAACCATTTGACACGAGATTAGAACAATGTGAAATCAATCCATTTACATATGAAGGATTTATGAAATCCAATTATTACGCCATGAATAATTTATTTAGCATCGATTATGAGTATCAGGATTATTTACATAGACCCAAATATTTAACTCATGGAAGTTATATAGAATTGCAATCGGAGTTCTATGACACATATACATCATTTTCTACAGATTTGAAGAGTTCAATTCAGGCCACTACTAATAGATTCGATTTGTTCTTAGGTAATAAATCCCAAATAAGTGAACTGAAATTGTTTAAACTTGAAGAAGGGTACCTTTTACCGGAATTTAAGGACTTACGTATGACGATAGAAATACTAGGGGCAGGAAATATCGATCTGAATCATAATTATATCACGAAAGATTATGTGGATCAACAAAATACCATCGTAGAGAGAGATATAGTTCATGATGTGTTATCGAGGATTATTAAAATAAATGGAGTTTTTATTAAACCGGGTGAGGATATATATATACCCAGTTTTGATATTATGATTGATAGTAAGCAATTAGAAATTGTTGGAGATAGGATGTTAATGAATGAGTTCTTGGTTGATAATGTCATTATTATATAATGCGGATGGCTGCAAAATCTGCCACCTGCAATCTGCAATCTGCACAATATAAAATGCGGCAACTGATAGAGATACTGTAAAGTATAATCATTCAAACAGAATAAGGTAATAAATGATATAATTTACATATACGAGTACACAGAGTCAATGACACACACAGCACAAAGAGACAAATGATACAAATTAACAAATGACAATAAAAAACGCCTAAGTAATAATAACCAATAAAATATCATAAACCCGTTATACGACAAAAGAAAGTCGGCTACAAATCTCGGAAATATGAAAATACATCAATAGAAGTCTAGACCAGACAAAACTCTGAAAATCGACTTCTCATACGCTTATCTTCTACATTATCATAAACTTAATCATATAGGTAATCATACACTTAAGCGACATCGTCTCCTACCTTCTCCATCTGTAGCCTATACCGGTCCATGACTCACTCCTTCTATAACCGATTAGTCATTTTCATACATAAAAAGACCGCGAAACTCCTAAGAAAATTTTTCATACGGTTACTTTTCAAAGGGAAACTCACAGAAAATTCCTATATATAAAAACGCCAATATGTTTCCGAAATTATTTAGACAAAAGGTTTTTCAACACAAGAGGATGTACAGTCAGTTGGATGCATCGAAGTTGGTTATCAATAAGACCACGACCCCAAAGCCCAAGCAAGCTCATGATAAGTTAGTCTTTGGTAAGACATTCACAGATCATATTTTAGAGATTGAATGGGATGCCACAACCGGTTGGGGACAACCAGTTATCAACCCATACCACAAGTTTGAATTAGATCCTAGTTCAGTTGTTTTACATTACGCTTTTTCCGCCTTTGAAGGATTAAAAGCATATGTTGATTCTAATGGTGATGCCAGATTATTTAGAATCGATAAAAACATGAAAAGAATGAACAAGTCTGCCAAAAGAATTGACTTGCCACAATTTGATGAAACCGCATTAGCCACATTAGTTGCTAAGTTTGTTGAATTAGAAAAAGATTTCATTCCAAAGGAAAAAGGTTACTCCTTATACTTAAGACCAACTATCATTGGTACTTCTGCTAGTTTGGGGGTCAGTACTCCTGACAAGGCCAAGATTTTCTGTATTGCATCACCAGTTGGTCCATATTACAAGACTGGTTTCAAACCGGTTTCTTTAGAAGCCACCTCAAATTACGTAAGAGCATGGCCTGGTGGAACTGGTAACAGTAAATTAGGAGCCAATTATGCTACTTGTATCAAACCTCAAAGAGAAGCTGCTGCTAGAGGTCATCAACAGAATTTATGGTTATTCGGTGAAGAAGGTTACGTCACTGAAGCTGGTACTATGAATGCTTTCTTTGCCTTTGAAAAAGATAATGGTAAGAAAGAATTGGTAACTGCTCCTTTGGATGGAACTATCTTAGAAGGTGTTACTAGAGATTCTATCTTGGAAATGTGCAGAGAAAGATTGGGTGACGAATGGGAAGTTAATGAAAGACCTTTCACTATACATGAAGTTAAAGAAGCAGCATCTAAAGGAAAATTACTTGAAGCTTTTGGTTCCGGTACCGCAGCTCTTGTATCACCAATTGGTAATATTTCATACAATGGAGAAGACATAACTGTTCCAGTCATTAATGGTTCTGCTGGGGAATTGACTAGTATCGTTTCCAACTGGATGACAGCTGTTCATTACGGAGAAGACGATTTCAAGGGATATTCTACTTTAGCTAAGGAATACTAGATATTTAAATTTATAGAAATGTATTATAAAAAGTGATTTATTATGCTTTTATTTTCTAGCTAGGATGATATAAAAAAATGATTCAAGTTTCTTAAGTAGTTAAGTAGTTAAGTAGTCAGTTACTAATTTGATTGTATATCTGGCAACTTCATGATTTGATCTAAGATATAATCCTTCTCATCAATTAAGTTAGGATCATTGGCAATAGTTGTATCGAATTTATCGAAAAACTCTATGAAATTACTCTTATTCTTGATCAATACATTCAAAATCTCTTTGGATTTCTTGGGCTTAGCAATAAAATATTTAAAGATCAGAAATCCTTCTAATTGCAAATTCCTCAGCTTGTCACTTAACAAGATCATTATCAACTTCAAGTTGGTAGTGTCGTTGAAATAAGTAGTCAAAAAGTATTGGTTGGATTTATTTAGAACTATTTCATTCAATAATCGAACACTTTGTCTTTTCGTAACGTAATTCTTCAGCTGAATAAGTTTATTGACATTGGTTGTCAATGGTTCATAATTGTTCTGTAAAAACACAGAAACCAATTTCTTATGCGATGTTAATAGATCATGTAATGTTGTGAAGGCATCAGTTGCAATTTCAAAGATTTCATTCTGAACGTATTGGAAGAAGCTCCAGAAATAATTACTGTATAAAATATAATGATTGATGATTTCAAATTTAATACAATCCCGAAGGATAGATCCACAGATCAACCCTATTTCTGTTACATTCTGGCCTTTTATAAGTAAAATTAAAATCTCTGGTTTTGACATTAGATAATCCACGGTTGGTGATGTATTACCCGTCTTTCTTCTCAACAAAGTCAGGAAGATTATCAACACGTCTTTTCTGCTATCGAAGTCCAAGTTGGCTAAATGCCTGATGAGATAATACAACCCATCGGTTTGGTATATTTCTTGAGCTAAGTTGGATATTTGATCAGGCTGGGGATCGATCTCATCATCTCCATGTAAGATCAATTTGATTTGTTTAAGGTATTTGGAGCACTCGTCTTGATACTTTTTGTGGTTTTCATTAGATGGGTCTATTTTTTCTATTTGTTCATTAAGGTTACGAATGAGTTCTTGGGGGGTTCTAGGGGTTCTTTTGAATAGGAAAGACATGTAGTACAAGTGCGATAGCGCGGTGTACAAGACAACTACCGCACCAGAATACCGCACTATACTAAAACACCGCACCACAAGACCGCACCACAAGACCGCACCACAAGACCGCACTACAAGACCGCACTAGATCGCACAAGAAAACCGCACTAATACCTAAGCTAAGACTATGGAAGTATGGAAACCTGTACATGTAACTCGTAGCAATAGACCCCTGTTAAATGAAAATGAAGAAATCTTATACGTAAAAGACAACATAGGTCTTTATCAAGGACGAGTTAAGATCACAAATCGCCAATTGGGCCGAATTTACCTTACCAATCTCCGCATCATTTACATAGATAATAAAGACATATCGATGTCAATGGGATTAAATGTGGAAAATATAATACGAACTGAAACCATTGATCGGTTTTTGAAAAGATCACCGAAACTCAAGATTTTTGTACACATAAAGGAAGAACAAGTAGCTCAATCTCTTGATTGGGTGTGTAGAATCTGTTCGTTTAATAATCATTTAACTTTGCCTGTGGATTATAAACGTCTACCTAAATGTGTTTCGTGTGGGATACCGCCTACAGAAAAGTATATAAGAAGTCTACAAGATCCACAAATAGAACCACAAACAGAGTCACAAGCACAAATACCGTCACAAAAGAGAGATGATCAATGTTCTAAGTGTACATTTATAAATCATCCTTCATTAAGGTACTGTGAAATGTGTGGAAGTGAATTAAGATCGATCCTTCCTCCCGAATTGACTAAGAAATTGAACGAAAAAGGCAATCCCCTTAATATCCAATTAGAGGACGAAGAAGAGTACACCAGTGATGACAAATACATTAAGTTAAGTTTTCGAGATGGAGGTGAGATCAAGTTCAATGAGATCTTACGACAATTGTTGGAAGACGTAAAATGGGCTAAACTCGTTAAATCCGGAAATGTCAATAAGAATTCCATTGCAGTAAACGATGAAGTACGACAGGAAAAGTTTACTGAAAGTGGGATCTTCAAATTACAATTATTGAGTGAACAAACTCGGAAACAGAATGAATTGACCTTATCCACATCGTTAGAAGACCTAGAACAATTGATGTACAAAGCTCAGGATCTTATTAAATTATCAAATTCCTTCAATAAACTCATTAAGCCCGTAAGGAAATATGTGGACATGGGAAACTTCAATATCGATAAGAATTCCAATGTCTATCATGAAGAATTGTCACGACACTTAAGTGAATATTTAATTAACTTTAAACTTACAAAGACCTCATCAATGATCACTACCCAGGATCTTTTCGCCGACTTCAACCGGTTTCTTATCCTTAGTCAAGGACTAGGCTACGAGTTAGTAAACTCTACTGATTTTAATAAATCCATTGACTTTTTTGATAAGTTGAACCTACCTATAACTTTAAATGTTTATGATACAGGACTTAGAGTGCTTAAACCCAAATTCACAGAAAACGTAAGTCAATTGATCATTGAGTTCTTACATAACACCGAAAATGAATTCCATTATAGAAAGTTCAAGTCGGTTTATGATTCAGACCAAGACAATTATCTTAAGACCGACTTAAACTTCTTCAAAGGTAATACCATCAGTGAAATCAGCGAGGAGTTCAATTGGTCTAACAACATCACTATTGAAGAATTGGATAAGCTAATTAATGATGGGTTGGTTGTTATTGATAAAAGTATTACTGGAACCTTTTATTTTCCCAATCAATTCGATGGATCGTCGTATCATTATGACGTGGACAAATTCCAAAAGAGACTTGAAAAAGAAGAAGCTGAAAGATTACAATTGGAAGCTTATCAATTAGAATTGGCCACCAAGAACTTTGGTAGTGAGGCACTAAATCAATTGAAAGGCTTGACGTTTTAATTGGTGAAAGGTGTAAGTGGGCCGTTTAGAACTTAAGCCCTAACGTCTGATCTTTAGATCTATTGTTGGTTATCAAATTTTCAACGCTTCCCTGCTTCGGCCCTAGGATTCTTGAGACTATATACAGGAATAATTGGACTGATTCAGATAAGAATTGCTCGAGACAAATGTCGTGATTTGCTGGCGTGAGATTTGCATTGTTCTATACATAAAGCTTCTATGCATGTGACTGTTTTCTTTTTCATTTTTACGTCTTTCGCTTTATCTTTTTTGTGTAAGTGGCCTATACCCCGAGATCTCTACCTTCTCAATATTGTAATCAGTACTTTCTCGTGTTAAAATTGCCAACATTTGAAAAATGTGCTCAATGCTCAATTGGGAAATGTGCCGCATCTGACGGATTTTTTGCGTTCGGGCCAAAGAAAATCCTTCCGAATCATTTTGGGCCTTAAATGTCGCATCGTTCTAATGGCCCTCTATGGCCCCGAAACATTTTCTACGCAATTATCCATTTTGGGCTCAAAATTTACATTATTATAGTTAGCCAGTGTGATTTTATCAAATCTTATCAGAACCTTGCTTACATAATGATGATTTTGACTTCCATCTCATCGTGGAACAAACCCTATAAATAGGAATTGAATTCCTGTTGAGTTTCCATCATCAACGGCAAGTTCAATTATCAACTATAATCATTTACCATGTCTACTAGTGAACTTACTTATGTGCCATTGAACCAAGGGGCCGGTTACGGTGTTGTTGTAGGGTTAGGTTTAGGATTTTCATTATTTATGATGTCTCTTACCTTCGTGTTAAAGAGATACAAGAAAGAAATCGTTACTGCCGAGAATTTTGCAACCAGTGGTAGAAATAACAAAAAACATTTGATTTCGGCGTGTGTGGTTAGTAGTTGGACCTGGGGTGCAACTTTATTGACGTCCACCACCCAAACTTATAACAATGGTGTTTGTGGTGCCTTTTACTATGCAGCAGGTGCAACCGTTCAAATCATCTTATTCAGTTGTTTAGCCATCAAAGCCAAGAAGAATGCTCCAGGTGCCCATACTTACTTGGAAATCGTTAAAGCCAGATACGGTAAGACTGCTCATATTACTTTCATCATTTGGGGGTTAATTGTTAACATCTTGGTCACTGCTATGTTATTAGCTGGTGGTTCAGGGGTTTTAACTGATTTAACTGGTATGCATGTTGTTGCTGCTTGTCTTTTATTACCATTGGGTGTTTCCATCTATACCTTATTTGGTGGTTTGAAAGCTACCTTTATCACTGATTACATTAATGGATCGGGGGTTATCATCATCTCTATGGTATTTGGATTCACGGTCTGGGCTTGTGGTGATGCTTTAGGTTCTCCAAGTAAAGTCTATGAATTGGTCACTGAAGCTGCTGCTAATAAACCTAAAGCTGGTAATGCTGAAGGTAGTTACTTAACTATGCGTTCTCAATCAGGGGGTATTTTCTTCTTAGTCAACATCATTTCCAATTTCAATCCTTTCATTGATAATGCTTATTTTGCTAAGGCTTTTGCTGCTGCTCCTTCTGCTGCTATGCCTGGTTATATCATGGGAGGTTTAGCTTGGTTTGCCATTCCTTTCTTCACTGCCACCACCATGGGTTTAACTGCTTTGGCTTTAGAAAACACTCCTGCTTGGCCAACTTACCCTAATGCTCTTAGTACTTATGAAGTCAATGCTGGTTTAGTCTTACCAAATGCTGCTGTTGCCATCTTAGGTAAAGGTGGTGCCGTTGCTACTTTGATTTTGATCTTTATCACTGTTACTTCAGCCATGTCTTCCGAATTAATGTCAGTATCAACTGTTGTTACTTTTGATATCTATAGAGCTTATATCAACCCTAAAGCTACCGGTAAACAATTAATTGCTGTTTCCCATATTTCCGTTGCTGCTTTTGCCTATATCATGGCTGCTTTTGCCATTGGTTTATACTACGGAGGAGTTGCTATGGGATACTTGTACGAAATGATGGGTGTTTTAATTGGTGGAGCTGTTTTACCTGCTGCTTTAACTTTATTAAACAGACAACAAAATGTCATTGCTGCTACTTACACACCACCAATTGCCACTGGTTTAGCTATTATTGCTTGGTTAGTATGTGCCAAAGCTAAATTCGGTAAAGTTGATGTCAACACCACTTTTGAAGATGATGCTATGTTGACTGGTAATTTGGTTGCTTTATTAACTCCTTTCATTATTGTTCCAGTATTAACTTATGCTTTCAAGCCACAAAACTTCGACTGGAAGCTTTTAAGAAACATTAAAAGAGTTGACGAAGAAGAAGAATTGATTGAAGCTGAAAGTTCTAATGACAAAGATGAAGAAAACTCTGGTAGTGACGAAAAGATGCTTCCAATCACTTCACAAATCACTCAAGTTGCTAGTCAAATTGCTGAAGTTAACAAAGAGAAGTTCTTCAAAGAACAAGATAGTGCCTTCTCCGATAAAGCGTTTAAGACCGTGGTTATCCTTTGTATGGTATTAACGGTTTGTATGTTAGTTTTATGGCCAATGCCAATGTATGGTACTTCATACATTTTCAGTGAAAAATTCTTTACTGGATGGGTTGTAGTTGGATTTATTTGGATTTTTGCTGCTGCCGGTGTGGTTATTATAGGGCCAGTCGTTGAAAGTTGGAGATCGATTTTAACTGTGTTCAGAGGGATTTTCTGGGATTTGACAGGTCAAAGTTATAAGGTTAAACAATACCAAAATGAAAACCCTGAAGAAATGCACGCCATTAAAAGTCAAATTGAAACTCAATTACTGGGGATGAGCAATAGACCAATTGAAGGTAGAAATGTGGATGAGTATTTAGAAGACGATGTCAAGAAAGAGTAAATGAACATCACTTGTGATGAGTTTTAGTTCTACGTAATCGAAGTGTTTAGATTGTTTTGGAGTAGAGTAATAAATGTATTGTGAATTGTTTTAACTTTTGATTCTTGTAGTGACATCTTCATTGATTATTTTGGTGTCACTTTGTGGAACTCTGTAGGTTTTACTAACTCCTGGATCTCTTTGGATCTCTGCATTCCATTAGGTCTTCTAACCAACTCCGGTAATGGTGACGTAAATATAATCCTCCTAACAAAGACTTCCATCACAGCCATACCACTTTATAAAATCCTGATACCGCGAATTTTTCATCTCTTCTCTTGTCCCGGTACACCGGTAATCTATCCTATTAAAAGAGGTTAGAGATAATTCTCAATCTCAATATCAACAGCCAATCAGAGACTTACCACATAACTATCAATATACCCTAAGTCTAATAAGGTACACACCTACATTAACCTACAGAAAATCAATTCATTAACACTAAACACAAACTTCCATCGTAAAAAGACGGAATCCACAATACCTCTTGCATATCCATATCGCTATCAGTAACCGTAAGATATCTCTGATAACTGTATCAGTACAAACCACCCAAGCAACGGCCCCAGTAAGGGCGCCCCGTTAAGGGCCATTCCGCCGTTTATAGGTTTCCTTTAAAAATACGGAGTGATTGGTTTCGCGCACGACACTCCGGATATTTCCAGATAAATCAAAAATCGTATAAGATCTTATCAGGTCCACGAAATTAAATTTCAACAAGAGATGTCATACATTGGATGGTCAATTCAAGAATGGATCAATTTCCACTTTGATTCTACTCCTAAAGAATCATTTGATCTCTTATTACAAGTATTGAAAGATCAAGAGGTTAAAGATCCAGCTTGGATCTCTTTGGCCACAGAAGATAACTTGAAACATCAATGGGATTTCTTACAAAGCAATAGCCACAAAGAGACTTTACCATTGTATGGAGTTCCAGTTGCCATTAAGGATAACATTGATGTTAAGAATTTTGCAACCACGGCTGCATGTCCTAGTTTTGCATATCAACCATTAGAAGATTCTACAGTGGTCAAGTTATTAAGAGCCAAAGGAGCCATTATTATTGGTAAGACCAATTTAGATCAATTTGCCACAGGTTTGGTGGGTACTAGGTCTCCTTATGGTGCCACTCCTAACACTTTTGATTCCAAATATGTTAGTGGTGGATCCTCCGCCGGAAGCGCATCAGTGGTTGCAAGAGGAATTGTTCCTGTTGCTTTAGGTACTGATACCGCTGGAAGTGGTAGAGTCCCTGCTGGGTTGAATAACTTGATTGGTTTGAAACCTACGAAAGGAATTTTCTCCTGTAAAGGTGTGGTCCCTGCTTGTAGATCACTTGATTGTGTTTCGATCTTTTCTTTGAATTTACAAGATGCTCAAATCTGTTTAGAGATTTTGGCCCAACCTGATTTTGAAAACGATGGTTTTTCAAGAGCATTACCTGCAAATCCTTTATTATCATTCTACAAACCAAAGATTGGTATTCCTTCAAATTTATTATGGTTTGGTGAGACTGAGAATCCTAAATTATATAAAAAGGCCGTTGATGTATTTGAAGGTTTGAAATACGACATGGAGTCTGTCAACATTGACGCATTCATTCAATTGGCTAAATTATTATACGAAGGTCCATGGGTAAGTGAAAGATGGGTAGCCACTCAAGATTTCTTAGCTACTAATCCTCCTGAAAAAGATTTGGATCCAACCGTATTATCAATCATTAAAGGTGGTGAGAAATATACAGCTGCAAATTGTTTCAAGTATGATTATAAGAGACAAGATTTGTTACAAATTATCAATGAAATCATGAACAAAATTGACGTTCTTGTAGTTCCAACAGCTCCATTGACTCCTAAGATGGCAGAAATCGAAAAGGAACCAATCAAATTGAATAGTTATCAAGGTACTTATACAAACTTTGTTAATTTGGCTGACTTATCAGCCTTAGCTATTCCTGCTGGTTTCAGATCTGATGGTATCCCTTTTGGTATCACATTGATTTCTAAGAAATTCAACGATTATGCTTTATTGGATTTGGCTAATAAGTTTTTGAAAAGTTCAACGTCAACCAGATTCGTTGGATGCTTAAAAGATAAAGCTGTAGGAGTAGCCGATGAATTATTATCAATCCCTCAACCAAATAAGTCCGCTTCCATTGAATTGGCAGTGGTTGGTGCACATTTGAAAGGATTTGAGTTACATTGGCAATTACAAAAGTGCAATGCTACTTTTGTTAAGCTGACAAAGACTGCTAAAAAATATAAATTGTACTGTTTGCCTAAATCTGGACCTATTTTAAAACCAGGATTAAGAAAAATCGACCCAGAAACCGAAACTGGTGCTAACATTACTATTGAAATTTATTCTGTACCATTAGAGAATTTCGGTAATTTCATTTCCATGGTTCCTCAACCTTTAGGTATTGGATCTGTAGAATTAGAAGATGGTTCTGTAGTCAAATCTTTTATCTGTGAAGAATTCGGATATAAAGAACCTGGAACTATTGAAATTACGAAATTTGGTGGTTGGAAGAACTTCATTGATGCTGAAAAATCCAAAAAGACCAAGAAACCTTTCAACTCGGTTTTAATTGCCAATAGAGGTGAAATTGCCGTCAGAATCATCAAAACCGTAAAGAAGTTAGGAATTAAAGCCATTGCTATTTACTCAGATATTGATAAGTATGCTCAACATGTTTTAGATGCGGATGTAGCTGTTCCATTACATGGAGTATCAGCTGCTGAGACTTATATATCAATTGATAAAGTCATCAATGCTGCTAAAAGTTCTGGAGCCGAAGCTATTATACCCGGATACGGATTCTTGAGTGAAAATGCTGATTTTTCCGATAAATGTACTAAAGAAGGTATTGTATTTGTAGGACCAGCCGGTGATGCCATTAGGAAATTAGGTCTTAAACATAGTGCCAGAGAAATTGCTAAAACTGCTAAAGTTCCATTAGTACCAGGATCAGATTTAATTAAAGATGCTAAAGAAGCAAGAGAAGTTGCTAACAAATTGGAATATCCAGTCATGGTCAAATCCACTGCTGGTGGTGGAGGTATTGGATTACAAAAATGTGATTCTGAGAATGATATTGAAAGGATCTTTGAAACCGTGCAACATCAAGGTAAGTCATATTTTGGTGATGATGGTGTATTCTTGGAAAGGTTTGTTGAAAACGCAAGACATGTAGAAGTTCAGATTTTAGGAGATGGGTATGGTAAAGCTGTAGCTGTTGGAGAAAGAGATTGTTCATTACAAAGAAGAAATCAAAAAGTCATTGAAGAAACCCCAGCTCCAAATTTACCTGACACTACCAGAGCTAAAATGAGAGCTGCCTCTGAATCATTAGCCTCAGTATTGAACTATAAATGTGCAGGTACCGTTGAATTCATTTACGACGAGAAAAGAGATGAGTTTTACTTCTTAGAAGTCAATGCCAGATTACAAGTCGAACATCCAATCACAGAAATGGTTACTGGTTTAGATTTAGTTGAATGGATGTTGTTAATTGCTGCTGATATGGCACCACCTTTGGACCAACAAAAAATCACTGTAACTGGTGCATCTATGGAAGCAAGATTATATGCTGAGAATCCCGTTAAAGACTTCATGCCATCACCAGGTCAATTAACTGATGTAAGTTTCCCATCATGGGCTAGAATTGATGGTTGGGTTGAAAAAGGAACTGTGATTTCTGCCGAATATGATCCAACTTTAGCCAAGATCATTGTTCATGGTAAAGACCGTAATGAAGCATTACTTAAATTAAGAAAGGCTTTAAATGAAACCGTGGTTTATGGATGTATCACCAATGTTGATTATTTAAGATCAATTGCCAATTCTAAGATGTTTGAAGATTGTAAAATGCATACAAAGGTATTAGATACCTTCCAATACCATCCTACTGCATTTGAAGTGTTAAATCCAGGTGCTTATACTACAGTTCAAGATTATCCTGGTAGAAAAGGTATGTGGCATGTAGGTGTACCACCTTCAGGATGTATGGATGAATATGCATTTAGAATTGGTAACAGAATTGTTGGAAACCATAAAAATGCTCCAGGAATTGAAATTACTCTTAATGGACCTAAGTTCTTATTCCATCATGATACGGTTATCGCCGTTACTGGGGGTGGAGTTAAAGTTACTGTTAATGAACAAGAAGTTGATCAATGGCAACCTATTGAAATCAAATCGGGTGATATCGTCAATATTGGTAAGTTGACAAGTGGATGTCGTGCTTATTTGACAATCAGAGGTGGAATTGATGTAACTGAATACTTAGGATCAAGATCAACTTTCGCTCTTGGTAACTTAGGAGGGTATAATGGAAGAGTATTGAAATTAGGAGACGTTTTGTTTTTAGGTCAACCAGAATTACCAAGTTGTACATTACCATCACCAATTTCTTCCCCAACTAAAGTACCAACTAAATTAATTCCTTCTTATGATTTTAATTCTAAAAAGGCTTGGAAAGTTGGTGTCACTTGTGGACCTCATGGATCTCCTGATTTCTTCCAGAAAGAAAGTGTAGAAGAATTCTTCAGCTCCGAATGGAAAGTTCATTATAATTCCAATAGATTTGGTGTAAGGTTAATTGGACCTAAACCTAAATGGGCTAGAGCTGATGGAGGAGAAGCTGGTTTACATCCATCCAATGCTCATGATTACGTGTACTCTTTAGGTGCTATTAACTTTACCGGAGATGAACCAGTTATCTTAACATGTGACGGACCTTCTTTAGGAGGATTTGTTTGTGAAGCTGTTGTTGCAGAAAGTGAAATGTGGAAGATCGGACAAGTCAAACCTGGTGATCTCATTCAATTCGTTCCATTAAGTTGGGAAGTTGCTAAAGATTTGAAACTTCAACAAGACAAAGTCATTGAAACCTTTGAAGGTGAATTGCCTTTATGGAAACAAGTTTTATCTCAACCAGATGATCCAGTATTGGCTACAATCCAAGATTCTAACTCTCCTAAAGTGGTTTATAGACAAGCTGGTGACAGATATATTCTTGTTGAATACGGAGATAATGTCATGGACTTGAATTTAAGTTACAGAATTCATAAATTGATTGAAATTGTCAGTGAAAGAAAAACTCCAGGAGTTGTAGAAATGTCCAGAGGTGTTAGATCAGTTTTGATTGAGTTTGATAATATCACTCAAAAGGAATTACTTAAAATCTTGGTTTCTATTGAAAGAGAAATTGTCTTTGTGAATAAATGGAAGGTTCCTTCAAGAATCATTAAATTACCAATGGCATTTGAAGATAAAAAGACAATGGATGCTGTTAAAAGATATAGTGAAACTATTAGAAGTGAAGCACCATGGTTACCTAATAATGTTGACTTCATTGCTTCTATTAACGGTATAGAAAGACAGGATGTCAAAAATATGTTATATGCTGCTAGATTCCTTGTTTTAGGATTGGGAGATGTGTTCTTAGGAGCCCCATGTGCAGTTCCATTAGATCCAAGACAAAGATTCTTAGGTACCAAATATAATCCTTCTAGAACATTCACACCTAATGGAACTGTTGGTATTGGTGGAAGTTATATGTGTATTTACACTATGGAATCACCTGGTGGATACCAATTGGTTGGTAGAACTGTTCCAATTTGGGATAAATTGACATTAGGTGCACATTCAGTCAAAGATCCTTGGTTATTATCACCATTTGATCAAGTTGAATTCTATCCAACTACTGAAGAAGAAGTTGATAGGTACAGTGAAGAGATGAATGCTGGAAAGTTCAAAGTTGATATTGTTGAATCTGTTTTTGACCACGCTAAGTATTTGGAATGGATTCAAGAGAACTCTGAATCTATTGAAAAATTCCAAAAGAATCAAGGTGGTGATAAATTAGAAGAATTCAATAGATTGATTCAAATCTCCAATGCTGAATTAGCAAAGAGCTCTGCTCCAGTTAATGCTGAAGAAGATAAGTTCAGTGACGATGCTGAAATGGTTTATTCAGAATATAGTGGAAGATTCTGGAAACCTTTAGTTGAAGTTGGACAACAAGTTAAGAAAGGTGATGGGTTAGTTGTTGTTGAAGCCATGAAGACAGAAATGACTGTTAGTGCTACTAAAGATGGTAAAGTCGTTAAGATATTCCATAAGAATGGTGATATGGTTGAGGCTGGTGATTTAGTTGTTGTTACTGAGTAGGCCACTATTACATGGCGGTGTAATTGAGTATATGTATAAACGTTTAATTGTGTAAGAGTTTTCTTTCTTTATTTCCAAAAAAAAAAGTTCTCTATGGTTCTTTAAGCTTCTTTTCTTGTTGAGCCTTAAGTGCTTATATGGCTCTACGCGTTAATGCTCGTGAACCTCACATTTTGCGCGTTTTGGTCAAAGTTCTTTGATAGTAGTGAAAATGGACTTTCTTAAACCAGAATTATGGACTTCATCATCCAATGAATCCCTTAAATTATTCATCACCACAGACGGAACAGCTGTCAATTTCACCCCAACTTTCACCTATCCAATTTTTGGTGATAGTGAAACCATATTTGGATTCAAGAATTTAGTGATATATTTATGTTTTGATCATTATACGTTCTATCCATTTTTGAATGTAAAGTATGATGAAAAATTGAATGATGAAGATATAAAAGACCCTAAGGATGTGATTATGCAATATTTACCCGATTCTACCATCTTTAAAGATGAAGTCAAATGGGTAGATGCCACAAATAAAGAGAAAGAAGACTATACTATCCCAGGAGAATCAATAAGTAAATTTGAAGATTATGAAATATTCAAAATCAATTTAAAACACTTGGATGGAATTGAGTTACAAAAAAGATTACAAATCTTAGTATTACTTTTCATTGAAGCTGGTTCGTTTATTGATTATAAAGATGAATTATGGGACTTATATGTGGTTTATAAACATAATGATTCCACCTCTCCATCGATAGTTGGGTTCACCACGGTTTATAATTATTGGAAATACCCGGGAGCTGAAAAGTTTGACCAAGGGATTAAGCAAATTCGTAAGAAGATCAGTCAATTCGTTATATTACCCAATTACCAAGGTAAATCTATTGGTAGTAAGTTTTATACTGCACTTTATGAATTATGGTTAAAAGACTCCGATGTGATTGAAATCGTGGTTGAAGATCCTAATGAAAGTTTTGATGATTTAAGAGATAAATCTGATTTAATCAGATTAAACAAAATACTAGATCTCAAGACTATTGATTTCACAAAGTTGACTAAACCATGGATAGATCAATTCAGAACAGAACAGAAATTTGAAAAACGTCAATTCAATAGATTACTTGAAATGATCTTGTTGAGTAATTATAAACAATTCAATAATTTGAATTTGAAACAAATCCGTGTATACATCAAAAAGAGATTATACGAGAAGAATAAAGAAGCATTGTTGACTTTGGATAAACCAACAAGGTCAGATAAGTTACAAACCGCTTATCAATCGCTTGAAGAGGATTATTATCGTATTTTAGGAGGAGTTAAGTTATATAAGAGAGAATTAGATACTGATGAAGGTAGCAGTAAGAGAATAAAGGTTTAGAGAGGCTACCATGAACCTACCATGAACATGTAGACCCTTTCCCAACCAAGTCTAAAATCGTACACAATTATTCAAAATTATTCAACACACAACTATGATCAATAATAGGATTCAGTTTGTATACTTTGTATTTTTAATAAACCCTCTAATGGTTCTTCCTAACTATGGCCAGCAATAGGACTCAGTTTATATACTTTGTATTTTTAATAAACCCTCTAATGGTTCTTTCTATTGATCTACGCATTACGTGCATGACGCCTGGGTTTCTAGCATAATCCATGTCAAATAAAGTTGTCACTTATAAACTTAGATCACCAGCAAACCTATAGTTAAGATTGACTTAAAAATAGAAAGGTTACGTCATGCGAAAAATTAATGACTGGTGTGGAAAACTGACATGCACCAAAGACATTGACGTACACTATGTGAAGGAAAATTATATGAAGGAGTGTCTGTACTATAGCTGCAGTATGTGACCTTTCTATGGGGGTTGCCTATGTGAATGATATAATGAATGAAGTTCTAGGGTACGGTGAGTTGTAACCAGACGAATAGAAAAAAAAGCCGACCCCTATATAGCTGCAAAAATATACCAGACCGAACTCGAGTTTGTGGTATTTTTGGTAATTAAAACGGTTGTGATATTAGTAGTACTAATAGTGCTAGTGGTATTAGTGCTATTAATGGCACCAGGTTTGGTCACAAGGTGGGCCAAAGTCGGTAGGGTCCAAAGCAATGTTCATACTTAATAAATTCCTGCATACACTTTACAGCAAAGTAACCAAAAACTGACGCCGGAAATTTCAGGTTCGGGATATAAAAAGGATTCTTTCCCCCCTGTGTCGAATTTCCACTAACCGCTAAAATGCATAGAACTTATTCTTTAAGATCTTCCAAAGCTCCAACTGCTTCTCAATTGCAAAGCCCTCCACCACCACCATCTTCTACCAAGTCCAAATTCTTTGGTAAAAGTGGAATTGCTTCCACCTTTAGAAAGACGGTAGCTGGTTCGACAGGACCTGAATTGTCCCGTAAGTTAAGTCAATATATTAAGATGGAAAAGAATGTTATGAGAGCCTTAGAATTGACTGCTAGAGAAAGAAGAGATGTTGCCAAGCAATTGAGTGCTTGGGGTGAAGAAAACGATGACGATGTTAGTGACGTTACTGATAAATTAGGAGTATTAATTTATGAAATTGGGGAATTAGAAGACCAATACATCGACAAATACGACCAATACAGAATTACTTTGAAAACCATCAGAAACATTGAAAGTTCTGTCCAACCTTCAAGAGACAGAAAACAAAAAATTACTGATGAAATTGCTCATTTGAAATATAAGGATCCTCAAAGTCCAAAGATTTCTGTCTTAGAACAAGAATTAGTTAGAGCTGAAGCTGAAAGTTTAGTTGCTGAAGCTCAATTATCTAACATTACCAGAGAACAATTGAAAGCTGCTTTCAACTATCAATTCGATGCTACCAGAGAATTGGCTGAGAAATACGCTTTGATTGCTGGTTATGGTAAAGCTTTATTAGAATTATTAGATGATTCTGCTGTCACTCCAGGTGAAACCAGACCAGCTTATGATGGTTATGAAGCTTCTAAACAAATCATTATTGATGCTGAAAATGCTTTGGCTTCATGGACTTTGGATTCTGCTGCTGTTAAACCAACTTTATCATTACATCAATCTGAATATGAAGAAGTTGAAGATGAACAATTACAAGAAGCTGAAGGTGAATTTGCTAAACATGAAGAGTAGATCACTGAGAAAAATTATGTATTGTATTTCACTCACTAAAATGAATGTATTATTACTCTATTTGTTTGCATCTCTCCACTCTTGTGTTGCTAGCAAGTTATAGTCATACCTCTGTCCGCCGCAGCTGCAAAAAGATCGACAATCAGTGCTACTGCACCATTACAGGGCCATTACTGCATTCACTACAACACAACGACACTGATGTCTGTGTACCTTAATAATTCTCCATCTCGTGCTTGGATCTTAATTTGGTTCTTGGTACTTAATTCTAACACCGTAGAAAATGATTTGGCTACTAACTGTCGGGAACACCTGACAGGACAAATTTCACTAAACTCAATTAGAGGTTTTTCAAAGTTCTTGAGGTAATTTAAGAACTTTTCGTTCTCCTGGTTCTTGGTTTCAGTGTCAATTACAGGGACTCTAATCATTGAAGATCGGGAGCTGGTTCTTATATCCGATAAGTCAATTTCGGGAAATGATAATTCGAAGCCTTCATCTCCATTCGTAGAAAGGGTATTGGCATTTATATCGAAGTCACTTGATTCTGGGGGTTCATGGAATAACCTTCTTGAGATTTCTACTTGTTCATAATCATTTTGACGTTTAATATCCGCATTGGTGGTTTCAAATCTTTTCCTTCGTTGTTCAGATTGAAACGTTTCAATTTCCATAATGAGATTATAATTACTCTTAAATTCACTATAAGCGGAATTACTCAAATTTGTAGGGTTATCAATGATAACAGTGTACTTTCTTTTCTTTATAGGACTTTTAGTTTGTTCCTTTGACTCTATGTTCAAATCAGAAACATTAGCAGACAGGCCTAAAGAAGGAGATATAGGATTAGGACCAGCACCTAAAATTCCAGTCAAATCCATTTGATCTAATTCAGAATTAGTGAAACTTCGATCAATGGCACTTCTATCACTTAAATTCAAATCCAAATCATATTCCACTTCCATATCATCACCCACTTCCATAATAGGAATCGTATCTAAACTATGATCTAAACTATGATCTAAACCAAACTCAAAGTTCCTTCCTACTTCTATCTCTTCCCCTAAATCAAAGTCAGGCACTAACTCTTGGATTATAAATTTAGGATCATCTTTCAAGAAACTCTTTACGACTTTGGTGTCAATTAGTAAATTAGTATTGGTCTCAAATTGATGATGTTTGATTTGATTCTTCATAAACAGCAATTCATTCAACACTGAGTTCACCTTGAGCTTATACAAAATCGACACTCCATACATAAGTGTAGATGACAATTTTAAGTTTTCAATCTTGTCTATAGTCTTGACCACTTCAGGAATTGATACATGTAAGATTTGTGCTTTATTGACCTTATAGTACATTCTATTACCTAAAGTAGATAAGTACCAAATAGTTTTGATTTCCTGTTGATTCAATTGGTTGATTTTCTCCATATCGGGTCTTTTATAACGACTTACACGCGTGTCAAAGATTTATTCAGTCAATGATTTCAAATGAGTTAAATGGTTTCAAAAAAGGTTGCAAAACTTATTTGAGAGTGTATATACCTGCGACATAAAACGACACAAAATGACATTTTCTTAATTTAATCTGTTCATTTTAGGAGTGTATATAAACGCGACATAAAACGACACAAAATGACATTTACTTAATTTAACCTGTATATAATATTAAACTAACACTCTGGAGTTATGACATCTTCTTATTAAGATTTTCAAATACTCCATAAATTAACCCTAACCTCTTTACCACTGCCTCAAAATCTCCCCTCTTCGTAGCATCTTCAACATCATATAAAAGCGAATATCTATCATCATTCAATTTCACTAAATTATAAAGCAAATGACTATTCCATTGATTCTCTTTCTTCAAGTATTTATCCAAGTTCAAAAGCTTGTAATTGGTTACTTTGAATTGAGCCCAAATCTTTAATTTCTTGAAAGCTTGGAACCACGGATAATCCTGGGTGAGGCCTTGTTGGACTTGTTGGTTATAACTATCAAATATTATCGACAGTTTTACCAACTTCTTATTCAAACCCTTGAATGAAGTAATGAAATCACCAAACTTATCAAAATTGTCAACATTGTCAATGGTCTTTGTACGCCATTCATCTAGTTGGTCTTGGTGGGTTTCAAAGTATTCATCAAACCTATCAATAACAACATTACAATAATCATTAGTCTTGAGATCAATTACTTCATGTTCACTGAGACTAATAATAAGTAATCCAATATATTTAATTAATGTAGAATGGAAGAAATACTCTTTATCAATACTTTTGATCCATCTATATGAATAATAATTGGAATTACTCAAATAAGCTCCTGTACTATTACTGAACTTTATACTAACAATAGGAGTGTTTTTATGATACTGAAACACTACACTATCATGTTTAGCTACTGTCTGACCTAATTGGTTGTCAATAGTGTTATTATTTTGACGTTTCCAGTATTTATATAACGTTACTCCATCATCATCGTCATCATCATCATCATCTCCGTTATCTCCTGAAATATATTTCTCAGGAATGGGAATTTCCTTAGTCACTTTCCTTAAAATATGGTTTAATAATGGATTGGCAGCCACTGTGAACTCTTCGCCACTAATTAAATCATCATCAAGATTTATATATGCCACAACGTTCCGACTATAAGTCTCAAAAAACTTTTGTGATCCTACAAATCCATTCTTACTTTGATCAAATGAAATGAACTTCAAGTTCCGTAACGGTTTCCATCCTAATTTGATCAATTTCGAATAATGTCTTAGTATTTCAAGCAAGATCACATGATTACTTAAAGGATTTGATGACGTGAATGAGTCTCTGGATGCACCTATAATTATATCTCCATCTTTGATAATCCCATCAAGTGTCCCTATAATGTTAGTGCCGTGTCTCTGTTTGTCACTAAACTTACTAGAAAGCTTGAGACTGAACTTGGGATTTTCGGGCCCTTCAAGTGTATCCACAATAGGTTTTATCGTCTTTATATCAATTGGAATTACTGGGATCTTAGCCACTTTAGGATTTCCTAAATCATACACAAGAGTATCTCTTATTATAGCTTTGGTATTGGAAGTATTGGTATAATGTAATATTGCTTTGACTCCATAATCTTGTGCTATTAGGGTCTTTTCTATAATTGTCCTCTTATCAAAGGGAGAAGAGCTGATAATGGCAATTTTATCCTTTACAGTAAACCCTTTATCCTGTAATTCCTTATAATCCTTCTCTAGACCTTGGTTAACGGAAATAAACTTCCCTTCAATGCTTGTATTCATCCCATACCCATTATATCCTGGTGTATTACCCTCAGCCACAATACTGGAATAAGCAATACCATCCTTGTCTAAAAGTTGGACCTTAGTCTCTACCGGTGCCGATAAGTTAGAGGGAAACTCTCCTAGTACTGTCTTAAGTCCAGATTGTTTAAATTTCTCACTAATATATGATACAACGTGCTTATTATCGTCACTAAGCAAATTGACCGTGGAGTGTTTGTTCAACTCCGTGATATTATTTACAGTCCAATCTATGTACTGTTCATTTTTCCCGGATTGAAACCGATTATCACCGCTATATACCAAATAGTTTCGTTTAACATCATTCTTGGTGAGATGTAAATTATGCCATCTTCTGTAATCCCTACTTAACGAAGTTCTGGGGAGAAATGATAATTGAAATATAATGATAGCTATTATTCCAAAACCACAAAACCACCAAAACCGTCTTTTACTAAATTTCACTATAGTATCCTTAATCAGAGCTAAGCTAATTTCCGATTGACTTCTTTCTCTTCTATACCTTCTGGAAGTTTCTTGACGTTCTTCGATTGCTTGGGTGCTTGGGAATCGGGAATTTAGAAGTGGAAGGTTCTCATTGCCTCCTGAGTTCAGAGCCAGTGGTACCCTTATAGGACGATTTCTTGGTGGTGTAGACATATAAACGTGAATGATGATTACCGCGAAATGCGGAGCTACTCCTATACGAAGCAACGGTGTGGATGGCACGCAGGGTCTGGTGGTGTGGACACACCGTAATTAACGGTAAATTATGAAGAGACATTACACAACAAATAAAAAATCATAATTACATTTATTCACTTTATATTACACACTAACCCGTCACAATATTAATTTCAAAGTTTTAAGCCTTCTCTTCGGAAGTAGCTTCACCTTCACCTTCGTTTTCAGCAACTCCATCAATAACCTCATCAGAACTAGCATCTTCATTATCTAAATTAGATTTAGGTCCAGAATATTCTCTGTACCCATAGACAAAGTAATAAATAGCTGATAATAACCAAATACCTCCATTAATAACAATAGTGTAATTCATAGAATCCTTATCGACTTCTTTGTTATCAGGGAACATACATAAGATGATAATGAAAGCAATCCAGAGCACAGTGACAAGATGAATACCATTGGTAATAGTGGAACCGAAATGAAGAGGTCCTGGTACGAACTTCTTTCTACCGTAAGGCAATAATACCAAGAGGACGGGCATTCCCCAAGCTAAATAATTACCAGCAACAGCTAAGGAGAATAAAGCATTGGCAGCAGTGGAATTGATTAAAATCAATAATCCCAAAATTAAACTTAAGCAACCACCAAAAATAGTAGCATTAACAGGAACCTTAACAGTTGGGTTAACTTTCTTAACGACTCTGTGGACAATTGGTAAACCATCATCTCTAGCAAAAGCCCAAATTTGTCTTGAGGCTGCAACTAAAATAGAAGCACCCATTAAATATTGAGCAAAGGCAATCAATGCCATGAATGCAACAGCCCAGTCTTTTCCTAAAGCATCAAAAATAATTTGTGCTCCTACAGAACCGGTTTCAGTTTCTAAGACAGCAGTAACATCTCCATCTTTGATACATGCAGCAAAGACAATGACAATAAACCATCCAAGAATCCAACAAACGGTGATACTACCAATAATACCGAAAGGAACGGACTTGGAGGCGTTTCTGGCTTCTTCACTCAAATGAAGACATGAATCAAATGCACCAATAGTCCAGACTGCAGGCATCCAACTCAACATAAACGACCAGCCACTAGTCCAGGTTCTGACGTTATCAATTTCGGCAAAAATGAAATGAGCAGAGTTGAACCCAGCACCTTTACCTGCACCGACAGGTACGGCAATTAAGAACAATAAAATCACAAACAAGTTAATAATGATGGAAAATGTTTGTAATTTAGCAGTGTGAGCCGTAGTCAAGCAACATAAGATGACATGACTTACACAACAAGCTGCGAAAACACCATAGATCTTACCATTGGTAATGTTAAAGTCACCGTCTTTGTTGATGAAAACAGCAGCTAACACTTCGAACGCAAACCCATAGTTAATTGAACAGAACCCTCCGCAAAGAGCTAAACTGTTGGAACATCCAATAATAAAACTTAATGGAACTCTGAATGAATCTGGACAATAGTAATTTGTCCAATAAAATAACCCACCAGAAGTTGGAATAGAGGACGACAAAATTGACATAGAAACACCAATAAACAAGATGAAAATTCCACTCAAGAACCAACCCCACACTAATGAGGCTGGACCCCCTTCTAAACCAATAGCAATGGTAGAAACAATAGAAGGCAAAAGACCCATAATCGAAAAGGCAATACCAAAAACTTGAATGGTAGAATATTTTCTCACCAATTCTTGTTTATACCCAATCTGTTTCAATAACGAAGCATCATCAGTGGCCTCGAGGGCATCAACATGTCTAACTTCACTTCTATTTGATTGAATCAGGTGCAAGTGATTATCGGTTCTAGATTTGATACTACTCAATCCTTGACTAGTAATACTTTTAAGTCCAACCATTTTGCGCTACTATCAAAATTTCCCTGACGTGCTGTGATATTTATATCAATGATCTACTGTTATATGATGCGTTCCTGCACCGTAACGGCTGCCAAAATTTTTTCTCTAGATAAGAGATATGGTGTCGCGAATGTCACGAGCCTATGAATAAACGATTGCTATTGGTTGATTATAGGGATTCACCCTCAATAATTTGCCTTGCGTTCCAATATTACGGGTATCGGGTGACACATAAATTTACGACATTGTTTTTTATAGGATTTCCTCACCCTATAGGGAAGAAATCGAGGGCCTTTCATGTGCGTAGTTTTGTTGTTGGGGGAGGATTCTATTGGAAGTTAAGGACTACTTTGTAATTGTGGTTTATGTGATTCTTTTTAATGTATGTGATTCATGATAATTGGCCAATTATAGTGATGTAGGTTCTTAGAAACAACCCTAAGCCTCCGTTTGTTCCTATGTTAATTACGAGATAATTTTCTTAGCGGATATTCTATTTAGGAAATACCTAAACACCTGCATCGGTGCGCTATTTTGCAACCATCTTATAGGTTAATCTACTGATCCGAATTCAGCCTATTCTTGATTGACGTAGCCTATTTCCAGGTCCTGCGGATATGTCCATGGTAAAAGGCGTTTCTAGATAGCTGTATCGAACAAACTTAAAGATAACTGTTAACAGCTAATATTATTTTTTTAAGAATCAGTCGATTTACAATTCCACAATTTCCTTGAATCTGGAGATAAGCTATTGGAAAAATGGGCAGTAACTAAATGTGGAGATATATCTGATTCAAATTGAAAAATATCAAGTAAACAGAACACGTACGGGAAACTAAAAAAAAAAAGCTTATATGTCAGGGCCATATTCGGTAACTCATCTCCATTATGCGCCTCACGAACGCATCTATAACGTTTGTTCAGTCCTACATACAAGGAAGAAATATTTTTCACGTATCGGATAAGAGAAAGTTAACGAAGCAGCCATAGTTACAGAGCTTAAACTATTGGAGTAAATTGACTCCAGTCAATTGATCGGCCAATACCTGTGGGGGTGATTTTCATTTTTCAGAATCTTCATTATTTCTATAGAGCTGTGATAACAAAAGACATATATACACAATACTACCCTACATAAAAGATCATCCTTACCAAGATCCCCATTTCCATAAAGATTCCCCAGGATTAACAAGTTCGTTGTCAACTTCAGTGAATCTGCCACCTTGACCTTTTGGAAGACTAATGTAAGTGAAACATGCATCCAAGAATCCTTGTGATGCCTTATAATCAGCAATTTGTTGCTCTTGTGAAAGTCTTACCACTTCAAACTTCTTATTCTGTTCGTTCTCAATATCAGCTACAAGTTGTTTAATAGGATATTCACCACTACAGACTCTATATGAATCTTTCAATTTGCCAGGATCAGTAGTCGCAATAGCAGCTGTTACGTTACCCACATCTTCCAAAGTGATGAATGGAACCTTTTTGTCTTCTTCGTCTCCTACAATTTTAAAAGTACCTGCCTTTTGATCAATACCAACATGACCAGTCAAAACTTGAAGGAAAAACTTTGGGTCTCTAAACCAACCAGTATAAAGTCTAACAACTTTAATACCAGCATCTCTTACTTCAGCAGCATGATTACTTTTGTTTTGAAGAAAAGGATGAAGCAAATCAGGAGCAATCTTCTCGTTTTCACCACCAAACTCACTAGGTATATAAACCTTTGGTCTAACGTTTTTAAGAATGTCTGTGAGAGCACCAAGAGGTTCAACATCAGGACGAAGCAATGACACAATCACATCCGTACCTTTTAAAGTTTCGTGTAATTTTGGGTCAGTCAATTCAGATTGAATAAATTGAATGTCTGGAGTAGATTCACTAGATTTGTCTTTTGACGTAATAGCCTTGATAGGATAATGAATTTTAGACCTGAAAATTGGGCCAACCAAAGCCTTGAAGATAGGAGCACCTAAGGTGCCTGAAGTTCCGAATACAGCAATTGAGACCATCAGGAGAAGTACGTCTCAAAGATTTGAATTTTGGGCTTTGATAAAGGAAATATGCACAATGTGGAGAGGAAATAACTTTACTTATAGTGCGGCTTAGTAATGTTAGTAATTTGAAGTTTTAGTAATCCACCCCATAAACATTCTTTATTAAATCCGTCTTATCTCCTCATTTATTATAAATATTATTAAGTAGCAATTAACTCGGTAATTGATCTACGGATTCCCACTAAATTTGAGGGGTAGGTCAATGATCCGTGGCCTATAAGCAATAGGTTAATTCAACTATCAGTTGACTACTTTTTCCGATCGTGTGATTTATGTTCAGTCATTTACTTATAAGCTACAATGGAAACTTTCTAAGAGGAGTTCCAAAAGAAAGGCATCAATATTACTTAAAGTTGTCTGGTTTTGATTTGGTGAATATTGTTCTTGTTTGATATATGGAGTGTCTTGTAAGATCTAACAATTTAAAGTACCAATAATACTACTAAATCAACAACTCCATTACTAATTACAAATAGAAATATCTCTACAGTCCACAAATGGAAACCTTCTAATCTTGCTACACATTTTTGCAGAAGTTTTCGGCCTCCCACTTTTCACACAAAATATTTAAATGGGTGCAAAAAAAAGACACGCACACAAGAGTGATAACTTTCACACGTATTCTTTTAATTACAAATGCTCTAAAATAGGCTCTCATACCATATATCCATCCTTAGTCTATTAACAAGTAATCCAGATCACCATACGTTGCCAAAAGAAACTGGTGTTAGGATGTATTTTCTCTCACTGAAGTTGTGCATCGTGGCCTACTAAAGCTAGTGTTCTTCAGACGAAGCCAAACCTTGCCTTTATGCGCATGTTTCAGATTTTCTAAATTTGTATCCACCTCAGAAATCAAATTTGAGGTACTCACCAACTGGACACCACTGTTCTAATGGTTATTACTACTCGTACAACCAAGCTAAAATTCCCTGGTAAGTGACATCAGAGAGCCAACGTCTCCAGGTATTGACTTCTGAAAGTTGTTTTTTTAATATACAAACATTAAGTTGATAAAACCCATAATCGCAGGAAATTGGCCAAGTCCGTCAATTTGTAGTGGTTGTTTCAGAATGACGTCCATACAAATAATTATAGTGCACTCCTTGCGGCTCAGGGAGTTCTTGTTAGCAAAAAAAAGTCGGGAGGGAGTTCTTGTATGGGCGCCCGACATGGCAAAAATAGTGCACTCCCAGGGAGTACACATGATACGAATATTTAGAAATTCAATACGATATTATTTTGGGTTTCTTAATAGAGAATATTTTTTAAGAAAAGTGTTGGTGTGTTAATTTTGATAAGGGAATAATTGCCATGTTGGGATGTTACAATGGATAATTATTTTTTTAGATAAAGAAAATTACCCGATTAGGGTTCCAAAGGACAAGTCTGAAACATGGAAAGATAATACAATTTTATAAAAGTTACCACATTACCACATCAGAAAAAGTATAAATAGAGGTGGAAAAGTCTCTTATTTAGTTAGTCAATTGGAATATAAGATTATTTCTCTATATCCTCAATTTATAAAGATTCAAATATCCGACTGAATTTGTTGTAGGTAATCAAGTTCGAAAGTGAAAGTTTGAAATAAAGTTTGCAAATAACTTTATAAATATAAGTAAAATTACACCAGGTCGTTGAAGTGATTTTATTTTATATAATCTGTGTAAACACAGTCAGGTTGGGGGGCAACCCACCCATGAACGCCTTTATGGCCAAGTTGGTAAGGCACCTCACTAGTAATGAGGAGATCCTCGGTTCGAATCCGAGTGAAGGCATTTTTTTTTTGTTACTGAGACATCTCATTAGAAACACTCATTAAACCATCTCAAAGGGTAACTCCCCTTTTTTTTTTAGTATGGAACAGATTACAAGTGAAGAGCTAATACGAGACTCATTTAATCAACGTATAACATTAGACAAACCTGAAACCTCGATACGTGACATTGAAGAATTAAGATCATTACAATTAACTAAACGTAAAGAATATGAACAACAGTCAAATAAGAATAGACTAAACTATGGTCAATGGATACGATATGCCAAATGGGAAGTCGAATTCAATCATGATTTTAAACGAGCTAGGTCCATATATGAAAGAGCCTTACAAGTGAATGTTGAACATGTTCCACTTTGGTTTAGTTATATCAAAGTCGAATTAAGTAATAGTAACGTAAACCATGCCCGTAACTTATTGGATAGAGCCATAACCGTGTTACCTAAGATTGATAAGTTTTGGTACATGTATGTACAAACTGAAGAGACATTACAGAACTATGAGAAAGTACGACAGTTGTTCAAGAATTGGATTTCTTGGAAACCTTCTTCTACAGTATGGGATTCGTATATTGATTTCGAGAAGAGGTATGAAGAATTTGACAATGTTCGAGATATTTTCAAGCTTTATGTGATTGAGTACCCTTCGGGTCTGACATGGTTAAAATGGGTGAATTTTGAAGTAAAAGGAGATATAAAACAAGATATAAGTATAACAAGAAACGTCTTTGAATTAGCGATTGATTCGTTAATAAAAGATCACAAAGAAGATGACCAACTTCCCGAGATTGTGCTCCAGTTCTGTATATGGGAATTCAAACAAAAGGAAGTCGACAGAGCCAAAGAGATATTTCAACATATATTGAATAAATCCCAATTCTCGTTCAGCGAAAAGCAGTATAATTCATTATTGGCAAAATACTACGAATTCGAGAGAACATATCAGTTTTCAGATGACATAAGTACTCAAAGGAAGTTGAAATATTTATCAAGTGTAGAGGCTAATCCCAATGACATTGATTCTTGGTGGTTGTTAATAGACCTAAGTCAAGGTAATGAGATTATAACTTATCTTGAGAAAGCCACCTCTTCCATTCCACAAGGTGATGAAAAGACCATGGTATGGAAGCGTTACATATATCTCTGGATCAAGCTTTGTTTTTATTACGAATTCACCCTTGAAAGTCCAACAAAGGCAAGAGATACGTGGCAAAAATGTCTTGAAGTGTTATCCCCTAAACCGTTTGTGTTTGGCAAGATTTGGATAAATTATGCCAATTTTGAAATTAGACAAAATGATTTGGCTTCTGCCAGGAAGATTTTGGGAAGATGTATTGGGACACTCAAGAAACCTAAGGACAAGATCTTCAAGTATTATGTGAATTTGGAGAAGAAAATGGGGGAATGGGATAGAATCAGAAAGATCTTTGAAAAATGGTTTGAATTGAGTTTGATTAAAGACACAAGGGCCTTGAAGGTTCTTTTAACTTATATCAATTTCGAGAAAGAACTTGAAGAGTTTGATAGGTGTGAGAGTTTATATAAGGTCGGATTATCTTTGATAGATAATGATGTTACTTTTACCAGACTAACACCTTATGATATGCTATACAACTCATTCATAAACTACTACAAAGAGAACTTTGAGTACGAAAAGGCAAGACAAGTTTACGAGAAATTACTTGAAGAGCATCATAATATAAAAATTTGGATATCATTTGCCAATTTTGAGTCATCGATTCCTAATGAAACACAATTGATAGAATTCAATGCTAATGACGAAACTGAATTTGAGTTTGAAATAGAGCAACCCCAGAGGCAAAACACGAGAAAGGTATTCACTCGAGCTTTGAATTATTTTAAATCCAAAGAACTTAATGAAGAAACCTTGATCATTCTTCAATCTTGGAAGAGTTATGAGCTTGAAAATGGTGACGAGGAATCGTTAGAGTCTGTAGAAAAGAAGTTCCCTACAATAGTTAAGAGAACTAAGAATATCGATAATGTTGTTGAAGAATATTATGAATATATCTTTCCTGATGAAAAGCCAGATATTAATAAATTCTTATTGAATGCTAAGAAATGGGCTGCCACAAATAAAATGTCTAATACAACCACGGAAGCTTAGATTGAACAACAATTCAAATTGAGAACAAATTCATTCACTCATATTAATATATATATTCGTATATAGCATCGTACACTAAACGTACTTTCCGGCTATTGTTAAAGTCACCTCTATTCCTAATCTCTGTATGTTATGGGGCCCATAGCACACTACGGTCTTAACCTCCTCTCAAAGTCAATACCAAATGTAATGAAGCACCAGCTTGAATACCTGATTCTTGGACAGTAATATCATCATGTAATTGAGACCCTTGGAAAATCAATCTCTGTTGAGCAGGTGGTATACCCTCCTTTTCTTCCATCATCTCCTTGATATGGATGATTTTGTCAGCAGGCTCAATATCTACTGGGATATCTCTCCCTGTCAATGTTTTAACTTTGACTTGCATTACTAACTTTGAGATTTTCCAATGCGAACTTTATGCTACCTACTCCTGACATTCCCAATTTGAATGAAAATGTCTATGAACCTTCGGAGGACTCTTTCCTTCTATTGGACTGTTTTGAACAAGATCAGGATTGGTTGAATACAAAATTTCACTCAAAAGTGCCGTTGATCACTGAAATAGGTACAGGTTCTGGTATAGTGAGTAGTTTTATAATATCTAATATTCTACCTAAATCCATATGTTTGACTACTGATGTAAATCCTCATGCTAATATTCAATGTCAGACTACAATAAAACATAATAATCCTAAATTTTCGGGGTTTGATACCTTACAAATGAGTCTAACCCATGGGATAATAAAGAACTCTATAGATTTACTTATATTCAACCCTCCTTATGTGCCAGCAGAATCTGTACCGAATATTCCTGCCTGTGAAGATTCGTATGAATGGTTGGATTTGGCATTATTGGGTGGTTCAGATGGAATGGTTGTCACATGGCAATTGTTGGATATCTTGGATGATATCTTAGCCAAAGATGGTGTGGGTTATATATTATTTTGTGCTAGAAATAAGCCAGAAAATGTTAAGCATGTCATGGAAAAGAGAGGTTGGACAGTGGAAGTTGTTATAAATAGGAAAGCTGGTTTCGAAGTTTTAAGTATTTTAAAATTTTTTCGTTAACTACATTTTGCATGTACATTATTGTTTATAGATATAATCTTAAGTATTAAAACCCTATAATTAAATAGGTTCAGTTTCTCTCATTAACCAATCATAGGCCAACTCTTCGCCCATTTTTAATAAAGCATGACCACAATCCTTTCTAATGATCTCATAATACTTATTTATCCATTTGATTTCATCAATAGTTAAATACTTCGTATCAATTAATTTCCTACAATAAGGAATTTTCGTCAAAGTATTAAACCCTAAGAGTTTATTTCCATGTCTGTCAGTTGAATCAGTTTCGATAATCTCTACGTCATTTTCAATCCTAAACCCTTTCTCGTCGTCAATATAATATCCAGGTTCAATAGTTAAAAGTCCTCCTTTTTTAAATAGATCCTCCTTGATTGGCCCTGAAGTCGTCAGTATATATAATGGTCCTTCGTGGATATTACCAAAACTTCCAATACCATGACCAGTGCCATGATTGAAATCTAACCCTAAATCCCATAATGGTTGTCTACTATATCCATCTAACAAAGCAGATGTATTCTCGTCACTGGGAAACTTCGCCATAGATACTGCTAGATGACATTTCAATACCAACGTATAAAACTTTTTATCTTCTTTTAGTAAATTCTTATAACCAAATTTATAGGTCCTAGTGATATCTGTAGTGCCTTCTAAATATTGAGCTCCTGAATCAAGTAAATAGATATTATCAGGATTAATTAATGAATTTATATCTTGTGTAGGCTTGTATATGATAATTGAAGAATTAGGTCCACTTCCAGATATTGCTGGATTTGCAGGTCCTTTATAATGGGGGAACTTTGATCTTATAGAATGCAACTTTACCCCAGCTTCATATTCATTGATAATGGTTTTCTTACTCAATAATTCATTTTCTAACCAAGCAAATAATATTATATAAGCAAGCGAATCTTTGAATTGTGCTATTTTAGTATTAAACAATTCAGTTTTATTTTTATAGATCTTTAAATAAGAAATGAACGAAGTGAATTTGATTTGCTTTGGGTTCAAGTGATGTATAAGTGCATAATTGCTTTCTTTCGATACTAATACTCCACCAGATAACGTGCTGACATCTTCAAATATCAGATCATATGACTTAATTATCACAAGATCAAGACATTTACTTTGGATCTTAGTCTCATCCATATATAAGATGACTTTATCTAAACTTATAACTGCATAACTCTTGAAAAATGGACTATACTCGTAATCTCCATCACATCTTAAATTGAACACCCATGCAATTTCTTCTAGATTAGTAATAATCAAATGATCACACTCTTCTTTAATTAACTTCTCTCGTACTATATTCAACTTTTCTTCAGCAGATACTCCACAATATTTCACATCATAATCGTAAATTGAATTGGCTGCGGCTTTAGGTTTTTCATCTTTCCAAACCTCATCAATCAAATTCACGTAAATAGGCTTGAAATGCTTATGTTGTGTGTTTAAATATTCTCCGTCAACATAAGACAAAAACCTGGGGTCACATGAAATAACCTTACTAAATGAATTATCATTGGCCTTGGTAATAGCATATTCTTGCCAGCTAGGATCCCCTACAGTATCCTGTTTTAAAAGTTGCCAGTCATCGGGATCTAATTCCGTGTCTGCTTGTAAAATAAATCGACCATCTACTGATAAAGCAGCTTTTCCTTGAAGTTCTTTGGGATCCTCTAAAGTTATAACGGAAATACCAGTGCCACCTGTGAACCCTGATATGAACTCAAGTCTCTTATCTATTAACCCAGTCCTTTCACAAAGATGTTCATCTTGACTTGGAACTATGTATACCCCGATTTTATATTGTTTCATTAATTTTCTTAATCTCCTAAGTTTCTCTTTGGGTGTTAGGTCTGTCCATATTTGTGATCTTACTTCCTTTTTTATTATCCTCTTTGAAGGATATTGTTTCTTTTCGTTATTTGTGTTTTGGTCATCACTTTTTTCCTCCAGTCCTTGATATTTGAACCATGAAAAACATCCACAACTAATTTCCACATTTCCCTCTCTTTGTGTATCTAACAATGGTGCTTCTCTGAAATTGACCCCATACTTCACGTTTTAATTTTGCAGTTAAATCCGCACTAATTTTAATTTTGTTAGTGTAGTGTGCGCAGACATGTATAGTAGAAGAACCCCGGAACCAAGGTCTGGAACATCCATAAGACAACCGGAATCAAGAGGCCGTCCTATGGCAAGATATGACAACAAATACTCGCAACCTTCACAACCAAATTTAGAGACTAGCAGTGGTCGTAAAACCTTATGGAGTGGCGAACCTTCAAGATATAAAAAGTTTTCTGATAAAGATCTTGATGCTATCATAGTGGGAAGTCTCACCAGTGAACAGATAAATGCTTATCAAAGTTATTTCCGTATAGAGGAAGTAGCTCATGTTTTAAGAATCTCACATCAACGTCAAATCAGCTTGTTAAGTTTGTTACCATCTGGAGATGCCAACAATACAAATCTCAAGAGAGATCCATCACCACCTCCTAAATATGATAGTTATGGTAATAGAATTAACACTAGAGAAATACGGACTAAGGAAAGTTTAGAGAAAGAAATGAATTATCTTGTGGAGTTTGCCTCGGGAAGTATTAAACAATATAATCCTCCATATGATTATCAGAAACCCATCAAAACCCTGGAAAAGATATACATACCTGTGAAAGATTACCCAGATATAAATTTCGTAGGGTTTATCTTAGGTCCCAGAGCTGCTACTTTAAAGAAAATTGAAGCTGATAGTGGAGCAACCCTTGCCATTCGTGGGAAAGGGTCAGTAAAGGATGGAAGAACTCATCAAGCAGATGACACTCAAGAGGATGATTTACATGTGGTTGTTACTGCTGATAACCTGCAAAAGCTTGCCAAAGGTATACAACTCACGAATGAAATCATCGAAAAATTGGTTTCTTCGCCTATAGGGCAAAATGAGGTAAAACGTGAACAATTAAAGCAACTAGCAATTTTCAATGGTACATTACGAGAAACTAAACCATTTGATCCTGATAGATATAACAAGAAAGGTCCATCATTTGATATCACTAAAATTGTTTGTAAGGTATGTGGTAATGTGGGGCATTTAGCTCGGGATTGTAAATTTAAAGGTGATTCAAATAGGGGATATGAACAGGAGAATAATGAGGATAGTTCAAGAAAGAGACAAAAGGTTGAAGAAGTATTACCACCATGGGCACAAGATGATGTTCCTACATATAAAGAAGCATCACCTGAGATTAAACCACCTCCACAAGTTAAACTACCACCCCCTAGTTCAACCATAGCTCCACCACCTTCTCAAGTTAAACCTCCACCACCTAGTTCAACCATAGCTCCACCACCTTCCCAAGTTAAACCGCCTCCGCCTTCTGAAGTTAAACCTCCACATCCGTCGGATGTTAAACCACCACCGCCTTCTCAAACCAAACCACCCCCACCTTCTCAAGTGAAGCCACCCCCACCTTCCCAAGCGAAACCACCACCACCACCTTCTCAAGTAAAACCACCACCCCCAACTAAATAAGTTACTATACTTTAATTTACGACTAACAAATCATTATTCTTGATCCTTATAGTATTCGTTTTAAATCTTTTATTTTTTCATATTTTTATGCTATTAATTATTTTTACTCTTTTCATATCAATTATAAAATTAACATTTTTTTTGCAACCGTGAAAATCACAGTGCCAATCAAATTCAAAAAAAGAAAAAAATCTTTTTGAATTATCCGAAACCGAAAAGAAAGATCCACAAAAATCTCCTCATACCCCAAACTGTTATCAAATACATCAATTACTAATTCATGAACAATTTTTACAAATAACATTCCTTATTGATTTTCATATGCGGGAGATGCGGTAAAGCCTATATATATCCAACCCAAAAATTCTTATCTCAAATTTTGAACCATTTCTATGAATAAGGTGTGGAAGGCTTTGATTGCAATTTTTGCAATTAGTTCATTTAAATCGCTACCACTTGCTTACTTTTTCAGGTTCTACATATCAGTACTTCGGAATTTGATATTCCCTAAATTTTCCTATAATAAATTGAAAACCAACACTTTTGGTGTAACTACTGAGAAGAAAGGCAAGTTGGCAGTTTTCACCCCAATTGCTGTCAATGATTATGTCAGTCCTTTAGAATATGATATGTTCTTACACAAATCCAATGCAACGTATTTCACCGATTTAGATATCGCTAGAACTAAATTACTTTGCCAGGTATTGCAAAGAGGATTTTACACCTATATGGATAATGAGTTTGGGGAGTATAAGAGTAAACTGATCTTCAATGTTCCGTTCATTCCTGTGGCTAGGGTTGAATGTACGTTCAAGAAGGAATTGAAGCTTTTTGAACGGTACCAAGTGGTTTCAAGAATTGGAGCTTGGGATGATAAATGGATGTACATTATCTCTAAATTTGTTAAGAAAAATGGTAAAAGAGTGGTTGCCATTGCCATAACCAGATACGTGTTCAAGTTAGGAAGGGTTACCATTCCTCCAGCTTCATTGATTGAAAGAAGTGGATTATTGACACAAGAGGCAATTGAAAAGAATAAAGAGTATTTGGAATTGTTCAAACATTATGAAAGTACTGAACAATTTGAGGAATTGGTTGATACGTTTTAGGTCTTTTCTGGTTTATAGAATTTATATATGTAACAATACTTAGAGAATTAGTAATACTTAGAGAATTAACAATACTTAGACAATTTTATTTAATATTACATTAATCTATTTATCATTATTACTAAAGAACTCTGTATGTTCTCTTTCGATTTATTCTCATTAATTTCTTCTATGTAAATCAATCTCATGGAATAATTCTTGAGGGTTAACAGCGTCCATCATTTCCTTCTCGCCAATTCTCTCATTACTTTCGTCATCCCTGTTTCTGAACAAAAGGAAATATGGAATGAGATACAACAAACTTAAGAACGTTATTGATCCTAAAGCACATGCTAATGATATTCCAATAACCTTTCCCTTGGATAATACCGATTTCTTATTATTGATATCATCTGAAGATAACGATCTGTATACATCTTTCATTAAAAGCACATTGACCAGTCCCAATTGGGAATCTAATGTGGAATATATCCATGGGTACCATTGGTCACCATCAAACAATGCAATATTCACTAATCCAGTGTCTGTCAAGTTAAATTGTCCTGCAACTACAGCAACATTAGTATTACTAAAGTAAGTCTCATTACTATCAGTCTTATCACTCGAAACTAACTTTATATCAGAAATCGTTGTATCGTCACCAAAGTCTATACCTGATATCTTGGACCATTTAGATCCATCATATCCTATAATGAACTCATCACTATATCCAATAAATTTCCCTGTAAGTTTACTAAGTGCGTCATTATCATCATCACTGACCACAAGTTTATTGACAGTACCAGGAACGTCATTAAATCCTTGTGATACTTCAGTATACTTATCATCTTTTATATTATATTGGATAAAGTTCAAATCTTTGGAATTGTATGTCAAGTCTCCTACAAGTAAAATGACATCAGTCTTGATAAAAACGATATCATTAACCGTACCATTCAACCCTGATGTTGGTGATACCCATCTGGTATTATCAATATCATAGATACATAATCCTGAACAACTCAATGATCCAGCACTTTGGAAATTACCTCCCACTAATAATTTGTTACCATCATTGTATAATGCTACACTATTGATTTCTATATCATTAGAACCTGTAGTCAATTCTGCAGGCTGGAACCCTGCTAAACTATTATTTTTCAAATCATATATAATGATTCCACTATCCAAGCTATCATCATCCACTTTAATAGTTCCATTGAATCCTACTATCAAATATTCATCATTTGAATCCACATATAAAGTTTGGACAATAGTGTCTTGCCAGTCGATACCATTTAATCCTGTCAACTTATTGGAACTTAAGAATCCAACGTCTTGAATTGATCCACTATCGAATTTTCCTCCCAATACACTTAAGCTTTCGTTTATGTAATATCCTTGGGTGATGGATCCACTGATATTGAAATTCGTTCCGTTTAACTCACCACTTTTATTGACAAATCCAATATCAGTAATAGATAAATCAGGAATTGCAAAATTAGAACCGGAGATGATTTCTTGATCCCCTAAAGTTAATGCTTGAGTTATATTGATTTCATTATTAGGATCGGTTATAAACTCTTTATTAGTATTATCCCACGTAGTTGAATAACCCGTGGATGAAGCTGAGAAAATGAAATACTCAACTGATTTGATGGTGATGTTTGTGAAAGTATCAAAGTCCTCATCTATGTAAGAATTACCAAAACTCAGGAAATCATTATCTTGATAAAGAACGAAATTACTTGCCTCAGATGCGGATTTATTATTGGAAGATAAATCAGTTATTGCCTCAGATTCAACTGTGAATTTCCCTAAAAGGACTCTTGAGCCATAATAATTAGCAATCTCAGTAATAGAATCATTAAAATCAGCTCCAAAAATATCTTCCCTCTTTATAAGGTAATCGTCATAGTCACTGAATAAATCCCGTTTTATGGATTCTGCTACAGTAGAATTAGATGTGGTATTATAATCACCTAAATCCAAAGTAATGACATTAGAACTCAGTAAATTCACGGTCTTTGAACTAAAGTCACCCAAAATAACCAACGACAGATCATCTAAATTGAACAGACTAACATTGGCATCACTCAACTTCGAGCTCAATACGTTTATAGAAGAATTACCCACAAATGTATTGGTGGATAATATCCATGGATCATCTTCTGATCCATTATAAACTTTAGAAACATCAAAGTCACTGAAATTACCTAATGAATATTCAAATAACCCATTCAATTTCAATTCAGTTAATTCATAACTACTAGAATTCTTGTGATGAGTACTATTGGTGGAATTAACATCCAAATAACTATCAAGTTCTACAATATTAGCTCTGATCTTATCAATAACCATATAGTCACCTTCCCCTTCCACTTCTACACGGTTCTGACCTTCTGACAATGTAGATCCATCTAAATGTCCATAGAATAAGTAATCAAACTTATCATAATCATTGGTTTGCCATATTTGATTTGTTGCTAATACTTTCGAATCTGTATCATAAACAGTGACATTAACCAGTCCTCTTGATGAACATGAATCGTCTTGTATACAACCCGGGGTTAACAAAATAATGGAATAATCTCCGGAATATGTGATGTTAGGATACATGGTTAATTTACCTCCAGTTTTCGATACCATATACCCTGTGTCAACTGATGAGTCGATGTCTGCAATCGAAACGAAATCCCCAGAATCAATATCCACAAGATTACTCTTATCACTAGAAGCTTCACAATTAGGTTCATTCAAGGTTTCATTTCCATAAACAACAATACTATTCAGATATAATTCGAACCCTGCTAATGACCCTTTTGATCCATACCATGATATAACGGTGATACCTATTTTATCAATGGCTACTTCATTTTCAAATACAAATTCCTGGTAATTACCACCATAGCCTAAAGTTTTAGTTTGGGTAGAACTATCGTAATAAGTGGAGTATGAACCATTTTCATCTACAAATACATCGTCATCCAAGTCTTCATTTTCATACAAGTCGATATTAACACCAGTAGCATTTTGTAAATTCTTAAGTGTCGATAATGGACACCAGGCATCACAATATTGAATATCATTAGTCACAGGATCTATGTAAGTTAAATTCATTATCCCATTATTAGGATAGGAATAAATTCTGAATAAATTTATAGAGTCGTCCCCTTCCGGAACATATAGACGAGCCTTTGTTGGAGTCAATCCTTTCATTTGATTAGGTAATTCTGCAAGCCATTGACCCCCTGAGTTTGATTGAGGCGACCATTGTGCATCGGTAGATGGACATATCAACAGTGAGGGATTTGATCCATCACCATTGACATCGGATATGTAACCGTGTTTTAACGAAAGGATTTGTTCTGCCGTCACAAGTGATGTGTTTGTGGAATTTGTGTGATTGGTAGAATTGGAGTTTAATGTTATATTCTGACGTAATAGTTCAGGTATACCCAAGGTATCGAAATTACCCCCAAATATTATCGACCCTTCATCATCTCCTTGTTTTGTTATGGCATTGATGATAGCATTTTCTCCAAACCCTCTGAATGGGAGTTGTGATACTTCTTTAGACGTCTGATTGTATATGACTACCCCTGTAGAGTTTTCATATGTAAAATCACCACCAATATAAATAAGATCACCATCAACAAAAGTAGTCTTTATGTCCCCATCGAGTTCAGGTAAGTCTCTCTTTTGAGAAGAAGAAAATATGCTAGTTATATCTTGACTGGTGACATTGTATATTATAGGAGTTTGACAAGTTTCTCCGTTGAATTCAGTGAAATCACCATTGATTAAAATTGTGTCTTGAGACAAAACTTGTAAATTGGATATAGACCCATCAGTTTCGGCCAAAAGTTGGGAATTGGTTGAATTTCGTATATATAATTTGTTACTTTCATTATTATCATTAGGGGTGTTTAAATCATCTGTGCTATTAGCAGTATAAATCGATAAGCTATTGAAATCTCCTAGGATCCCTAATTTACCACCAAATTTGGAATACTTTAAACTGGGAAGGTCCAGATCTCCTGCTTGAACATACGCCACAAGTATTATAAGAAATATAAGCGATGGTAACATCTTGCTTTACAGTATTACTAAGTTTTTAACCAATTAAGTTAACAAAGAATGTTGAGTGTGTGGACGTTAGTGGTTTGTTTTCTCAAATTTTGACGATATTTTTTGATGAGGTACGAGGTGTCCTCAATGAGAGACAGATTGACGACACATGAAGTTCACAGGGTAAATTAGGGCGTAAACCATGCAGAATGACACAAAAATGTTTACAAAGAGAATTTGATGCTTTGATATCAATTTGTTATTGATTTAGAGTCGACGTAAGCTGCTACTTATAGTAGTAGATGGACACCTGCTAAGAGGATTATATAGGTAAAACAGATTAAAAAGTGACACGAAAACCCGGAAATGTCCCATACATTTGGAATCATTGTTTTGGTTACGTATTTATGCCCAGCTTTATCCAGCCATGTAGTTAAGTAAAGTCCAAACATACGGAAGAGGTTGTAGTGTCATTATCAATGTTTTCAAATTGTACCAATTAGGAAAATTTATGAGAATTCGATTCCACGAGGGCTCATAATGAAACAATTTGTTTGGGACACGCTTATATGGTTGCAAAAAAGATACCATTATTTCATAGATACATAGGAAGAAATGAATGTTTTAGTGGTTGCTTGGAATATTGATTAAAGTTAATATAGGATAATGTACCGAAAGAAATAATATCAGTTCAATTATGAGTAATTTCAAGAGATTATTGAATTACTTGAAGTTAGAAGGTCAGATAAAGAAGAATGGGAATCAATAAAAGGGTTTGATTCGGGTAGGGATTTACGAAATGATCCTATGACAGAGTATAACAAGTATCAGTAGATGTATCAAGTTGGGGAAGAAAAGCTAAAGTGCCTATGAAAGTGTACAGAGAAGGGTTTAAGAAGAACAATTTTATCACAGGTTTACGGGATGTAAAACTTTAAAAGGTCAGAATAATCCTAGAACACAAACAGAGAATGGTTTGGGTATATTAGATGAGAGTGAGTACCACCCAAAGTTGTAAATGAGACTAGAGCAATCAGATCAAAGAAATAGAAGACAGTAAATCAAATGATCATCTGAGTTAAACAAATTTATTCAGTAATGAAGTGAAATCTTGAAGAATTAGATGAATTTCAACAAAATAACCGAAATCTATCGTTTTAGTTTTTTAATATCTTTTATTAAATAACTTACTTTACGTTATACTCAGTCAGTTAGAAGACACTCTGATATATGCACAACTAATTTACCAACCAAACTAGAAAGAGTACAATTATATAATCCAATATCATCCCCACTAACATCCATCCACTAAAATATCTATCATAACTCTTATTACTCCAACTTGGGTCCATAGTGTACAAAAATAAGTGTTCTTTACCTTGGGTCCGCTCTAGTTAAATTTCGCAACAGCTACAATTCAAGTTTCGCTACACTCAGGTAATTGACTCACACAATGAATTACCCCAAAGGACCTGATCCTTACAATTCGAGACAATATCTCCTTCATCACATGTACTCACCGTTAATATCAATAGAATCCACTGCTAATTCAGATATCATCCTTCAATCCTTATTGAATAATGAAGATTTGTCGTTATTATCGATTCTAAAACCATATGGTAATAATGTTAAATACCCTATACCGAACCAAGTATTTAAGATCACTAATAACCAGTTGATCACAAAGAGCTATCCAAGTTTTCCAGTACGGTTTGAACCGTCGTTGCCTGATTTGTTATCAATTAATAGCTCCGAGACTAAGAATCATCAATTATTTAGTATTTCCTCATTAGAGATGTTATTAAAAGCTCAGAATGTGCCACAAAAGGATACACCTTCAGACCAAAAGGAAGATTTGTATTTATTGTTATTCAATAAAATCATAACGTCGAATTTAATAACACCGTTTGAAACATTTAATCATCCAATAGCTCAAATATTCATCATAAATTATAATAATGATAACATGGAAATCTTGCGGAATAAAATAGTGGAATTTCGGAATTTCAGTTTCCCCAAGTATTTCCAAATTAATGACCTTTTAATTCATACCTTCATTCTATATGACGAGACCACCACCACCAAACAAGAATTAGAGAAATTCCAGAATGATATAAGAACAAGTTTGTCAATTTCCTCAACTATAATTCCTATTATATTTGAGAACCCAGATGACGAAACAGTGGCGATTATCCAGAATGAAAACTCAACTATTGATGAAGAATTGCAAAGAATTACCTTACAAAAGACGTCTACGAAGTATTTTCATATTCCCAAACAAATTGATGAACAATTGAGAATAAAGATCAATGACTTCATTTCTGAGCATCTTATTCCTCACATGCAATCAAACATAAGAGTGTGGGATGACCAGATCTTATCACCAAAACGGTCTATTGCTTCAAGATTCTTCTCTGCATCAAGGAAATTATTCAACAATGCACCAGAACTTAATTCAAGTCAATTTAACGTTCAACAAGGTTATTATTACAAGTCTTCTCCGGAACAGGCTATAAGGAAATTAGCTGATTGGAGTCTAATTTTAAAAGACTTTAAATATAGTTACTCGATTTATGATTTCATTAAAAGAGACTTTATTAACGATAAAGCTTGGAATTACGTTGCATCCACCCAAGAAATGTGTATGTCGTCTTTGTTGCTCGTGCAAACCCAGTTTTCCAACCAAGGATTGGATAAGAATACTCTTAGAAAGATAAGACATGATATAATTGAGCCTTATCTTGATAATTTGTCGTACACCTACAAGTCAAGGTTGAACTTGAAAACATATAGTTTGAGAACCAATTTGATCGTTATTGAATTATTATTATGTATGTGCCAGACCTATAATATGTCATGGTGGTGGCAGGATTTAATAGAAAAGTATTTCTTGAAGACCATTAATGAATTCGATAATCATTTAGTTTCAACCAATCAAAAACTGCAAATCATAAAAGCGATCTTATTAGAAAGGTTAGCCTATAGTTTTGGAAAGTTTCAAGCCATTGACACCGAAGTAGATCTCGAAGCTTTGAAGGTCACTAAAGAGGTGATAGAGCCAGATCATTATATCAACACCCATAAACTTCAACCGAAAGTGGATGTTAATAATTTCGGATTTGATAGGTATAAGAAATCATCATTATGGTATTTATTATCTATTAAGCAATGGTTGGAATTAGGAGATTTGGATCATGTAAGGGAACTATTAGAGAATATTGAATTGACGTATGATATAGCATTAGATAGTGATAATTGGTATGATAGGAAGGGATTATTATTAGCACGAGTCAAACTGATCCTAAAGGAAGAAAAAGGTGTAATGGATGTAGAATAGTTAGAGGAATAGAGTATAATATATAGCATTGCATATAACCATCATAAAACCATCATACGACCGTTTAGAACGCCTCTCAAAGCCTTTCTCTCTTACTTAAACTTCCTGCAGAACTTTACAACTAAAAATTCTCTCAATTTTGTGTTCTTGGTGATTCTCTAGGAATATATAATGATGAGATAAATGAGGATGTGAGACAAGTGCGAAATCTTCAACCATGTCATTTAGAAAGAGAAGTGAAGTAATAGGTAATTCCAACCCTGTACCTGGAGGAAGAACCCCAGGAGGTACAGTACCTGGAAGAACAGTCCCAGGAAGAGTACCACCACCAGTAATACCTGGAAGAACCCCTCCATTAAGTAGGACAGCAGTTCCAGTTCCTAATAGGGCATCACCACCCATACCAGGAAGACCATCAAGAGAACCAATAGAAAAAGAAGAAATGACAAATCCAGGGATTAGATCATCACTTATAACTTCACAACCAACTATATCAACAGGAACATCAGATTTAGATAAATTATTAGGGCATCATGGATTACCAGTGGGCCATTCTTTATTAATTGAAGAATCAGGTACTACTGACTTTGCATCGATTTTACTCCGAGTTTTTGCATCACAAGGGATAATACATAACCGTATAAGTGAAAAAACATTTAATTGTCATGTGATAGTTGTTGGAATGCCACCAGACTGGGGAAAGGATTTTCCAGGATTATATAAAGGATCAAGTAAAGAGAAGAAAAAAGCAGCTATCAAAGCCAATGAAAATGCTATAAGTGTCAGTAACTTATCCCAGCAAGTTCAAGATTTGAAGATAGCTTGGAGATATGGATTGAATAAGAAAACTGAAACAGAAGCCAATGATGAAGTCAATGAGAATTATACTCATCAATTTGATATAACCGAAAGATTAAGACCAGTGCCTGATTCTAATGAAATAACTTTTGTTGGATTGAATGATTATTTAACTATGATCAACCAAATCAAAAGTATAATAACCCATCAATTAAAGGATAATTCAAAGATTATTAGAATCATTATTCCAAATTTATTAATCCCATCAATATATCCACCTAAATATTCCCGACCTTCATTTATCATTCCTTTCATTCATAGTTTGAAAGCCTTATTAAAAGAATATCAAAAGAATGTAGTTTTAGCTATTTCTTTACCTATTGACTTGTATCCTAGGACTTCCAGTATGGTAGTAACGATTGAGAGTTTATCAGACGCAATTATCCAATTACAACCATTTAATCAAAAGTTGGTGGAGTTAATTGAAAAGGCCTACAAGAACGAACCATCCAAGATTCAACATGGATATGTAAATATTTTGAAATTGCCAGTATTGAGTGAAAGGGGATTAATGACTATACACAACCATGAATATGCTTTTAAGAATGGTAGGAAGAAGTTTGAGATAGAACCTTGGGGTATACCAGTTGAAGTTGAAGAGGAAGAGACTAGTACTACTAAAGACATAGATTTCTAGCTCTGGCTAGAACCAATTAGAGTAGACAACTCAAATAGACCAATACATTCAATCAATAATATATCAATATATTTGATCATAACCCTATAATACACTCATTAAACATCTTCTATATAAGTTCATACTAAACATACGTTCTAACCATCCAACTTACTTATAATATAATCCAATTTCTCCATTAACACACCCTGTACCAACTTTATTTCTCTCAATTCCTTCATTACATCATCATTTTTAGCCTTAGGGCTCAACTTGGTATCAAAATATTCAACTTCTGAATTGAATTGTACACTCTTTGGTTTCTTAGTGGGTGGTTCTGATAATTCTTTCATTTTTTCTGCATGTTTTTGTTCATATTCTCTTATCATAGCTCTTCGTTCAGGAGAACCACTTCTTCTTATTGGTGAAAATCCTCCACTTCCTGGTCTTTCAGCTCCCGGTCTTTCAGCTCCAGCTCTTTCAGTTTGTGGACGCTTAGGACTTTGTGCTTTCCCAATTAATGTCTTTTTGTTCAAATCATTTGAATTAGTTGGCTTTAATTTTGTGTTGTTATTTAGACTTAGATCCATTACGCGTTAAAGTTAGTAGTGCGAGATGAGTAGAGAACTTCAGTATTACTACAACACACACACACACACAACTAAGTACGAAAAGAGGTATGTAATTGGTTTTGTGGTTCAGGTATACCATTCAGCTAAATGATGGGTTTTAGAGTTTTATATGAAACATTCTTTTCTCAGAGACGTCTCCAATTATAACTGCCTCATAATAAAAGCTTAATAAATTATTTACAAAATACCTAGTACTAAGACTACTCAAAAAATACTACCGTCTAAGTGCCTTAGTTAACACCTAAATGAGCTTGTATTGACTACACCAGACTCCTATAAACGCCTTTTCCTGTATACACTTAATGGTTTATCCTGTATAGTCTCAGTCCACGACTCTCAGCCAATTAAACCCGTTTAGGAAATATAATTACTGACGCGTCAGTATAATAATTTAAATCACCGCCATTTTATTTCAAAAAAACTAATGTCATCACCAAGTCACAGCGGGCAAACCCAAGGGGATTCTAGTAGACCTAGGGACTCAAACTCACAAAGTCAGACCCAAGATCAAGTAGTACCATCATCCCCATTATTTTTCCATTCATCTTCATCCCAAGCTGATAATGTTCCTAGTCAAAGAACTCCTAGTCAAAGAAGAAATGTACCAGGAAGTAGCCAAATTGCTGATATTTCCTCACCATTACATTATTCATCGTCAACCGGCCATCATACCTCCGATAGAAGAAGCGATAAATTAACTAGTGATGTTGATAGAATTGTAAGAAGACATAATAGAAGTGATATTCAAGATAATATGTCATCACCTATGCGTAGGCGTACGTTTGTGGAATCTGGTAGTGAACCCAATACTCAGACTAACCAGGATTCCAATCAGAACTCATCTAATCCTAATTCGGAAATCAATGAAGACGAACCAGTTAGAGTTATTTGGGGTACTAATGTCTCTATTCAAGATTGTTCCAATACTTTTAGACAATTCATTATGACATTCAAGATGAAATACAGAAAGTTACATGATAGTCTTGCTATTAATGAAGAAGTTGATAATGGATTATATTATGTTGAACAATTGAATAATATGAGAGAATTAGGATTAACTAACCTTAACTTAGATGCTAAGAATTTGTTAAGTTACCAACCTACTAGAAAGTTATACTATCAATTATTGAATTATCCCCAAGAAGTTATTCCAATTATGGATCAGACTATCAAAGATTGTATGGTATCATTAGTTATGGACGATAACGAGTTTGATACGACCACTACTAATGTTGATGATATTGAAACTAATATTTATACAGTAAGACCTTATAATATCAACAATGTCGAAAAAGGAATGAGAGACTTGAACCCTAATGATATTGATAAGTTAGTTAGTGTTAAAGGATTAGTATTGAGAAGTACCTCAGTCATACCTGATATGAAAGTAGCCTTTTTCAAGTGTAATGCTTGTGACCATACTATAGCAGTTGAAATCGATAGAGGAGTTATTAGTGAACCTTCTAAATGTCCTAGACAAGTTTGTGGTCAAAGTAATTCCATGTCAATTATTCATAATAGATCTTCGTTTGCTGATAAACAAGTTATCAAACTTCAAGAAACTCCAGATTTGGTTCCTGATGGACAAACTCCTCATTCGATCAATTTATGTATTTATGATGATTTAGTCGATTGTTGTAGAGCTGGGGATAGAATTGAAGTTTGTGGGATATTCAGATCTTTACCAGTAAGACAAAACCCTAGAATGAGAGCTGTAAAGAATTTATACAAAACGTATTTAGATGTGGTTCATGTTAAGAAGATCGACAAGAAGAGATTGGGAGTCGATACTTCAACTTTGCAACAAGAAGCTAGTGAAAAGCAACAAGAAATTGAAGAAGTTAGAAGGATTTCTGAAGCGGATATCGAGAGAATTAAGGAAATTAGTGAACGTGATGATTTATATGAAGTTTTAGCTAGATCCTTAGCTCCTTCCGTGTATGAAATGGATGATGTCAAGAAAGGAGTGTTATTGCAATTATTTGGAGGTACTAATAAAACTTTTAAGAAAGGTGGAAGATATAGAGGAGATATAAACATTTTATTATGTGGAGATCCATCCACTTCTAAATCTCAATTATTACAATATGTTCATAGAATTGCTCCAAGAGGGATTTATACTTCTGGTAAAGGATCATCAGCTGTTGGGTTAACTGCTTATATTACCAAAGATATTGATACTAAACAACTAGTGTTAGAAAGTGGTGCTTTAGTTCTTTCCGATGGAGGTATTTGTTGTATTGATGAATTCGATAAAATGTCGGATGCTACTAGATCAGTATTGCATGAAGTCATGGAACAACAAACCATTTCTGTAGCTAAAGCCGGGATTATTACAACTTTAAATGCTAGAACATCTATTTTAGCATCAGCTAACCCTATAAATTCAAGATACGATCCTAACTTACCTGTGACTGCTAATATCGATTTACCACCTCCATTATTATCAAGATTCGACTTAGTGTACTTGATGTTGGATAAAGTGGATGAAAGGCTCGATAGACAATTGGCTAGACATTTGACTAATATGTACTTGGAAGATACTCCCGATAAAGTCACTAGTAATTTTGTATTACCAGTAGAGTTCTTAACTATGTATATTCAATATGCCAAAGAGAATATTCATCCAGTTATGACTCAAGAAGGTAAGAACGAATTAGTGAAGAATTATGTTGAAATGAGAAAGTTAGGTGACGATAGTAGAAGTTCAGAAAGAAGAGTTACTGCTACTACCAGACAATTAGAAAGTATGATTAGGTTATCCGAAGCTCATGCTAAGATGAGATTATCCCCATCTGTGGAATTAATTGATGTTAAAGAAGCCGTTAGATTAATCAAGACTGCTATTAAAGACTATGCTACTGATCCGATAACTGGTAGAATTGATATGGATATGATTCAAACCGGTACGACGTCAGCTCAAAGAAGAATGCAACAAGATTTAGGTGATGAATTATTAAGTATTTTAGAAGCTAATAATAATTCTATTAGATTTAATGAATTGGCAATAAGGTTAAATGAAAAATCCACTTTAAGAGTTGAAAATAGTGAAATCCATGATGCTATAAAGAGATTACAACAGGAAGGTAAAATTGTAGAATCTGGGGAAAGTCATAGAAAGACTATTAGAAGAGTTGTTACTATAGGTTAAGTTAGTTTAGGTGTATAATATGTTAATGCGTGTTTATGTATTTTCTGTACTCTTATTTCTGATATCAAGGTCTACTATAAGGACTTGACCTATATAAAAACCGTCTTCTCTGTCTTCTCTTCATCTATCTTGGATAAAAACTCATTCAAACTTTCATCAAAATCAATATCAATTTCTCCTTTATTTTTAACTAATTTCAACTCTTGTTGTAAATTAACATGTTCTCCCTTACTTAACTTTTCCGCTATTTCTCTTAATAGACCCATCTTAACATTATGATCCTCAATCAAAGTATCATAGGCTTTACGATGTGAGATCATTTCAGTGACTGCAGACCCAAATACAACTGTTAAAACCAAAGATTTAGTCGTAGGTGTTCGTAATAAATCCCATATCCCAGGTCTGGGTTTGATGTGTGGAATGGTAGACAGATGCCTTACAAATCTAAGCATGATGAAACCGTGAACAGGTAGCGCGCGACTATTATACACCTGTTGATGAAAGTACCTAAAGTAACAGGAATCTTCTTGGTGGCATTGACGTCGCTATCGACGTTAAACTTCCTACTAAAGTATTACACATATTTCGTATTAATGGTATCTACGAAAAAATCACCCCTGGAAGTAAATAATATAGCAGAAGAGACAGGTGAAGTTCCTCATCCTCATGAGTTGTACGTTCCATTATTGACGTTCATTCCCGGCAAATCTCCAGTGTTAACAAGAATTTGGGTGCTTATAACATGTAGTTTCATAGAAGAGAACTTAATAGGACTTTTTACTAGTTTAACGATATTCTTTTACTTGGGTAAATATTTAGAAAACATGTGGGGAACAAGAGACTTTTCTAGGTTCTTAATTGCCAATATAATTATTGGCAACCTCGGGCTTTATTTATATTTTAAAGTATATGGGATGTTATGGGAATTCAAAGAAGTTCCCCCTGTGGTTGAAAGTCCAATGGCGATTATCATGGGATTATTCGTTGCATTGAAGCAAAGAATTCTGTCACATTATTTCTTATTCTTTAAAGGCCACGTTAGAATTAAAGTTAATTATTTACCTTTCTGCCTTATAATATTCACATTCATATTGCTGTTATTAAGCGAAGAATGCAGAATAACCTTTGACTTATCGATAAATGGGTTCATAATCAGCTGGGTATATCTCCGGTTCTTTAAAGAAGGAACCAATGAAACCCAATCATACTTATTACCCTTTTCCCTCAACAGGAAAAGATCAAATAAAGTCAAACATAAAGTCAAAAGAGGACCATCGTCTACAACTCCTTCTAATAGTGAAAGTCTACATATAGAAAGCACTAGTATAAAAGGTGATAGATCAGAGCAATTTGCGTTATATTCATTCTTCCCACCACCGTTATCATTTATTGTAAAAATTGCCTCCAATTTCGTGTTCAATTTATTATGTAAATATCAGTTTTTAGATCCCAAGGACTTTTTGACTGAAGAAATCGATAATGATCAACTTATGTTAGAAGATATGGATAATTTACAATCGAAATTATTTGATCTATCTTCATTGCATGGTGCTGAGAATGTGTCACCAATTGCCCATACCGGTTGGAAGATTAATGATTTATGGACTTGGTTTGGTGAGAATAAAAAAGATGATATTAAATTTAGTATGGAGAAGAGAAGGAAACAAGCATTGAAAGAATTTGAATAATCTTTTTTTTTTTTGATAGGTGATAATTGAAAAAAAAAAAAATGTAATTATGGGCATTAGATAGGACAGCATTGGTGTAGGTCTATATAAAATAGAGTGTATATACCATTTTACTTTATATTAAACCTCTTATCCCTCTTTTCCCTCTTATCATTATGGCCGCACTCTTAAGGCTAACTTAACGTTTCGCATTTATTCAGTGAGTGTCATGGGAGCTCTTGTATCATTACCACTTGCAGCATCAACAACCGTTATCTCATCAATATCATCATGTATAGGGGCAGCAGCATGTTCTGCCTTCTGCTCCTCAATAGGGGGAACTTTCCAATCTTCAATATTAACTAGGATTACTTATGCCTTCTTATTATTATTCAACTCCTTAATATCATGGGTGGCACTTTCCCCGTTCATTGTTAAGAAACTTGAAAAAGCATCATTTGGATTTATAAATAGTAATTGTGGTCCTGATGGCGGCAATTGTATAAGTTTTGCGTCTGTTCATAGAATCAACCTAGCCCTCGGCTTCTTCCATTTATTATTGGCAGCCTTGTTGTTCAATGTAAAATCATCTACAAATCCTAGAGCGGCGTTACAGAATGGATTTTGGAAAATGAAGACGTTCATTTATGTCGTTCTAGTAGTGGTGAACTTTTTATTGATCCCTGATGGGTTCTTTGTATTTTATGGAAACCATATTTCTATAATTTTTTCAACTATATTCATTGGAATTGGATTAGTGTTATTAGTGGATTTTGCCCATGCTTGGGCAGAAACATGTTTGGAGAAAATAGAATTAGAAGAATTGACTGGGGAAGGTGAATATAATGCTGGGTTCTGGAAACAATTATTAATTGGAGGCACTTTACTTATGTATATTTCAAGTATTGTATTGACAGTAGTGATGTATATGTTCTTTGCTGGCAATGGATGTGGTATGAATAAAACTGCTATTACTTTAAATATGATATTTGCTATAATAATATCAGGAATGTCAGTAAACCAAACCATTCAAGAATACAATCCTCATGCTGGATTAGCTCAAAGTTCTATGGTTATTGTTTATTGTACATACTTAGTTATGAGTGCAGTTGCTTCAGAACCTGATGACAAAATGTGTAATCCATTAGTAAGATCTAAAGGTACCAGAACTGCAAGTATTGTATTAGGTGCTTTCTTTACGTTTATCGCTGTTGCCTATACCACTACTAGAGCAGCAGCCAATTCTGCATTCTTTGATGATGAGAACTCAACTACAGAATTACATTCTTCTAATGATGGATTCATAAGTGCTCAACCTTCAGGTCGTAATGAAATGAGATATCAAGCTATCAAACAAGCAGTTGAAGAAGGGTCATTACCGGAAAGTGCATTAAATCAATTGAGCTTATATGATGAAGAAAATGGTGATAATCTGGATGAAGAGAGAACTAGTGTCAAGTATAATTATTCTTTATTCCATATAATATTCTTTTTAGCAACCCAATATGTTGCTACATTATTAACCATGAATGTTCAACCTGATGAAGTTGGTGATTTTGTTCCAGTTGGTAGGACATATTTCTCCAGTTGGGTTAAAATTGTTAGTTCATGGGTTTGTTTCATACTTTATGGATGGAGTTTAGTAGCTCCAGTTTTATGGCCTGAGAGGTTTGGATTACTGCTTTAGTATTTCCCTAAATCTTCTTATGGGATATAAAATTATAAGTATCTGTTCTGTTAATGTGTATAGTAAAAATCAATAGTCTTAAAATGAAACCTTCGCACTCATTTCCTATTGTAGCAGTCTACCGGCTATTTTCATTGGCTCAATGTTAATGCGAAAAATCAACTGGAAATTATCTGAAAAACTTTTCATAACTATGTCAGCTATCGTCACTAAAGCTACCGGATTTGTTAATTCCATCGTTACTAGGTCTACTCAATTGACCAACCAAGCTGTTTATTGGGGAAAGGTCACAGGAGAAATCACCAAAATTGTATATCAAAAAGAAGGTTTGGCTCCTCCATCAACTGCTCAATTTCAACAAGTTTATAACAATGCCATTAAATTCATTCAAACTCCTAAATTACAACAAGAATTCTTAACCAAGGCTGTTAACTTCAGACCAACCAAAGCTTGTGTTTACAAGGCCGGTATTTATGGTACTCAATTATTAGCATTTTTCTCTGTTGGTGAAATAATTGGTAGAAGAAGTCTTTTCGGTTACCCAGCTGTTGGTGGTGAACATCATTAGGATTCATAAACAAAAGTTGTCATAGAGTTGTAAATTTATTCTCAAATTTATTAAGTTTCTAGAGGAAATATATATTAGGAATTAACTGTTAATAGTACCGAGGTTCACATTTCGATGTTTATTGATCTGATTCAGCCTTTGATTTCTCAGCATGGGTTCTTCTCTTAGAGGCCTCTATCATCTCAAATCTTTGTTTCCTCTTTTTAGAAACTATTCCAGGTACAGTGGAGATCTTTTTCCGTTTAATTTCTTGATGCTTAATCTTTTTCTTTTCATTCTTTGATAATTTATCAATGTTTTCCATCCAAGCTGAATAACCCGACTCACATCCTGATTGCTTCATGACATTTATAATAGGCTTAATACCCATATTATCTTCTTTGGTGAATAATGTGACTGCTTTACCGTTTTTACCTCCTCTTCCGGTTCTACCAATTCTATGAACATATGCTTGTGCTGTTTGAGGTACATCATAATTAATGACTAAATTGACTCCTTTGAAATCAATACCTCTGGCTATAACGTCAGTAGTTATAAGAACCCAAACATCACCGTTTTTAAACCTTTCAATAACATCGTCTCTCTGTTTAGCTGTCCTTTCACTATGTATAACATCCACGTTCAATTTATCGTATAATAATTCATGAAATAAGGCTTTGGCTCTTATGATACTTTGCAAGAAAATTATAACAGGAGGTTTAAATTCTCCCTCTTGAATCAATTGTCGTATTGCTAACAATTTCCCTTCTTCATTACCAGTGAAAATCAACTTTTGGTCAATTTGTTCATTGGCAGCTTCTTTATGTCCTACAATGACTCTTATTGGTTCTAACATAATAGATCTGGCTATTTCTTCCACTCCACTTGGTATGGTAGCTGAGAACATCGCCTTATTTAATTTGGAGTTGGTTAAATTAGCTAAAATATCATCGGTTTGTTGCAAGAATCCTTGATCAAATAATTTATCAGCTTCATCAATAATTAAGTTTACTACCTTTGATAAGTCAATAACTTCCTTTTTAATCAAATCAATCAACCTTAAAGGTGTTGCTACAAGAATATCAATCTTATTGCTATTAACATCTCTATTATTTAATTTTGCAGCCAATTGTTTGGATAAAATTGATACTCTTAAACTCTTTCCTTTACTAAGGATTTGTAAGTTTTCATAAATCTGTGATGCTAATTCATTAGTAGGGGATATTATTAACCCTTTGATCCCAGTTTTGGGAGGTTGGTTTACAAATTTGTGTAATAATGGTATTAAATATGCTAAGGTTTTACCCGATCCAGTAGGGGCACAAGAAATCAAATCTTTATTATTTAAAATGATTGGAATTGATTCACATTGAATAGGAGTAGGTTCTACAAACCCAGAATCCAAAAGATTTTCCAATAATTTTGAATCAATTTGAAACCGTGATATTAAGTCTTCAAATGATCCAATAGGTAAAGGAATATCTTGACCTGTTACTTTTGATTTGGAGATTTTACGGAACTTTTGAGCATCTTCATCTGTTGCAATTTTTGGTGGTGGTATTTCATTTTCTTCAACTTCAACTTGTGGTTCGTTGACAGCCTTTGGCTTATTATTGAGTCTCTTGGTTTTAAAGAAATCAGTCTCTCTATCGATTTGATTCATGAGAATTCCTTCTTTTTTAGACTCTTTAGCTCTTTGTGGATCAGAAGGTAATGCATAATCTGTAGTGACATTCTTAGACTTCTTTAAAGAAGCCCCTCTTGATAATATTCTAAATATATCCATTAGGTTATGGTTCTCACTTCTCTAGAGATGCCCTTCACTTAAAGAAAATCCGCACAGTTATATACAGGCCCATATAAAATTTTTCATTTGGAAAAAGTGAGCGAAAATTTTTGGGATTAACATCAGAAGTTATTTACTTTATATACTGATAATAGCATATACATAAACAGACTATAGTCCTGTAATCTCCACATACGAAAAGATTCTCCTGATTCAAAAGCCTGTAGTATTTTTTTTTCGAATTCCAATATGAGTTTAGCTCGTAATTTTAGATCATTCCAAAGGTCAATATATCTACATAGAGGTCCTAGAATAAGTGGATTAAAGAAAGATCCACAAGAAGTATTCACTACAAATGGTATAGCATATGAAAACACCGAAAATAATATCCAACGTATTAAAGAATTTTTAACTAGCAAATATTCAATAACTGATGATTTGGCTTTACAAGTCATAACTCATAAATCATTTGGTAATGCTATAAAACCTTATAATGAAAAATTAAGTGCTATGGGATCCAAAGTATTGAACTTGTATTTTGCCAAAGCCGTGATAAATAAACCTACCACCAATGAATTAGCCATAAATAATAAGAATTTGGATGTTTTAGGTCAACCAATTTCTAAAGAATTAAGTGGAAGATTATCATTAGGAATTTTTGCAAAGACTAATAAGTTAAACAGCATAATGTTTTGGAACTCATATAGTCAAGGATTGAGTTTTGAAAAGAGTGGTGAATTGAAGGTGAGTGCACAGATGATTTATGCTTTAGTGGGAGCAGTTAATTTTACTTATGGGAAACAGATAGCTGAAGAATTTATAAGTGAAAAGATTGCTCCAACGGTTGAAGCCATAACAAAAGAAATAATTGAAAATGATGTAAATAGAGTTACCGAAACTGGTAAAGATATGTAGATAGATGCATGAGATGATCTCATTTTACCTTTCTCTTTTGTTATTCTTTTTTTGATATTATCATTTTTTACTGTATCTGTCGTTGAGCCTTTCTTTCACTACCTTTAGGGTTTCTATAGTGCCTTTAAAGTGCCTTTTCCTTATCATATAAGCATCTAAGAGTATTATTGAAGGACCACTACAGGACCGCTACAGTACCACTACACCCACCACAATATCTTTGCAATACTACTACAATACCACTACAATACCCATAAACCCTTAACTTACTCAATTAAGATATCGATCCGTTTATGCTAATGCCGTACTACATACTTCACCTATATACACTACTACCCTATATGAGCCTTGCATAAAAATATCTCATTCACTTACCCTAGAAAACATATACTCTATACACTACCACCATTACTCTAATTAAGCACACTCAAACCATTCCCCGTACTCCTCTGTCTCTATTAACTAACAATACACGTGTAACCACCACCTTCTCACCCCCTTACTCAAAACACATCTCAAGTACGATATTCCTGTATATCATAACCTTATTCCTCATTAGCGATGTAGGAGGGCGTCGCATAACAAACGCGTATTTGTGAAATAAAAATCCACAGGAAAAATTTTAAACACTAACACAAAATAAATTGGAGTTATACATGACAGAAAACTTTTTGGGAAACCATTTCAAGGTTTTCAAACAATTCTTAGACATCTCTGATGATCCAAGTAATAACAGTAAAGCCCCTAGTGTTAGAGCTGCCAGAGCCAGAGAAAAATTATTGAATTTATCAGAAGCTCAATTTAGAGAATTGAGTACTGATGTTTATGATGAATTAAGACGTAGAATTGATGAATCAAGACGTCAGCCAGAGTTCTTATTGCCAAAATCAACTTTCCATCCAAAGAGGAACCAAGCAAGAGAAAGGTTATCCACATTACCGCAAAATCGTTTCAAAGGTTTAGTTAGTGATGTGTCATTTGAGATTGAGAGAAGAAACTTACACGTAGTACCAGAACAAGATAAAGAGAATTATGTTGCTCAGGATATCAATGGTGATGTTTCTATACATGGTCCAACTACAGGTTCCATAACATCGTCTACTGCTCCTGCTGTGTCATCGGATATCCCTGAAACTGTTAATGAATCTCAAATCTCTAAAGAGTCCGATCTTACCAATCAAACTATTGGAGTATCTTCCAAAACTGTCGTTCCTACCAAAGCCAATCTCACCTGGTCCAGTGATGAGGAAGAAGAAATAGATGAAAAGGAAGTACCTGAAGAGAATGTCAATGGTCATTTATCGACAATTGAAGAATTAAAACGTGACTTAGCTAACCAACAACAACAATATGATCAATTAAAGTCCGAAAAACTTGAAATTGAAAATGATTTAAATAATGCTTTGAACAAGAACCTTGAATTGACTCAACAGTTTGAAAAATTCGATCTTGAGAAATCAGACTGGGTTAAAACCAAAAAGGATTATGATGATAAGCTTTTAAAGTCTCAAGACAAGTCCGAGTATAATGATTTATTGAAAGAGTTCGAAACTTTAAAAGCTACTACTGCCCAATTGAGGTTAGAGAATCAGTCTTTAAAGAACACTTCTCATAATAGAAGTAGTAGTACATTAAAAGATTTAAGTAATTTCGATAAGGATAAGTCTGATAAAAGTATTAATGGTCCCGATTCTACTGATTCCAATAAAAATTCTCAAATGAACTTATTATTAGAGAAATTATCTTCTTTGGATGCCCCACCTCAGAAACATCAAACTTCAAGTCAGTTGAAGGATGAAGTTAGTAAATGGCAAAAGAAATTCGAAGATTTACAAGCTAATAAATCAAGTAAATACTTCAACGACAGTAATTTATTGAAAGATTCTCAAATCAAATCTTTAGTGTCGTCTAATGGATTAATATCTGCCAATGTATTAACGAAATTCCAAGCTAATATTGAAAGTTTCATGATTTCCATGGATGATAAGAACTTTAATAACGATTTAGTGTTTGAGAAAGTCAGTCAGATTTCGTTATTAGCCAATCAACTTGCCAACCAAAGTGATAATAATCAAATGAATAAGAATGAAGCTTCAGTGAATGTAAGAGATTGTGCAAGTCATTTATTAACTGTTACCAGATATTATAGTTTGTATACTCACGTTTTACCCAAATTTATTATTGATAGGTCGGTGAATGAGTTGGTATTTTCAGTGTGTGAATTAGTAGGAGTTTCAAAGATTTCTCTGAACACTAATGACGACTCACAACGTAGTGTAGCTAATGTAGCACCAGTATCTAAATCCACCGAAGAAGAGAATATTGCTGTTAGACCTTTGAGAATGGCTAATAAATTGAAGAGTTCGAATGCTTCTTTAGACAGCTTTCCAAGCAAAGAGCCTTCTCCACGCAAAGAATTATCGCCACAACCATCCAAGATCAATAATTTAACATCAAGATTTGAGAAGCTGTATGATGATATTTCAACATCTTCCCCACGTACAACTCCAACTAAGAAGTCAAATATTTTGGACAGAGTTAAACAATTTGAAAGTCCACCACCGGAAGATTTCAAAAAGACTCCTAATGGTTCTTTCAACAATGAATCAACTTCCAATAGTTTTATTTTGAATAGATCATCTTTGGAGATTAAGAAGACTCCAACTCATTCCAGAACGAGTTCGAATGTTAATGGTTCGAATCTTGATAAGAGTGTTAATGCTGAGAATGGTGTTGGTGCTGGATTGGCAGCTGGTGCTGTAGGATTAGCCGGAGCCGCTGGTGCTGGATTATCTGGAACTGATAACGGTGAAAGTAAAGAAGTACAATCAAATTCAAAAGGAATCCTCCAATCTATACGAGACAAATTTACCCAGAATGATGACAAACCGAATGATAAACAAGATGATAAAGCTGATACAAGTAATGATGATAACTTAAATAGTTCAACTGCTGAAACCACCCCGTCAAAAGAAAACCACCAAGAACCTATTGACACTACTCCTAGTAAAGCATTTGTCCCATTAGGAGAAAGACTTAATGAAAGAGTTCCATCCGCTTCAGGATCAGATGTCACTATTAAAGGTGACAAGAGTTTAAAAGGTTTAGGAGGTAAAAAGTCGGTTAAAATCAGCGAGCCAGAATCACCACCACAACCTGCAATTCAACAAGAAGAAGCAGACGAAGAGTCAGAAGAGGATGAAAAAACTACTAAAGCAAGACAAAGACAAGAATATCGTAAATCAATGGCAGCAGCTACATTTAATGTAGATTTATTTGATATTGATGATCCTGACAATACATTGACTCAGGTCTTACTTTATTTGGAACATCAAACTGTGGAGGTTATTTCGACGATTCAAATGTTATTATCAACCATTAAGAAACCAAATGCTACCCGTGGTGAATTGGTTGAGAAGTCTACTGCTATCACTGAGGTTATTAGTCAAATGACAGAAGCTACTAATACATCAATGAACCAAACAAGAAATGCTCAATTGAAAGAACATGGAAATTGGGTGGTTAAGAGTTTAGAAGATTGTTATCATCGTATGAATATCTTATGCAAACCCTCTAATGATAAGAAAGATCTGGAATTTGCTGAAAGGTCTTTCAAACAGAGATTAGCAGGAATTTCATTTGATATTGCTAAATGTACTAAAGAGTTGGTTAAGACTGTTGAAGAAGCAAGCTTAAAGGAGGATATTGCTAATCTTGATGCTAGATTAAGTCGTGGTGAAGATTTGACTTAAGGTTTATCTTACGGTTTGACTTAAAAGATGTCGTGTATATTCGAATGTATTATCTAATGTATGATAAAGTGCACCCTACCTTATGTATTTAGAAAGAAACTTCTGATGATAGTCAGAGTCTATAGAATCTGTGGTGAATTGTTCGGTTTTCTTTTCTTTGGGGTTTTTAAATGTTGATGATCTCCATGATTTCTTAGGAGCTTTGGTTTGTTTGAGTTTAGCTAATTCTGCAAGTAATTCTTCATCATCTTCACTATCACTATCTTCGGTATCATTATCCTCACTCTCAATTATTTGGTTATCATTAGCATCAGTTATGGTTGCGTTTGTTTTTTGTGTATCTTCTTCGTCTTCGTTAACAACGCTAGTACTGTTCTTATCTTCCTTTTTCTGTATCCCTTTGTTTCCATCATTTGTATTTTTCAACTCTATTGCTTTTACCCTATCTCCCAGTCGTATATCATTTCCTAATTGCACTACATCTTTCTTCTTAACATCATAATAAGGCTTATCCACTCTATACTTTATTTTGGTCTGTTGGGGCAAGGATCTTGAATGGGCTATAGTATCACCTATTATTAACTTTTTCCCTCTTTTATTCTCTAAGGCCGGTCTATGGTTTGATGTCATGTTTGAAATTCTGTAAATGCGAAGAGGTTGCAAAAAGTTATACAACAGAGAAATATAAGGAGATATCAAACGAAAAGAAATCATTAAGAAATGCAAAACTCCAATAAAACAAAAGAAGTAAAACACAAATACGAAACAAAAGAAAAAGAAAGAACTTAATATACATTCATGACACTAACCAACTAATCAGAATCAACATCCTCTAAATCATTTTCATCTTCTTCATTAACTTTGATTGGCATTAATTCACTCATAATTGGCCCTCCAAATTGTTTTAATAATACATTCACCTGATCAACAACTTCAGGATCCAAATCGTCTTGGGAATTTATGATCTTATATCCATTAGTCAATGCTATTTTTATATCTTGTACAGTATCATCATTTATTTCCTTTGGATCTACTTCTATCTCTCTATAATCGTCAGTGATGTTTTTGTCTTGACAGTATTGTAATTTGAACTTGAATAAATGACAAATCGTTAGTAAATAGTAAACATCAAGAATAGTATCATTGATATCTTCAATGGACCCCAAAATTTCCAATCCTAAATCATACATTTCCAACTCAATGGCATATTTGGCTAAGGTGATCAAAGGCTGAAGTAACTCTAAAGTCTCTAAGTTAGTTGCTTGTTGGAGTCTAGAATGAAATAACTGCCAAGATGTTTGTATGGCGGTCTTAGCATCGTCAGTCCTTTGTTGACTAATTCTGATGGATGCTAAAATCGAATAAGTCTCGGGATTTTCACCATCCAACTCTAATGAGTAAGTTATTAAATCATCACATTGTTGCTCAGCTTCAGGCTCCATACACAAATCTGTCATCCATATTTCGATTTTGGCGAAAATACCTTCATTCAATTTCTTCACGATTTTTTCAGTTTTAGGTTCTATTAATGATAACTTTTGTAACCCAACGTCTAAATATTGAACACCATCTTGGCCACCAATGATTTGACCTAAATATAAAAACTTTTCAGTACCTAAATCTCCGGTAGGATCCAATTCACAACTCCTGATTAAGACGTCATAAGCAGTTTCAACATCATTAGTTTCAAGTAAAACTTCACCAAAAGTTTGTAAGAAAATTGGATTAGTATCATTAGCTGCTAAATGAGGTTGAAGCAAATTTAAAGCATCTTCAGGTTGTTGATTGTTCACCAATGTCTTTACCTGATCTAAGAGCTGGTCCATCTTTAATTTTTCACGATGAGATGCGCACCAAACTCTGAGTTATGGATGTACAACCTGTAACTGAGAATGAACAGCTAGCACAAGAATTACAATTACTTTGCTTGATAAACCACAGGAATAAGAATCAGCATAGGCTACTGCATTGGTGGAGATATTTTCGGCTTTTTCTTAACAACCTCAAACGTTTAAGTATGGGAGCTATCAGTGTTGATGAGTTTATGAGCAAGAGGTTATTTAAGAAATGTTATTATGAGTTTAATGGAATAATTAAATTGGGACAGTTTATCAATTTGGGATTTGTTTTGGTAGGGGTATTAAGTAGAGTTTATGGGATCTTGAATGTGTATGTGCTGGAAGAGAACAGGGAGGATATAAGTCACAAGATATCCCCTAGTGTTAATGTGAGTGAGGGTGTTGAAGATATAGGCGAAGTATTTGAAGAAGAAATCACGGAAATAGTGGAACCGGTTCCACAACCAATAAAACAAACAAATGTTACACAAAAAGAGAAACCTAAACACAAAAAGAAGAAAAAACAATCGATTGATGATATTTTCAGTAAGAAAAAGAAGAAAAAATCAGATATAGATAAATTATTTGGATAATAAGATATTCCGATAGATTAATAGATAAGATTAAAATCGATTATAGTAACGAATGAATGAATAAATAAATGTCGAAAAGGTAAAAAACTCTATTTCTATTAATACATACAATAAAACCTAAAAGACCGGATGAAATGATGAAATGAAAGATGAAATGAAATCGTGAACGTAGAATCAGATTAGTTATGCACAGGTTGAATGTAATGATGTTCGTCATCATCGAAAAAACCTTGATAATAATCAACAGGAAGGCCATGAGGATTCTGTTGGTACATTTGAGGAGCAAATTGCGGCATTTGTTGAGGAACTTGATGAGGGACTGGTGGCATTTGCGATGGAACATGGGGAACTTGATAAGGTTGATGAGGTACTTGATGAGGTACTTGATATTGTGGTATTGGCATTGGCATTTGTTGGGAATTCATTTGATTCATTTGATTCATCTGATTCATTTGCAATTGGTGGTAAGCAAAAAGCATTTGTTGATTTAAATGTTCTTCGGGTCTTTGGTCCATATCTAAACAGAATTCATCATCGTAATCTAACATGGTGAAATAGGCATCATTTGGGTTGTACAATTGATTGGCGACTTGGGGTTTAATGTGTTCAACCGGAGTGGAGTTACTCGATGAATAAGGTTGTAATGGAGATTCCATTAAAGGATTAATTTGACTAGAGTTAACACTAGAACCACAAGGAGTTTCAGTAACATCGACGGATTTAGCAGACTGTTCGAATTGGGAATAGTTTTCGATTTTTGGAGGCTGAGGTTGAGGTTCACTGGATTGTGATGATTGGGATTGCTTGAACTGCCTGTGTTTAGCCAATTGGTGGAAATCAAAATCTCCACTTTGACTTTGTGGACTTAAGTTGGAAGTTAACTTAGAAAGAAATTCATCTTCATTAACTCCCTTTCTCTTCAACTCTTTCTTTAATTTATTTTTAATACGAGACTTACCTTTAAAGCCAGTTGGTAAATATTTACATTCACCACCTTCAATATGAATTTCACACCAAATTTCACTATTTTCGAAAAACTCGCCACACATGGAACAGTTTCCTGGTGATTTGTTTCTTTCTTTAGTGACAGTTCCTTTTGGATATTTGAAGTGTCTTGACTTCAAATGGGTCTTGTAAGTATCTCTTCTGGAGAATCCACCGGTTGGATGACACTTATGAGTGATATTATTTTCGTCTACATAGGTTGAATATTTGTGGAATGGACAACTATATGCTTTCTTAACACTGTGTTTCTTTAAATGTCTGGTCAAATAACCTCTTAATTTGAAAGTGGCTTCACAATGTGGACATTGATGTACTTTCATACCAGTAAAATATGGTGATGAGCCAGAATTCATTGAAGTTGGAGTAATGTTTCTTGCATCTTCAAATGAGCCATTATCATAATCCGAGGAATTGGAAGTAACGGGACTAATTTTCTTAGTACCTTGACTGTAATCAAAAAATTCACTGTTAACACTGGAATTATCCAACACATCGTCAGTGAATGCCCATCCAAGGTCTTGAGTCTCTTCTTTGGCGGGTAAAGGATTTGTAGTGACCTCACTATAAGTATGGTTCCACATTTCTTCGGTAAAAGCCCATTCAATGTCACCATTATCGGTTCTAACTGGCATATATTTACTCTCGCCGGTGGCACATGCCTTAATAGTTGACTTTAATTCACTATTTGGACCACATTTCGGGAATAATTTTTGGTCATTAGTCGTCTCCTTCTTACCGTTGGTCTTACCTAAAAGTGATTCCTCATCAAAAATCGGGTAAAACACCATAGATAAGATTTTGAAGAAAATCAACACCATAGGATGATTTAGAATACTATTAATCAACTTATTCATCCTTATTAACTAGTTAACTCGTTGATGTGTATGACTTTAGTAAGAAAAAATTTTCTGTTTTTTTTTCTCCCTCCCTTTCGCATTCTTCCGATTGCCGTGCCACATTACTACCATTACGCGGTGGGATTAGCACCATCCTTGGTATTTCGCAGCACCACAAGTGACGAGATAAAACGTAACAACACCCCATTTTGTAAAAGTGTCTGAACCAAAAATAATGAAAAATGCCTTATTTAGATTATATAATCAACTGATAACAATAACACCACTCTAAACCCATCATCATACTTGTAGCACTGACGACAATAGACAGATTTACTAAAACTGGAAATATTGATTTGCAGTGCCCATAGTCAAAATTAACTATTAGAGAACAGTTGTCGATTCAACACGAACCTTAAACCAGATTGTAGTGGATATCTACTTTAGAGGTGGATCTCTATTTTAAAGGTTTAATATGGAAACCACTATAAATATCCAAGGAGTTCTCCCAAGATTTAATTTTTCTGAATCCCAATTTGTATTTTTTTTTATTTGATTTTAAAAGCTTAACGTAAAATTGGTTTGTTTCTCTTATTGTTTTTGTTATAACTGCAACGTTACTTTGGCCGTACCCCTTAGCGGAAATACTGGCTATAGTGACATAAACGGAACTTTATGCAACAATGATTGGGAACGTTTCGAGAATTGAATAGGGGAAATAAATTCATGATTATTATTGTGTGGACCACAGTGAAGATGTGGTGGTGGTGGTGGTGGTGGTGGTTTACAACTTAATATGATTTCCAATGACCATAATATTGAATGTGTGTGTGTGTGCCCGGGAATTCATCTTTCTAAAAGAGATTTTGGTTTCCACAAAGTTTATGATTATGAAGTGCCCATGGGAATAGTAGAAAACTCAGGCGACAATAGTATCATGGCTGGTAATGGTTTCGTTCACCAGTTGACGAAAGAGCAGTGTTATACCAGTTATATCATAATACGAAGAGTTACCGATACCCTGCTTTTCCCTACCCCGGGACCACTTTTCCATAGGGTTAGCTTCCACCCAATAAAGTTATACAAGCTCCCTTGACCATTTTACTACCTTTTGTGACTGCACTTTTGTAGATTCGGGAGAGGTTCGGGAGAATCATGGAAGTTAACATCCTGTCGTTAAATGAGTTTCGTTTATTAAATATCTACAAATTTTTAATCTCCTATTGAAGAAATTGGCATTACATGAAAAAGTCTTTCAAACTTGGATCACGAGTAACAAAATCACTCATATTGTCAGCAAAGAAATTTTCATTAATCAATTCTAATAATTGATTATTTTCGAGATTGACCAAATCATGAAGATTCTCTAATGAATTCAAAGTTGGCGATGTAGGATCCGTTGATGTTTCATTACCAGCATGTTCAGAAGGAGCTGCCGACTCGTCTTTGTCATCTTGAAAAAAATTCTTCATTTTATCAATTCTCTTTATTTCTTCAGCATTGGCTTGATCATCATTAATGAGCCCGTCTTTTATGTTATCTTCCGAATAAAATCCTGGGGATGTTATACTAACTAATTGGGGTATAATTTCTTCATGAGTTATTATGTTTTTAATGTTCATATTTTCTAACCTTTCTGAATCTTTCCTATCTCCCCCAAACTCTCCAGTATTGTTATGTATGTCAACTTTTTCGATCTTGTTTAAAAATGTATTTACATTAGACACTATGTCTCTTGTGAACCACCACTTACGGAATACTCCAATCAAGCCCCAAAACTTTTGGAATAACAGATTGATTTTTATCTTAATGGCTTCAGTAATATCTTCTCTATTCATAAGTTTATCCAATTTCTCCAAATAGATGATTTTGATCTTATACTTGAACAGGATCGATAGGAATAATGAAAATAAGCTGGGGGTAATGGGGATTTGTACAAGTAGACTTTCATTTACATTGGCGAATAATGAGCTAACATTATTCCCAATGTCCACGATATTCGGACTGAGCTCATGTTGTTTATTTTTCATTCTTCCAATGGCTCCAAAAATGATTACTAGCCCTAAATTATCGATTAATGCCCCAAAAAAATTATGCAGAGTAGTTCTAATAGTAGCCAAATCTGTACCATAATTCTCGGGATTAAGGTCACTGAACTTCTTCCTACTCAATTCCACCTGTTCAGGATATAATGGTTGGTTATTACCCAAATCTTTTTGTAAGTCTGTCATATACTGGGCAAGAATTGTAGACCTATTATGGGGTTGGTAAATTGCCAAAATCACTTGTTCTAACCTTTTAGCTTTGTTTATAAGCCCCAATGCCTCATCATCTTCAACTTGGTCATTTAAATCAAAATCTTCTCGTTTGATGAAAAATGCCTTTGTGTTAATAACAGCATTGAATATGTCTAATATATACAAGACCCACCATAGTTTCTTCAAATAAAGGGATTTTGCGGTGTTTCCCGACTCGATTAATGTATCATGGGTGAATTGCCTATGAATGAACAAGGCAAAGGCTATGGAAATTGCTGATAAAAGATCTTGCGACAGTTGTTCATTACTGAACTTGGTGAATCCAAAACTTAAACTGAGTAATGTATGAACCACTAGCCTGGTTAACTTGTCATTATCTCCTAATTCTGCTAAAACCACTAGAAGCAGACGAATTTTTAAATCCAAATCATATATGAACCCATTTAAAGCATCTAAGTAAACTTCAGGCTCGGCATATGTAGTATTGAAAATTGGCGACAAAATTTCTTCGGCTAATTTATCTCGACTGACTACTAATATTATGGCATATATCAAAATAGTACTGACACTTCCTTCAGAATATTGTGTCCAGAAAGTGTCTTCGTCTACTACAGGGAATGATGAATTGATTTTGAAGAAGAAAATCTTTAAAAGTTTAATTTCATGTTCTTTACTAATAAATATTGGAGTCCCCAAAGACGATCCTGTTGGTGATGATAACGTGAAGGCATCAATAGATTTAAGGTACTCGTAAGTCTCATATCGCTTTAAATAGGTATTTCGTAGCACCAACGCTTTCTGCTCTCTGTATAATTTACTCTGGTCTCCTTCCTTTTTATGGAAAATATATCTGGCTGCAAACTTATTAATCACCACCCCGATATTGAAGTCGAAATTCTCTTTAAGGAAATGAGAGTCAATCTGTGGTCTCTCTTTTGGATTCGGTGCTGTAGTAGTAGTGTTGGTGGTAATGGTTGTAGGAGTTTCAAAATCGCTTGGCATTGGTGACTTTTCATGTTTAGTCGGTAGAGGGGTCATGGCTTGATTTTGACTGGATGTAGGGGCTACTGGGGACATCTGTGGAGGCATATACATGGGCATTCCTATACCAATTGGTACCCCATTCACATTAGTGACATTGGTCTGAGTGGCCATATTGGGATAGTAATTATATTGAGGGGATATTGGAGTACCAAAAGGGTAATTTGGATTATTAGGCTGCATTTGAGTGGTCACTTGTTGAACCATAGGTTTGGCAAATGGCAGCTGGCTAATCATTTGGGGGTACTGTTGAACTTGTGGTGGTACTTGAGGCGGTATTTGTGGTGGGATTTGTGGTGGTACTTGTTGTGGAACTTGTGGTGGTATCTGCTGTAGCACATGCTGCGGTACTTGTGGGATTCTTTGCTGTGGTGCTTGGCTTTGTAAAGGAACCACTTTGGTATGATGCTGTGGAGTTGAAGCCTGTGAATTCAGATTCGGGAAATGGCTAGGTTGTGAGGTTTGAATACTATTATGGAAATTGGAATTAGGAATGGATGAACGAGTGTTCTGGGATGTATGTGTTTGGAGTTGGATTTCAGTACCACCAGGTGTATTAGTTTTGTGTCTTTTGGTATCTCTCTTGTCGTCATTCGGCACCTCTAATATTAGATCACATCGTAAGCCTGCTGACTTGCAGTTTTCACAACCTTCTATATCATAATTTGAGGACTTAATAACACACCTGACTCTTTTGTTTCTACATTTCCTACAGCATTTATAAGATCGTTTCCTATCATTATAACTTTTATTAAACGCCGGGAAAGTGAACATTACGGTTTTTTACCCAGTTCAATTATGTCCCTCACCCAATAAGCGATAATTATGATAAACCAACAACACACTACTCAAGTAAAGGTTTATGAGAAATATTCTACAGTTTAAGATTTTGACTAGGTTTGGTGAGGGTTTAACCCAGATTTAAGGTTGGAATAATATTTTTATTTCACGGTCTTTCTAGCACCGTAATTGAGGCTAATTTTGAAAATCGCAGTATTCGTAAACGCAGAGTCACCAGGGCTAAGGCTCGTATACAGTTCGACAAAATAGAACAAAGAAATTGAAGGATAAAAGCTTTTCGGATAACCCCGAAACCGCTCAAAACGTATCGGAGTTTGGGTTTACAATAGGCATTGGCTGAGTAATTCATTGTGCTTAGATACTACTTAGTTTATTGTTAGATAACCGTGCTACTGTGTAGCAGATCCGGGAAAGGTTATAGGGGTGGTATGGGGTTGTATTGGCAAGGTCTTAGGTGTTATTCCAAGGTCTTCCTTTGCGCCAGCAAGGGCTTAAAAAGTGGCTAGGACAAAACGTATGGGGAAAATGTATTGGTAATGAGCGGTTTTCCGGTTTGCAGTTAGATATTTAACATTTCTAAATTTAGACTAATAATAGATTGCGGGAGAAGCTTATCGCTAAGGCTGCGGGAAGATCTTGAACGAACCGAGTGGACATTAACCAAGGTGCGTCATTTCACTTTTTTTATAGTGTCTGTGCAGCGTTGTGAAGCCAAAGTGGAGTGTTTAATCATTGTGGTATGGACACTGTTACTGGAAGCGGCATTGTGGGGAGGTGCTAGTGAACTAAGGCATGGGAGCGCATTTCCGGATTTTGCCAATTTCGAATTAAGGTTCTAGTGAATGAAGTAATTTATAGTGTACACGATTATTGAACAAGTAAACAAAGGAAATATATGAAATTAAGGAATTAAGCATACATTGCATTTAGAATGACAATAGGTAATGCTAAACGGGCTATTTACACTTGCTACAAGTTAGGAATTGGTTTACCATGTATTGTTCAAATACCCAATGTTTAAAAATTATTTATTTGCTCTTTTGGTTTTGATTTACAACAAGTAGAGAGGTTTAAATCTCTCCACTCGGGTAACCACATATAGCAATAATTAATTTGAACTCACTTTCAGGAAAAAAAGAAAACCGACATAATTGACCTTGGTCAGGTTATATATTATCTAAGCAGCTTGATTGAGCCTTTTCTCTACACACACCCGTCACCTGTATGTACAACACAAAGCTATTATTATGAAGATATTACAATGTTTTACAATGTTCTGCAATACTCTAGAAAGTTGTTACGAAGTGCTGTGACCCTTTTGTCTTGAGACATATCCACTCAATGATACTATCAAAGTCAAATGTCAGAAGACTTAGAGATGAGAAAATTTTCCGAGTCAAATATCATGGACACTGATATTAATACCAAAGAAATTAACCACAAATGTATCGTTAAAATCAATAACGACTTCTGGTTCCAAGAAATGAATGATGGTTTCCCGGGCCAAAGTTTCGGACTTAAAGTCAACAAAGTATTGCATCATACCCAATCTGAATTTCAAGATATTTTAATTTTTGAGAGTAGTAATTATGGGAATGTTCTTGTTCTTAACGGGATCATTCAATGTACTGAAAGAGATGAGTTTGTGTATCAAGAATTGATCACTCATTTACCAGTGATGAACCATGTCAAGCCCCGTAAAGTGCTTGTTATTGGAGGAGGCGATTGTGGAGTATTAAGAGAGTTGGTTAAACATATCGAATTGAATACAGTAGAGTCGGTGAAAATGATTGAAATTGATGATATGGTGATCAACTTATCCAAGAAGTATTTACCGGAAATGTCAAAGTACCATAATCATCCACAAGTGGAAATTGTCATTGATGATGGGTTCAAGTTCTTAAAGGAGAACACTGAAAAATTCGATATAATTATCACTGATTCTTCAGATCCTGAAGGGCCTGCACAAGAATTCTTCCAAGTGAATTATTTCAAATTGTTACACAATAGTTTGAACGATGACGGGATTGTTATCATGCAAAGTAGTGAAAATATTTGGTTGAATTTACCTTATATTAAGGGATTACTTACCAAGGGACGTCAAGTTTTCAATAATGTTGAGTTCTGTCAGTGTTACATGCCTAGTTACACAGGTGGACAATTAGGTTTGGTGGTTGCCACCAATAGTAAGCAAGATTTAAAGAAACCACTTCGGAAATTGGATGATGATGTCGAGAAGAAGTTGTTTAAGTATTACAATAGTAGAATTCACGAGACTGCTTTTGTTTTACCAACGTGGGCTGAACAGTTTCTTAATTCTGCTTAGGTATAGAGTCAGTTCATACCTGCCATAGAAGAATATAACACATAAATAGTCACATAAAGTGAATAGAGTATAGTAATAATAATGGTACAAGATATAGTAAATAGTGAATAAGATATAGTCAAAACATTGTCAATAAGACATAGGCAATAATAAATGATAAAGCACTATCAATGATAATACACCTAAACCATAAACTATAAAACATAGTCAAACTAAGTTACACAAAAGCAAGCATATACAAACATTAAGCCCCTATATCATTAGTTAATTCTAGATCCCTAGTTAAGTGCCCTCTCGGCTTACGAGTCGTCCGACACAAGTTTCCCCGACACCATGTCTCATCACTTCCTCGAAAAATTTTCTCCCTGTTTTTTTTTCCAAGTCACTACTAACTTTTAGTAAAATACACACATTTTCAATACTACGTCTATTAATCAATCAAACCCTTAGATATCTCATTGTTAGTAAGTAATAACGAGAAATAACTCAAGGATATTAATAAACGTATACAACCCAATTGAACTTGGATATTCTTAAGAGCAATTAAAATAATTGGTCAACAACCCAAAAGGTTAACATTAAGTAGTAGTTCATTAAATAACACCACTTATAAAGATCCATTAGAACGCAAGCTTGAAGGTTCAAAGTACTTAGATCAAGGATTATAGTACAGACATAAATTTAAACAAGCCAAAGTATCGGTCTACCAATAATAATAAACTATAGGAATTATTGGCAAAGTCATAAGATAAAATATAATTACTACGAAACTGGACCTAGAATTAGAACCATTCTCATTAATTTAGAACCATCGTTGACCTAGCCATCAACGAGAAAATAAAAAAACACCGAAGCGTGAGAACGAGACACCTTGAAAAATTTCAGAAAACATAATCATGGCTGAAGAGGATTATACCCATAATATCGACGATCAATTGTTAAGAGCCGTCAAACAAGAAGTCAATGTAACTAATGGTGTGATGAACCATCAACAAGGACACCCTCATCAACATCCAAACAACAATCATAATCAAAGTTATAATATCAATAACCTTGGTAATCAAGTCCAAGTGCCAAATCATTACCAGTACAATTCTAATGCCAATTCTGTTGGACAAGTTGGCCAACCTCAACTTGATCAACACTTTGATGATAACGAATATAACATCCAAATCCCTGAACCTATTATCAATTCCAAGTCTAAAATTTATCCAGTTGAGGAGAACACTATTACGGCTGAAGGTAACTTGATCACCAGACCGTATCCTGAACAAACCTTCAACAACCGTAAAGATTTAAACGACTTTATTAGTGAATTTGCCAGAGACAACATGTTTGGAGTTGTTATTGCTCATTCTAATAAGAAAGCTATTTATTATACTTGTGAATTGGGTGGGAAATACAGAGATAAAAAGAATAAGAAGAAGGCTAATGAAGATCCTAAGGTCAATGACACAAATGGACAATCCAAAGATGATTTCTTGATGGATCCAAATACAAAAACCAAGAAATTAAAATGTCCGTTTGCTATGACTGCTAGTTTTAAAAAGCCAACTCAACAATGGGTATTGAAAACCACTTGTAATGAACATAATCACCCTCAATTAGATCCATTATCCAACCATCCTATGTTGAGAAAGAGATCTACTGAATTAAACTTGTTGATTGTAGAGTTATATAAAGTTGGTACTAAACCTTCACATATAGAATCTAAGATCAAAGAGCAGTACCCTGATATTTTGATTAAGCGTGAAGATATCTATAATGAAATCAGAGGCTACAAGAGAAAGTTGAAGAGAGAAAATGGGTACTTGAACGATGTTGATGATGCTAGATTCAGAAAAAGAACCAATGCCAATGCATTCCATCATGTTGGATTAGAAGATGATGACGATGAAGATGATAGTATATATAACAGAAACAATGACGTTGATTTAAATTTCCAACAAGCAGCAGCAGCAGTTCAACATCATCAAAATTTGCCTCACCAAAACGTTCCTCAACAATTACCTCATCCCCAACATCAATTGCCCCACCAACACCAACAACAACATCGTCAATTACCCATGCAAATTCCTTCATTGAGTCAGAATATGAATAACTTGAATAACTTACAACCCATGAACCAATTGAATATGAACCAAATGCAAAGTCAAGGAATGGAATATAACGATGATTTAAATAATGATCAAATTACTATGGACAATATCGATAGTAGACTTGTAGGTGAGTAGAACCGTAAAACTGTTAAAATAAATTTGTGTAACTCAGGATAAAAAATGTATATTAGTGTTTGAATAAATGTTTTATTAGTAGTTGTGCTTGCGCGAAGCACTGGTAAATTATTGCCTATGTCCTATAACCCCATTCACTTAGCAGCTCCGGAATTTACCACTGCTATCCCCGAAGTTCTACCTCATAATAATGTTTACACCATTCTGGTAGGTCAAAAGGTCTATAAGTTGAGTGGTGTTTCATTATCCTCAGATGCGCCATCATATTTCACTCAATTCTTCTTGGAGCCAGAAAATAAGAATAAGACCCTTTTCATAGATCGGTCACCTGAAATATTCGATAAAGTGTATTCCCATTTACAAGGATATGCGTTAGATATCGATAGTGACTTTATGTTCAATCAATTGTTTTTAGATGCCGCCTTTTATTCCTTACTGAAATTAGATAAGGTGTTACGAGAAGAGTATGGGATCTTTGCTCGAGTTGGTGATAAATCCTTCTGTTTACAGCCCCGATTGTTTGAAAACACTGGGAATTATCCCAATTATTTTGCTTTGAACCAAGGTGATTTTTTCCATTCGTTTAATAAGTTAGATAAGACTAATTTATTAAGACCTCCTCCTTCAAGACCATTATGGGTGGCACATAAGCTGGCAGCATTATTTTCAGATATATTAGAACTATTAAGAGGAAACATGTCAGTGATAAGAGATGATGCCCATCGGAAGGCATTACGTGCCGATTGTCAATATTATCGATTCCTGGAATTAGAACAACGCTTAATTAAGCATAAGATTATCAAGAGTCCCTTTAATCAATATGAAGAGATTGTCATTAATATCAATGATATTCAGAAGAAATCCTTATCACTTCCTCAAGCTATGAGACGTCAAGAAGTAGAATTACAATATCAAAGACCTTATATCATGAAAGAGCCCAAGAGAGATTTGATCTTCCAAATTGATTGTGAGGATAATAAATATGATGTGAAATTATTACTTAATAAGAGCTTAAAGCTCTTGACCACAAAGTTTTCTGGACCTGCATACCAGAAGATTTATAAATGCTTCAAAGATATAATACCATCCACGGATTTTTCCACGGATGATAATGATATCACCAATCCCGGAGTATTCTTTATCACTACTTTACGTCAATGTCATTGTGTCATAAATGGGATGGTGATGAAGCCTACGTGGGTGACGGACATTTTAGAGGTTGAGGATCATGAAATAAATATAGGGTTAGCGGATTTGGAAGTGGTAAGGGAAAGATCAACCAGGTCAGATTCTGAGACAAGTGAACCGGAAATAAAGAGACGAAAAACTCAAACCAAGGTCGAAGGTGATGTGTTTGAGTTTAGATTGACCAAGAGTCAATGGAAATTGAGTATGATAGATGGTCATCCGAAATTAATTGGAGTTAATATTGTAGGTAATTCTGATTTGTTAGGGTTTATTAAAGATAATGTTGATTTTCTTTAATTTTCTTTGATACCAGTTGATGACTGAATTTCTCCCCTTATGGTAATAGGACTTTGAAGATCGGGAATAAGAAATTCTTAGGGAATAGAAATTAGTAGAGTTAAATTATTTCAATAGTAGAGACAGTATGCGAAGTATAGGAAACATATAAAGTATACCAAGTGTATGAAGTATACGAACAAATTACCAGTAAATGTAGGATTATGTATTTTAACCAAATATTCTTTTTGTGTATTTTATTTCTTCCCTCTTTTTGTGGATCCCATATCTTTTATATACTCCATGTGTCCTATGACATACAAACTGAATGAGAATCTCACTTCTACTTCACCCTCGCTCACAGTAAAAATCTCAACATCATGTACACCACCTTACTCGTGACATCAGCCCTAACAGTAGTTGGAGGCTACATGTTATTCAATGGTACTGGAGAAGCTTTTAATGTAGGACAATTCTTAGAATCGACATCTCCTTATATGTGGGCTACCTTAGGAATTTCGTGTTGTATTGGATTATCAGTAGTTGGAGCAGCTTGGGGAATTTTCATTACGGGGTCAACTATCTTGGGTGCTGGGGTTAAAGCTCCAAGAATCACTACCAAGAATTTGATTTCTATCATTTTCTGTGAAGTGGTTGCCATTTATGGATTAATTATGGCCATTGTATTTTCAGCAAGATTAACGAGTGTACCAAGTACTCAATTATATACCAAAGAGAATTTATATACGGGATACTCCTTATTCTGGGCTGGATTAACAGTAGGAGTATCGAATTTAATTTGTGGAGTTTCGGTTGGGATCACAGGCTCAACTGCAGCTATAAGTGATGCAGCAGATTCTTCATTATTCGTTAAGATCTTAGTAGTTGAAATCTTTGGTTCAGTATTAGGATTATTTGGATTAATTGTCGGATTGTTAATGGCCGGTAAAGCTCAAGAGTTTCAATAACTTTATAGATATGGTCGTATAGAATTCATATATTACTCTATGTATGTTTATGTATCAACTTCCATAAATTCAGGATTTTTCTTCAATATAACAACTCCCTCTAAAGATTTAGTCAAACTAATCCATTCTTCAGTATTTTCTAACTCAGCTCTTTCACCATAGTTTAATAATACTGGGGTGGATTGAGTTACCCATCCAGTAATGGTTTTAGGTTTACCGGCTTGTCCAACAACATCAACGGCTTGTCCTACTCTTACATTGACTTTTATAGGATTTAATTCTTCATCAACAGTAATTAACATTCTGGGCTTGACTGCTGGAGCTAAGTAATATAATAATTGATGGGTGGTTTCGGTATTAGAATCATTTAAAATGAAATCTTTTGGATTTAATAATACCACGGAAAGGGTCAATAATGATGCTAATGATACTTTAGATATAATAGATCTTTCAATGTTTGATGGGGTTAAACTTAAAGTACCTTTACCTAAATGTAAGATCCCTTGAGCAATTCTGACCATGAATAAAGAATCGGGAGATTTGATATAATATGATGCCAATTGCCTTAATAATTGTGCCAATCTCGCATTATTAGTACCAGATCCAACTAATCCCATAGCATAAATGGCATTTTGGGCAACTTCCAAATCGGGATCATGGGAATATCTTGATAAGGTTTCAAACACTTTCATCTGGGGATTACCAGTAGATACTAATCCCATAGCCAATGGAACGGCTCTACGAATTAATGAGTTTCCATAATGCATTAAATGTGAGAAATGACGTAATACCATATCTTGTCCGATATCTTCTCCTAAGGCAATTAATGCCAATCCTAAAACGGCGAATCCTTTATACATATCATCTTCATCTTCTTCCTCGTCATCATCTTGATCTTGTTCTTGGTCGTCTTCCTCTTCTTTTTTGATTCCTTCAGCATCCCCATTGGCTTCTCCATTAGCATTGGATTCATCTTCAACGTCAACTGTTCCATCTTCCATTTCAATATCTTCCGCATTGGTAGAATTACCTAATGGACCTGTGGCATTAGCATTAGCAGTGCCATCTTCTTCACTTTGTTCTAATTTCTTTTCTTCATCCAACTTATCACTAGGTTTAGCAGTACACATTTGTAATAATGATTGAATTTGTAACACATTTCCAGTGGCAGCATATGCACAAATATTTACTAATACTTTCAAGGTCTTACTTATTGGATGTTCAATTGCATCAATGGTCTCTAAAACATCATCAACTTGTTCAGTTTTACCAACATATAACAAACCTAAACCTAATGACATCAAAGTGATGAATTTATTGGTCAATTGACTGAAATCTCTTTCTAACAAAGTTTGCAAGATCGTGGATGTGATGTCTCCATGACAAGTACCTACGAAAATATGACCTAAAGCCAAAGCTGCCAACGAACTGATTTCTAAACTAATTTCTAAATCAGATACTAATGGTAATAATAAACTTAAAGTCTCTTCATTAGCAGTCCCCGAGAATGCAATACCAAATCCATTAATGGCTGAAGCTTGTAACAACTTCTTAGGATCATTAACGTATTCTTGCAAAAGAGCCAATGCTGCGTCAACTTCATCGTGGACGTTGGTAGACACAATACCGATACCTAATAAGGCCCCAGCCTTGATTTCATCTTCTTGAGAATAACTATACTTATCCAAAACCTGTAAACCATTATTAATATCCCATTGGTGAATAGAACCTAAAGAAGCGGTGGTACTGATCATACCCGACCCTTTAGTTTTATAAATCCATGACTTGTTATCCTCTTCGGTTTCCACTAACTTGTCATTACCAAATCCTAAATTTAAGAAGGAATTAACAAAACTGGCAGCCAAGTTTTGTTTTGCAGAGTCAATGGATCCAGAATTACCAATCCCATACTTGGAGTTTTCCAAATGAGATTTATAAATATCTTCGGGGATCTTTGGTTCAACAAGATTCAATTCTTTGATCAAGTATTGGAAATATTCATGGAACTTGACATTGGAAATACATTCTTGAAATTGTTCATCATTTTCACCGAATTTAAATCCGTTATTTTCTTGAGCTAAAATCAATGCCAATTGTTTATGAAGCAATTCATCATTAGTCAGTTCAAAGACCTTCGTGATTAAACTTGGGTCGTCTAATTTAATAGCCAAAGTTAAAGCTTGGGTAAACTGTTTTTCATTCATATAAATCTTATAAGCAGTTGTCAAGAAATTTATATCATCTGGAGGTGATAAATATGGAATACAACTTACCATATAAAGACATACTCTTTGGTAAGTAGAGTCATCAACAAACTCCAATAATTTACCAATACTTTCGGTTTCCAATAATAAATCAACCGCATCGGCTTCAGCATTATGTTTTAAGAAATATTGAACTATTTGACCTGACAATGAAATCAATTGAGATATATAAGTTTCTTCACCTAAATTCTCCTGGTAACTGTTACCGATTTCCAATGCCAAATGTCTCATATATTCATGACCCCAGTCATTTACAGTGTCAATATCCTTATCAGTATCTTTGGTTAATAATCTGTATTTTAAAGACTCGTTTTTGCCATCATCATAAGTCATGGCCAACACCGATAAGATATCAGATAACCTATTTAAAGTCAAAGGCTTTTTCGAAGCTTTAACCCAATTCTCATATAATTGAGTCAAACCTTCATAATGAGGCCTTAAGAACTTTAAAGGTTTTGGTACAGCAGTTAATGATGTTGTGGCATTCTTAATATGATTCTTTAAAGTCTCAAGACTCTCCTGGTACACGGAATCCGAATGTGATTCATTCAATTTTTCCACTAATAATTCCAACTCATCTTTCAAGTGTTGATCTTCTTCATTCAACTCTTCTTCGACGACTTTTGGCTTTGTGGTTTCAGTTTCTTCTGACATGATTCAAAGAGTTTGATGGCAAATTAGTTGAGCGTAAGTTAGTGCGAAATTCACGACAACCGAAGATGTCTTCAGACACAGGAGAAGAACACAGCGCGGTTTGTTTACTGTTCTACTTATAGCATAGGGACATCTGGAATCCCATATTGGAGAAGACATTGGTTGGTACAAAGCCATAGAATAGCATTTTTGTGACATCCAAAGTTACAAGACTTGATTGTGTTGAGTAGCACAGAAGTATAGCATAGAGTATAGAAGGTAGTACTACACGTTTAACGTAGCACGTATCGTAGTTCATTGTCTTAGGTATTAATACTAGTATTCAGTACAATTACCGGCACAAATATTTCAGAACTAGTTTTACAAATATCATAAGTGACACAAAACCACAAGTGTCACAAGAGCATATAGACATTAACAAAAAGCATAGAAAAGCATACACATATAAAATGGAAAGAATCTTTTATCATACCCAAATTTACCAAAATAAAACACCAATTTATATTTTCGATACTTCATTCCTTCCTTCACCTGAAGAGATCAACTTTGATGAATTCATCTTAACCCTTATGGCACAATTACCTCAGACACCTTACATATTAATAATGTTTAGTAATGGTCTTAATAAGATCAGCTGGATTTGGGGAGTAAAGTTTCTTAAGAAATTCTTGGTTGATGAAGAGAATTTGAATAATGTGGTGAAGATCTTGAGTGTTCATGATTCTTGGTTCATTAAGAGTTTGGCAACTATCATGAATAATTATAATTATACCAGGCAGAATTTGAACTTTCTCAAGGGAGTCGGGAATTTTACTTCAGGAAACTTTGATGTGAACTTTAAGGATAAAGAAATCATTAACTGTAGTAGCTTGTATGAATTAAATCATTATGTGGATATAACCAGATTGAAAATATCATTGAATGTTTATAAATATGATTATGCCTTGGGTACAGAAGGCGTGATCAAAAACCCAAGACTAAAGGATCCTCACCTTATAAATACCACTCTCAAGCACCATTTCTATCAAATTTATAACATCATTTATAATTTCGGTGATAAAGTCGAACTTATTTTCCATAAACCCGGGAATAAAGTTAACAGTGAAATCTTTATAGCATGTATAAAACGTGATCAAGTGACGTGGATAAATGATTGGGACTTATATTGTATAGCCACAAGTTTCAAAAAATTATTAGGTGAATTGCCCATTCTTTTACCATTGGAAATGATTCAATTGCCTATCAAGTTAGAAACCTTACAATCCAATGTCCAGCAAATTCTTGATCATTTGAATGGGGAATTGAAAGGAGTGTTTATGAATGTGTTTAAATTATTACACAAATTGGCTACTACCCCAGTTACAAGATTGAATTCCAAGATCTTATCTAAGATATTCATTGCTAGTTTGAGTCACCAAGTTTGTAATAAAGCCAATGAAGCCAATGTAATAATTGTAGGCAACTTTATTAGGAAAGTAATTGATAATTGGAGTGATTTTGAATTTGGTAATGAACAAGCTCAGGTCGATAATATGGAAATTGAAAATGATGATTCTTATATACAATTCGATTTATCAAGAGATTTAGAAGTTGACCTGATTGCTGAGTCCGAGAGTTTTGATTTGGCAAGTCCCCAAAAGAGTGTTCACGGTGATATTACAAGAAGTCCACAAAGGAGTGTTGCAGAGAATTTGGAGAATTCAGATTTAATGGATAGTCCACAGAAAATTGATATTAGTATGATACCTTTAACACCAAAGAAACAAACACAAATGTTACCATTATCCCCCAGTAAATCATTTAATAGGTCTCCAAAAGCTTCCAAATCACCTAAACATTGGAAATCGCCAAAGTCTTTCAAATCTCCAAAATCAGCTAGCTTTAAAGAAAGCCATCAAGGAACTTCAATTGTAACCCCTTCTTCGTTATCCTTATCTCCAACAAAACTTGTTATAAAGAAAACCAGCACTCCACAGATCCATCTGACTTCTTCACAAGTGTATGTTACATCTCAAGTTAAACGTCCTGTAATTAGAGGTATAAAGGTCGGAGAACTCGCAAGACTTTATGAAGAGAGAGCACAAGGATTAGAAATCTTAAAGAGTTTATAGACTTGGCTTTAAACCCACAGTAAATAAAATAAATATAAAAGTAAACCAAAAGATCCAGCGTAACTTATCTGCAGTTAATAGATCCTCAACTGATCGCACATCGCATACCGCTAAAAGTGCGATAAGAGCATGAGACGTAAACGGAACTTCAATGGATGCTGGACATGTAGAATCCGTAAAGTCAAATGTGACACGACTCGGCCTCGATGTGAACGGTGTACAAAAGCAGGTTTGGAATGTGAAGGGTATGATATAAAACTTTCATTCTATCAATTGTTGACTATTTCCAAAGGTGAATTAATCGATCTCATTATCAAAAATGAATCAGAAGAGAAGTATCACAGGAGGAATGTCGAGTTTGTGAAATTCCCCAAAACCTGGAAATACGTAACCTATGATCAATTGAACACCATTGTGGATAAGTTGGATATTTTGGTTGAAAATGGCCGCATAAATGAGAAGATTGGACCATTCTCAGTTTACAGTACTGGAATTAATAGAGACAGGTTCCCTATTATGGAAAAGTCTGTTGACACTCACTATGAAGACGAACAGGACTTTAAAAAGAATCTTATTGATGCGGATTTATTAACCTTGGCGAAATTATCGATCTTTGGTATAAAGGGACCTCATTATAAATTAACTGATCAAAACGCATATCATATTTTATATCCAACATTTTACCCTAACATCGACTCCGATGATTGGGAGCCTGACAAAGATTCCAGAAAACTCTTGAAATCTAATAATGAAGGGATTCTCCTAACACAATTATACTTGACCGTCATCAGGCATTTTAATGATCTCCGCTTATCGTTTATGAAAACTAATATCGAAAATCCATGGACTCAATGCATTTCTCCTTACTTAAAGACTATCCTTTATGAAAATTTATTTGTAGAGCCAAGTTTGGGAGACTTGGATGGAGATATACAAAAGTTAATTGATGACTTGAAAATTATCACCAATACTTTAATTTTGAGTCTAAGTTGTTTCAGTTTGAGTGATGGCAAATTTAAAATAACTGACAATTCGTCAATTGATCTGTTTTTAAAATTGAGTATAAATCTTCGGAAAACTGGTACCACCAGGTTGAATTATCATTTGGATGAATATGATAATAATATGGAATTAAAGAGTGATGAGTATAATTTACTATTACTCATAAATATCATTCTTTACATAGAGATTGATAATTACTTTAATATCTTTGAGAACTTTGATCTATTGTTCTCTATAGGAGAACTCATTTTAACCCAAAAGAATAACCTGATTGGCTTACGAACTAAAAGGTTAGTTGTTGATAATTTATTTTATATAATGGATACTTTCTTTATATCCACACAGAATGTGACATTATATAATTATCAAATAGAAGATTTAGACAAGTATGGAGATTTAAAGGAAGGATATGATTTGACTCTTAACAATAGACGACAAGGACAAGAACCTGACCCTGAAAGAGACCAGAGTCGAGATCAAGATCAGGAACAAGACCAGGACCAGGACCAAGACCAAGGATCCCAAAATAATAAAGAAACAAAACCAGAAAATCAAAAAGGATACATAATTGATAATACGGATTATAACGACTATTCTACTGATAAATTCACACCTGAAAAAAAGAATCCCCTTGATGAAAATGCTATTTATCTTATGTATGGGTTACCTCGGTCACTTGTGAAGTTATTTAATGAAATTGTTCACCTTACGAATCATAAAAGAATATTTCAACTTCAAAATAAAAGTCCAAGGAACTTCCCTAAGATATGCAGTGAGTTCGAAGATAAATTATACAATTGGAGTAATAAATGGGTACTCAGCCATAATGGGAAGTTTAAGAGTAAATTCCATCAAGGATTACATTATAACATCAAAATCTTCCACCAATGTTTAACCCTCTACTTTAACAAGCTTATAAAGAATGAAATAAGCCAACCCGTTATTAATGAGACGTATCAAGATATTTTGAAGTTACAAGAGTTGGGGATTGATTTCAATTTGACAGTATGGAATTTAGTAATTTTAAACTTTGATAATTTGAATAGTAATTTCAAAAATATCGAAAATTATTCAAGTTTAATTCATCCTAATTTATCATACTGGAGATCCAAGCAAATGATCAAGGAATTGAATAATAGACGTCAAGATCTGGAGGTTATAAATTGGATGGAGATCATAAGAGAATGGGATATAGTTTTGTATTTAGGATAAGGACTTATTATAAGTACCTGTTATAAGTCTTTGTGATATATATGTGATTAATAAGATAGGTTATGAATGTAACAAATTTTTTATGCTCCCCACTCTATATGGTAGAAAAGTGCGGTGTACGGTGGAGGTGGCAGTAAAATGCGGTAGAAGAGAGCGGAGTCCTAGGTTGATGTATTTTTTCCGAAGTCAATCACCCCACTTTTGCTCCACGGCCCTCCACTTTTAAGAATTCCGGACCAGTTTTTCCTTACTGCAACATGCATACCTTTTGCATCTACCTACCAATTAAAACCTTGCAAACCCAACTTGTACCTGTTGGTACTTGACTTCAAGGCATCACTACTACCATCAATAAATATCATTATCTTTGATTACGTAAAAAGTTTAAACCTAAAATTTGCCTACTTCCATTGATCCTATACGTAATCAATATGATTAATCCTTAACCTACCTTGCTACCCAAACCCATCATAGCCTTTTACATACAATATTATACTTCTGGTTAAAAAAAACTGTATCATTGGTACGAATTACGACCACTGGTGCCTTTACCTAATTGAGCCCTCTCATTATCTCTGCTTCCCATAATTTATCCCGGTGAAAAATGTGGAGCACACCAAAAGTTTTTCCGTAAGGAATTCTCACTGAAAAAAAATTCATACTGACCCACTGGTGATTTCAGTAAAACCCAAAAACGAAGAGTTTACAGAGCCTTAGTTGGATAATTATCATAGTGTCATTAACTAGTACAAATAATTGGTAGTACAAACACAAGCACCACCACAAGCACGCATTATGACTAAAGTCGTAGAGGAGGAAACTAACACAGTCCCGGAAGAAACTAAAGCTAATGAAGAGCCATTTATAATAAATTCAGCTCAACCCAGGAAAAGGTCTAAAGTATCAAGAGCATGTGACAGTTGTAGAAGAAAGAAGATCAAATGTAATGCAGATTATAGTTCAAGTTTGAATGAAATAACCAAGAAATGTGATAATTGTGTAAAGAATCAAGAAGAGTGTTTATTCTCCAGAACTCCTTTGAAAAGGGGACCTTCCAAGGGGTACATAAGAGATTTAGAAGAAAAGCTAGAGATCTCTAATACTTCGAAAAATCATATAATTCTACCGCCTATTATAAAGAACACATCTAGTGATTCACTTTCAGGTACTACCCCCAATACTAATGGACTTAATAACTCCTTAGTACCCACCAATACAGGTAAAATCATCCCCATTAACCCCACATCACCCTCAATTTCAGATTCAAATAGTCCTAAGATCCAAGGCCCCTTCTGGAAGGTTCCATATGAAATGCCCCATCGTAACGAGATAAATCATGATCTTTCCCGAAGATCATCTATTGATTCCATATCTTCAAATTCAACTAATAATTCGAGAACTTCGAGATTACCAAGCTTGAAAACGTCAGCATCCGATCAGAATTCCATTAGCGATTCCGATGATGATTATTATTCTGCTGCATCTTTCAAGCATTCTCGTAGACTGTCCGCATCATTGTCCCCCCGAAACTCAATCAGTTCATTATCAAGTTTGAATGGAAGGATAAAGAAAGTTAACATTAATAGTTTCCCAAGTTCAAGTTCAACATCACCAGGAATTTCCCAACCTCCTAACATTTTACAACCAAAACCTCAGCCATTACAGGCCCAAGGCCAGCAACAACCCCAAGTTTCCTTACCCACCATAACTAATATACCACCACCAATGATTCCTAATCTCCACTTAGGTAGTCAAATTCTTCCAATGCACCAAATGCATCAACCGTTTCCCGCTGTAATCAAATTACAATTGGCAGAGAATTTAAAAACTTATTACACCAAGTTTCATTTGAATTTCCCAATCTTACCTTTTAATGATACTTATATCCCTCAAATCATCGAAATCTATGAAAATGCCCCTAATGATCATATACGGATGCTTCTCGAAATGTTTAATCAGAGTCTTAGCAATCTTGTGAATTACCAAAGTTTAAACTTGAATGATTCCATACAACTTATCCTACGAGTTGTATCCATTTACCCATTCAGTAATCATGGAATTCAGCTAAATGATAACTTTTTAGTACTTTTCTTCAGTTCATTGGTTCTTACTAATTATGCCATACTTTTAAGTTCCAATACCTATTCATTAGGAATTTCGTTGACCCATTCTACGTTGAATGACTTTAAGGTGTTGGAGAACTTTAGAAACTGTCTACAAACCAGGGAAATCAATGAGTTGTACTTTGATAATATCAAACTCTTTTTACCTAAACTTTACTATTGTTTATTGATTATTGATAGTTATTATAGTTTAAGTTTCGGGATACAAAAATCAGTTCCCGGAGACTTTGATATTTTGTTTGATAATGTGAATTACTTGGTGCCTATAAATTTCAATAGCGATAACAATTACAATGGGATTTCCTTTTTCAAGAACCTTCATGCCGTTAATAATTTGATTAGTATTAGAGACACCAATTTCTTCCATCTACAAAAACAGTCACCACCACCACAAATCCAAGCCAATGACTTTACTTGTGTTAAACCTGATAGTTTTTTCAAGCACTTTATAACCATTATCAAAGAGAAACATGAATTATTCGATTTCTTGATGGAAATCTCCAAATTACTTAATAATAATGTTAATGATGAATTCCTTGATATTCTTAATGATTATATCTTGAAGTTACTAAGATTAATCAAGACATTGTCATATGACTTATCCCAATTTTCCTCGTATTTGGTCAATGCTAATAAATTAGAGATGATCTCGCCCGCATTGAATTTATTGGTATTTCAAAGCTTGAAACTTATAAAGGTCTCTAAGCTTATTATCGATACTTTGGGTAATTATGTAAAAGATGAGACGTTGAATAGAATTGTTAAGATCAATAATGATTTATCAACGGCTTATAATAATTTAAATGAAGAAATTCCTAAATGTATGTTGAGTGGTAGTGCTCATCAATTGGTGAAGATGAAGTTGATGAATTATAACTTGAAGTTTGGAGATGTAGGCAAAGCTCAAGTCTTGAACTTATTAAATTGGAAATTTGACTTTGTTAAAGTTGTCCTACCATTTGTAGAGAGAGAAGATGTTGACGGATGGCTCTAATGTACTTATAGCACTTAATATACCTTAACCTTTATACTTGATATATTTATTCAAACTATCACAACTATGCTATTTCCATATTCTTTAACTAATATAATACAGGATAACTCTATTTATTTCCTTTTTGTGATTTAATCAATCTTGATTTGAGAATAAATTCTTCTAATAAAGACTAAACTACTAATGAACCCAATTGATCCACAACAAATGAATACTAAAGATGACATGAGGATGGAATATCCTACATATAATCCTACTGAAGCAAAATTACCCAAATTTTGACCAGCTATTAAGAATACTGAATGTAAAAATACATAAACAGAACATCCACCTCCAACAAATACTGATTTCCAATGCCATTTATAATTTTCTGAACATAATAAGTAATAGATCATTAATATTGAGATCAATGAAGTGGTCATTACCATTAAAAGGAAACAGAAAAACAAGAATCCAAACATATAGAAGATCCTGTTAAACCATAATGAAGTATAAATGAAGTACATTTCCACGGCAATTGATCCGAATGGGAATAAACCGGAAATTAACATCAATGGTAAAGATCTTAAATACCAAGGTTGAGTTGGGATTTGTCTTGGAATTTGATTGGTCTTAACTGGAACTGTGATCATAGGTCTCTTAAACGATAATAAGGAACCGACCACTGATAATGGAATTGAAATTAAAAACCAAATAACAACAATGGCAATCATCGTACCTAAAGGAATAGCCCCTGAACTTTGAACAAAAATCAAAAAGAAATTCAATAAAACAAATGTCAGGAATAATCCACCAGGAACTAATAAAGGAGTTAAGATCATGTTCAATTTCCAACTTTCACCACCAAAGAATCTGTAAAGGTAACTTGAAACAAAGGATGATACTAAACTGAATAAAATAAACAAAATAAACATAAAAGTCGATAATGAACCTCTATTTGAAGGTGACAAGATTCCGAATAACGCAAATATAATAGTAACAAATGCCATAAGGAAAATTTGAACCCCACTACCAACTAAAACTGATAATAATAATTTTTGTTTTGGTGGTCTAAAGATATCACCATGAATCAATTTCCAACCAGTTTCATCACTAATATCATCATCCAAGTCAATTTCATTATATTTACTGATATCTTTAGATAAAGTTCTTAATAAAATATGAGCAATTATGATACCTAAGATAATAACAATCAATGAGAAATTAATCAATGAAAACCATTGGATCTTTGGATCATAAACGTGTAAATACTTGTCCCATCTAGTAGCCCAAGCAGTGTCACTCTTGACGAAAGAAACTGAATAAGTGAATTGAACAGTAGTCTCTGAGGATTTTTCCAATTTGACTGGGGGTAAATCACTATTACATAAAGCGTTAGGATCATCCGTATCTTTAATATCTTGACGGTTGTATGAAGCAGGAACTACAGTTACACCAACGACTCTATAAGTTTTTTCATTACGTTGGTGGTATTCAATTTTAATATCAAAATGATTGTATAAATGAGCAAAATTACTTTCATCGATTTCTCCAATATTGAATCCTAAACCATAGAAATGGCTATTGGTTCTTCTTTCTTCAACAGTATGAGCAACTGGTAAACCATCAATGATCCAATTGTAAGTATATCCGGCTCTTATATTTCTATTGACGAAAACTGAATCAGTTTTACTATAAGTTGATTCACACATTTTCACACATTCCTTGTTTTCCAACATTTTGATATCAAAAGGAGAATTGAAGATACGATCACCGAAAATAATAGATCCTAAACTTTCCAGTTGTTTCTTTGGACCACCTTCTGGGGTACAGAAATGGAATTTAGGATAATAATAATCATAAGAATAAACGTATGTTTTGAAATCCTCAGATAAATGGTGTAAGGAAGGGGTTAAGTGATTTACTAATAAAGGAATTGGATCACCTTTATCGTAATTAGTAGGTGCTACCCCAGGTAAATAAAAACCTTTGATTACTCCGATGAACAGTAGGAAAATAAGTAAAGTTAAATTCATGTTATTCTCTTGGGAGTACTCGTTGATTATGTCAAAGATCGATCGAGAAAATTTTCAAGCAATCGCGATTAGTGCCATTGCCAACCTCCGGTGACCTACGCGCCCCATTCAGCTTCGTCCACGATATAAAACTTCTTTCGCACTATCTGCGCACTCTAAAACAATAAAGCCGTTCCAGGTACCGCGATAGCGTAAGGTACCACATCTAACGCGATCTATTGTTGACACCTTGGTTACGTAGATGATGAATACAGGAAATTAGATTTATCTCTAAAACTTTTCATTAGTTCCCGTTTCAATCTGTTTGTGATTTGTCGTATTTCCTTTAATTTTTCTTCTTGTAACCGGGGATTACTCATATATTCAGGTCTAATAGGATTATAGTCACATTGTAAATGTAATCTTGCACATTGGCTACAAATTGGTTTTTCTTCTGGACATGATTTGTGTCTAATTCTACAAGTCCAGCACCCTTGTTTAGACCTTTTCCTTGGTTTGAATCTAGATTTCCGTTTGATTATTGTTTTCGTATTGGTAAGGGTCTTGGCGTGATTTTTGGTGTTGATCTTGGCCTTGGTCTTGTTCTTGATCTGTTTGGGTGTGGGTAAAACTAAAGTTACTAAAAATTGACGTGGTGTATGATCGAAAGGATCTTCTATCGGGCTTGTCTCTCTTGTGAAAGGATTACTTTCTCTTTCTAATCTTTTAGCTCTCATAGTTCCTACGCCTAGGTTGCTTGAATAAATATACGATTTCAAATCATCAGAATACGGGAAACTGGTTTCATCTTGTGGAGAACTTTCAGGTTCAATCCCAAGGTTTCTTAAAGTTGAATTGAATTCTGGAGTAGAAACTTGACCGAATTTTTGAAATGTAGGAGAACTTCCTAAGAGATTAGGACTATTCAAAGTCATAGGAGAATGATTCAATTTGTTAAATAAACCATTGAAAGGTTGTAGTGATGGTGGGAAAGATTCACTTCCACCAAATGGTGATGAATCAAGAACTGGTTCTGTTTTGAATTCAATTGGCGGTAACAATTCCGATGTCACGGATATATTCTTTTGATATGTATCATTTTCAAGAATTTTTGGTAATGGTAATATATGGTTCATTGTTACAAGGTTTGGGTCTTGTTTGTGGTTAAGGGTTGTTATGTTAGGTTTAGATTGGTATTTATTTGTATTATTATTTGAAATGAGTTTCATGGGTTTCAAAGTTTTTACAAATGATGTATCACGATCGTAGAAATTGTACAGGAAAAGAATTTCCACTAATTCTAAGAGGTGAGTATTATAAAGAAGTCAATAGTCTACATTAAAGTTAAAATAATACGTTAATTCATTAAATACATTTTCATGATGAAGTTAAGACTTGAATTGGAAATTACTTTGGCTCAGTATGAACAGAAGTATAACTTAACATCCAATTCAAATCTGTTAATAAAAACTTACAACTATAAGTCCAATCACTATTAGAACTAATTCTAATACTCTTACCACCAATAGTATCATTCTTACTCGATATTCTATAAGGCAATTCAAATTCATTGTCTAATTTCTGAATTTTGGCCTGAACCTTATTAACTATATCCAACAAAGCAATCATCGATACATCAAGTTTATTGAAATTGAACAATTTGCCTATACTAAAATCATTTGATGAGAAAAGGTTTAGAACAGTTTTAACTTTAGCATCTTCCTCGCCGCTGGAAATCTTAATAATCTGTGATTGTGGTCCCATAGGAACCAATTTATAATCCGGTAATTGAATTTGTAATCGTTTTATCAAGAAATTTAATAACAATACGATTTGGCCTAGACCTGAGTTGATTTCATTCCAGGGAATTTTATAACCTAACCTAAAACCATTGATAGTAGAATATTTATTGGAATCATCCACGGAAATGGCAAATATTTCATTATATATGTTGAACTTCCGTAAGTCATCCAAATGATTAAGATGTATCAGATACTGTGACTTCACCAGTTCAAGCTTACTTAAATTATCTGACAAGTCCAATATCATGTCATTGCGTAATCCTAATATTGAATTCAATTCCGTTTGTTTTGTGGTTTCAAATTCTTTCTTAAGTTCTTGTAATTGTTCATCTAGTTTGAGTTTTGTGGTTTCCAACTGCTTGAGTTGCTGTAATTTCTCCTGTTCGAGATTTTGAAGATTATTATATTGTTCTAAGGACATTGAAAGTTTGGAATCAATCTCAACATCTTCTTGCTTAACAAACTCGCTCTCTTGTTGGATCTTCTTAAGGAAATTGGAATAATACTCTTTCTCCTTCTGACTCTGGTCAAACTTGTATTTATAATTTTCAATTATTAAGCTTGAACAATCTTGACATAATGGATGATCTATTTCATTATTAGTAGATAAGATTTGGAATACTTTATTTAAAATTTTCAATCGGTTAGATATTAGTCCTGGATCATGACTCAAGTTATCATTATCATGGTTTTGATCGTGTCTGCTGTCATCGCCATTCTTAGCTGATTTATTGTCATTCATATCAGAATCTTCTTCGTCTAACATTACAAATGAATTAGAAGTTAATGAGGTAGATATGGATAAATGGTTTTCTTCGTGATCCCTTAAATCATCTTTGAATATTATTGGCTCTTGTTGAGGATTCACAACATTATACAAATCCAATTTCTCCTTGGAAATGAAATCTTCGGGTGATAACTCAACTTCCTCGTCATGTTCTATTTCTTTATTCTCATCATTACTATCCACAGTACTGTCAAAATACCTTCGAGAATTATTCTTCAATAAGTTGACTTGAATTGTACTCAAATTCATCAAAGAATCTGACATGTCAATTGGGTTTTCACATCTTTGGCAATAAAATTGGGTCATTCTTTATACTATCTTATCGCTAACAATTATTACCCGCACACACTCTTTTTCTCTCTCACTTTCTCTCTCTCTCTCTCAGTACGTGCACCTCTACTAGGACTGAGAAAAACCATCGTAGACCTGTGAAAAATTTTAACTCAATAATGAAGTATGTAAGATGAATTTTATGATGACAACCTTTTTACGTGTCTTGAAGATTTATTTCAATGTAAGCACATGATTTCTCAATAGACTACAACGGTATCTGATATATTTTTAACTTTAATACTAACAATTAGTCACTGTAGATTATGGGTAAGAAAGTCAAAAAGTCTAATAAATTTTTAGGTCCTTTACCGATTATTTTATCGACGGATGTATATGGGCACTTGCCTGCCATTTATCCTCATAATCCATTCTCTTGGGTGTATTTTGGCTGGAAATACATGTCTATGTATATACGACCATACCCTGAATATCCACCCATAATTGTTGAGTATGATTCTATATTTCAAGTCCGAGACAAGAATAGTATGAGACGATTGTGGGATTATGGGTTCTTTGGTAAAGGGTCATTATCAAGATCCAATCCTACTTGGCAAGAGAGTACTCTGAGAAGATTACATTTAGATAATGATAATTTCGAATTGAGTAATGAAGAAATCACCAAATTTAGACGTGAAGAAAGAATTAAATTCAAAGCTGAAAGATCGAAGCAGCAAGAATTACTCTTGAAAAGACGTCAAAACATCATCAGCCCCGAGGAGGTTGTTGAATTGGAAGAAATTAATCAAATTTTGGTCAAGTTTAGAAAGAATAATAAATTAAAGGTTAAACATGAATTACTGACTCCATTAAATTATGAAGATATGAGAAATGAAGATCAACAAGTGGTTGATCAAAACACAATGGAATTACATAATGTTGAATACTTGCAGCTTCAAAAAGTCGAAGTGTTTTTTCTAAAGTTTGCCTTGAATATAATTCAAGTCTCAGGGCTAGACTTGTCCCAGCTTTTCTTCAAATGTTGCAATACTGATACCCCCACTCCCACCAACCAATTCATACTTGAGTACGTGGTTTATCATCATTATAGATCGCTAGGATGGTGTGTCAGGAATGGTATAAAATTTGGATGCAATTTCATTCTATATAAAAAAGGCCCACCATTCTCCCATGCCGAACACGGGATATTAATCCTAACTGACCATACCAAAAAGCAATGGACAGAATTACAAACTATCTCAAGAGTAATTGGAAGTGTGAAAAAAAATCTAGTATTGGCATTTGTTGATATGCCTAATGATAATGAGTTTTATGATATTTTAAATGATAATAATGATAATAAATTTATAAGGTTATTTCAATTGTACAAGGTAAATGAAGTTATATACAGAAGATGGATTCCTAATAGAACTAGGGATTAATCAGCCACTATATTTGTATTAAATAAAATATCCGGTAATAACACGCTACTATTACAAACCATTCTCTTAAGTCCGAAACTCAACCTATCAAATACAAAATGCATTCCAACCACTATACAAAATATTCGTTTGTAATCCCCTTAAAACCTGTAATGACGCTATAATTATGTAAGCCTCTAAGTAAGCCCGTGACGAAAATCTCGCGGTTATTAACGTTTAATACCTGCCAAACCACATCAACTGACTCATGCGACAAATCCGCAACATCAGCTGGTTGCAAAATATGTCGACATGTGGTGGTGCCCCCCTATTATAAATACCACCGAAGATGTCCTAAAACTTCATTAACATTTGTAAAAACAAATCTTATAATAAATTAAATTAATTATGGCTAAAGTAGGAATTAACGGTTTCGGACGTATTGGACGTTTGGTATTAAGAATTGCCTTAGAGAGACCCGACTTAGAAGTCGTCGCTATTAATGATCCTTTTATTGGTGCTGATTACGCTGCTTATATGTTCAAATATGATTCCACTCACGGTAGATACAAAGGTGAAGTTGATCACACTGAGAACTCTTTAGTGCTTGATGGTAAAGATGTTAAAGTTTTCCAAGAAAGAGACCCAGCCCAAATTCCATGGGGTAAATTAGGAGTTGAATATGTCATTGATTCTACCGGTGTTTTCACCAAATTAGAAGGTGCTCAAAAACACATTGATGCAGGTGCTAAGAAAGTTTTGATCACTGCTCCATCTGCTGATGCTCCTATGTTCGTTGTTGGTGTTAATGAAAAAGAATATACCTCAGACTTGAACATCATTTCTAATGCTTCATGTACTACTAATTGTTTAGCTCCATTAGCTAAAGTCATCAATGACAACTTCGGTATCAAGGATGGTTTAATGACCACCGTCCATTCAATCACTGCCACTCAAAAGACTGTTGATGGTCCATCCCACAAAGATTGGAGAGGAGGTAGAACTGCTAGTGGTAATATTATCCCATCATCCACTGGTGCTGCTAAAGCTGTTGCTAAAGTTATTCCTGAATTAAAGGGTAAATTGACTGGTATGGCTTTCAGAGTCCCAACCACTGATGTTTCCGTTGTTGATTTAACTGTTAACTTGGAAAAACCAACTTCTTATGAAGAAATTTGTGCTGTTGTTAAGAAGGCCAGTGAAGGTCCATTAAAGGGAGTTTTAGGTTATACCGAAGATGCTGTTGTTTCTAGTGATTTCTTGACCTCCAACTATTCTTCAGTCTTTGATGCTAAGGCTGGTATTTTATTAACCCCAACTTTTGTTAAATTAGTTGCTTGGTACGATAATGAGTATGGTTACTCTACAAGAGTTGTTGACTTGTTAGAGTATATTGTAAAAGCTTAAATAGTCAAAGTATAAATAAATAACATTCTTTGTCTTTGTCTTTGTCTTCTTTCTTTGGTTTCTCTTTTTTCTCTGTTGCGGATGGTTATGATTTTTGCACCCCCAATGCATTCGCATACATCCGTGCGCTATCCAACAAAAATTATTATAATGGCTAAACTCAGTTTCAATAACAACTGAAAAAGAAACGAAAGGAAGTGCTATTTCCTTTAAAGTCATCTACTTGAACCACAGAACACAAAATTGAAACTTCAAAGTGATTCTTGTTATCCCTTTGTGTCAACATATACGCCGTTGTTATCACGTATTACTGGATTCAGAAACCACCTAATTCCCTTGAGAGTATCCTGGAAACAAAGATGAAACAAATTGTCATAGAATATTCAGAGGTTGTGTTTGGAATACATCTATATTGGTCTATAAGACACTAAAAAAGTAAATTTCTAATACAGTTTGGAACTATACTTCAAACAAATAACTAACCTAAAGGACGAAAATAAAAAAAAACGGGGAAAAGAATCGAATAAGAATTGAATAGGAATTGAACTTCATTAAATCACTAAACAAGCGATAATAACGATAAGATCACAATCACAAATGGAGTAATCATTTTGGTAGCAGCTGCTTCGTATGTAGCAATCAGAACTGAAGATCCTGAAGATCCTGATCCTGATCCTGACCCTGAACTAGCAGATGAAGAACCTGATCCTTGTGGGGTACTATTGGAGCTACCATTATCACATTCATCACAAGGAACAACTGAAGTCTCAGTAGCAATAGCTGTTTGAGTAACAGGTGGTACGTAAGTACTGGTAAAAGTATAAGTTCCTGGATTAGGTGAATTTGGTGGTACAACACTGGTAACTACTGTGGTTATCGTGGTGGAAGGTGGGTTGACAGGTGAAGTTGTTGAGTTGGTATAATGAGGTTTTGAGGTTGGAGTTACAACGAAGACTTCAGTAGTTAAAACGGAGCCTGAGGTGAAAACTGAGGTGAAAGTACTTGGGAAACTTCCTGGAACAGTGGATGTTTCCAAACCAGTTGGTGTTTCAACAACAACTTCCGTGTATGGAACAGATCCAGTAGTAATTACGGTGGTATAAGTAGTAGCAGAACTACCTGGAATAGTAGTTGTGGGAACTGCAGAAGTTGGTGTTTCAACAACAACTTCCGTGTATGGGACAGATCCGGTTGTGATCACGGTGGTATAAGTAGTAGCAGAACTACCTGGAATAGTAGTGGTTGGAACTGCAGAAGTTGGTGTTTCAACAACAACTTCCGTGTATGGCACAGATCCGGTGGTGATCACGGTGGTATAAGTGGTTGATTCGCTACCTGGAATAGTAGTGGTGGGAATTGGACTGATAGGAGTTTCAACAATTACGACAATTCCGGTTGAGTCAGTACTGGTGTAAGTAGTGGTCTCTGAACCAGTCCATGGCTCAGTAGTAGTACTAGTTGGCTCTGGAGTTTCGACAACTACAACAATTCCAGTGGAGTCAGTACTGGTGTAAGTAGTGGTCTCTGAACCAGTCCATGGCATAGTAGTAGTACTAGTTGGCTCTGGAGTTTCGACAACTACAACAATTCCAGTGGAGTCTGTAGTGGTATAAGTAGTGGTTTCTGAACCAGTCCATGGCATAGTAGTAGTACTAGTTGGCTCTGGAGTTTCAACAATTATTTCAGGTGTTCCAGAAGGACCAGTAGTGGTAAGAGTTTTAGTGAAAGATCCTGTCCATGCCTCAGTAGTGGAAATAACATCACAAGCTTCTTTACTAGTGGGAGCATAGAATGGGAAATTTGAAGTGATAGTAGTTCCACTTGGAAGCTTTACTGTGAAATCAAGCTGCGCGGGTCCAGTGTATCCATTATAATAGAACATCTTGAAAGGATAATATTGGCCTGCTACTAAAGTGAATTCCCTACTAGTAACCAGGCCAGCTCCTAAGTCATTAGAATTTTTTGGATTGTAAGATACATGAACTTGACTTGTCAGGGTAGTATAAGTTTTATTAGCCTCCCCACAACAATCTAATGCTGTGGGACCAAGGGTCACTGACCCAGCATTGTTAACTGTAGGCATATTAAAGGTATAAATTCCCGACTCGCTGGCATAGAAGTAACCAGTGTATCTCATAACAATTTGAGCTATATTTACGTTATAACCATAAAGGTTTAAGTAGGTAGGATTTTTAGATACAGCTGCTGGATGGTTGAAATTGGGACTGACTACTCCAGTTGTTCTAGTAGTTGGAGTATATTCATTGACTACGGCGAAATAGGCTTCATATGATGGGACATCCAGGTTTGTAGTTTTGAGATCGGGATCAACCTGTTGGAAATAGTCAACGTTAAGACCTTTTCTCAACCTATCAGCGTTCATGATACACCCGGCAGCATTGACGGAGGAAACTGCAACAACAAAAGCGGCTAAGATGTTTTTCATATACATATTGGAATTGTTGTAATTGGGTCCAAATTTGCTGAATTTCCACTATCTTTTATACTCCACCACCGCCATTGGAAGATTGCCAGGAATGGATAACATATGACCAACCATTGTAATGATTGTTAAAGAGTATAATGGAGCCCGTAATGGTTTTCATTGATAGTTTGTAGTTAAGGCCAAATGTGGACAAATTTTGACGTATTAGGAAGGACATAATTAAAACATTCCGTTAGTTTTTGGCTAATTACCCAGATAGGATTATTGAAATGATCAAATGAACCGAATTCTTTATTTCTTGTTACCTAAACCAGCCAAGTCTTTACTGTATTGAGGGTTTATTCCTTTTACGGTGTTATTTGAAGACAACGTGAGGACAAAGTGGGAAAAAACTACACTATTGTTAGTCTTAATTTAGCGAAATCATTACTATTTATGGAACCAGTCCTATGGCTGCCATTGTTCAGAGCTAAACAAAGATTATCTGAATTTCCTAATCCAGTGACGTCTTTACTTGTTTAGGTGTGTGGTCTCTTTTGGTTGACAATAGGGTGGGTTGGTTGCACGTCTCTTTTTGAAACATTCTGGTCAAAATAGCGAATTGGGATGTTAAATGGTAAAATGCATATTGCTAATTTTTTGCATTGAGTAGGTAAGTTTACAGAATGTGCGTATTTTTAGCCTTTGCGGACCAAACATGGAAGTTTTAGACGACGGCTTTTCCTCATCAAACATTCCCATAATAGAACGGTTGCAGGTACGAGACACATCTAAAACAATGCGCTTTGCACCCCTTGTGATTAACTACGTAAATTCTTTTAACCAATTGTTTTCATTACGGTACAATTGTTATGAGATGTAATTTTTATCCATACTTTGTATTACCACTGGGTTATCGAAAATGATTTTGAAATAATTTCATACTCCCTTTAAATGAGAATCGTTACAGTACTTCTATCGCTAATTTGTTTGACCGAAATCGCTCGCTTCTTATACATTTCACTAAGATCAGATAAGAGATCCTGCGTCAACTTGTCATGGGTGGAATAATAACAAATAATAGATAAATTCAATTTCCGTCGGTTACTGGTGCAAAAATCCGGCTGCCAAGGATTATATAAGACCATTATCTTTACTACGTAAATGCAGAGCGTAAACTGAGAATTACTTATTGTTCTAACTTTAAAAGTCAGGCTAAATACGTGGGAAGCTGGCTCTTGTCCCCATCATTGGGTACACTGTTTTAGTAATTAGTGGTCTTTTCTTAATCGTGGAATTCATCAACCTTCGGCCACTATCCTTATTTTTAGAAAATTGGAGATATCTTTTACCATTTTACTGAGGAAATACCATTTTAATAGCTTTTTTCATAGGTTTTAAGTGTTTATATCATTGAAATCTGTTAGTTGGTTCTTGATCAACATATGATTAATGTTTACAATAATTTCATTCATACAAGCCCATTACTGAATATCAAAGTGACTCAACGTAAATAAATCAGAGGAGTAATTTTTAATTAACAATATCAATTATTTCAAATGACCTATGAAGTGAACTTTTCTTCCTCCACTTTAAGAAATCATCTAGTCAAATACCGTCAAGTATCTTTTCTACTGAATCAGTCAACCTGTCAAACTTTCCAGAACTTTCACATCCAAGATCTCTAATAAATCATAAAGCAAATGTTCAATTATGATTCTTGTCAATCTTTGTACTTATGTTTCATTCAAAGCATATCTTGTTTTTTCTTTTCATCAATTAATAGCATTTTCATAATCTGTAATTATCTGTGATTTTTACTCTTTTCAAACACGTAGTTCTAAAAAAAAAAAACAAAAAAACAAAATAAAAATATAAACTATTGAATAATTCCAAAAATAGAAAGACTGGCCTGATACAACATCTATGTGGTTCAATTGTAGTCTAAGCAGACCAAAATGGCAGTTTATTTGTGTATAAGTCTGATGATAAAGCGATAAAAATAGTAATAAGAGTAAAGCCACCAAAAGAGAGACACCACAAAGTAATATACCCAAAAAAAGCAAGTATCACAAAACCACAAAATGGGACTAAAAGAAAGTACAAAGGAACTCTCTAAAAAATTAGGTTCTAACTTAATTGATGTTTATCAAATTAATCTATTACCGTAACTTATCAGTGAGTAGAAAATCGCACAAATCATGTCACTCTTCTTTAAAGCACCCCTTGACATTGAAATCCGATTAGAAGGAGAAGAAAACCGTCAACACGTGGAAATCACAAACCCACAAGGTAGAATTGATAAATTGCCTATTTATAAAGATGGAGAATCTGTCAAAGGTACAGCCACTATACGTACTAGAGAAGGTAAGAAAGTTGAACATCTGGGAATCAAGGTGCAATTATTAGGATCTATTGAAACCAATACTGATTCAATTACTTCAAATGAATTCCTTACACTTGCTACTGAATTAGCTGCACCTTCGACTTTAACACATCCTGAATCTTACCCATTTGAATTCAAAAATGTTGAAAAACAATACGAGAGTTATAGAGGGAAGAATGTCAAATTAAGATACTATTTAAAAGTCATTGTGTCTAGAAGATCATCTAGTGAAATCACCAGAGAAAAGGAATTATGGGTTTACCAAATTTCCGATCCACCCCTTGAAAGCCCTATACATAATACTGATAAATCTAAGCCTACTGTAGTTAAAATGGATGTAGGGATCTTGGATTGTCTTCACATTGAATTCGAGTACCTGAAATCAAAATATAATCTAAAAGATGTCATAGTAGGTAAGATATATTTCCTTCTAGCCAGATTGAAGATCAAGCATATGGAGCTTTCCTTAATTAGAAGGGAAACTGTGGGGGTACCACCTAATCAAATCACTGATAGTGAAACAATTGTAAGGTTCGAAATTATGGACGGAGCTCCAGTTAAAGGTGAAACCATACCTATAAGATTATTTTTAGGGGGATTTGATTTAACTCCTACTTATAAAGATGTGAATAAGAAATTCTCTACCAGGACGTATTTATCATTAGTATTAATAGATGAAGATGCTAGAAGATATTTTAAACAGAGTGAAATTTTCCTTTATAGGGACCAGTAGGGTTTTATTAAGTAAAATTAATGTCAAACCACTTCATTAGCACAATATAACCCTCAAAACAAAACTTCAATAATATATATAGCTAATAATTTATAGCATTGTTATTAAAGAAAAACGCGAAGACATCACATAATATATACTCATAACAAATAGCTACATGGAAAGTCTACGATTTCCTTTCTATATAAATTCACCTCAAGAAGAGGTCACCACAAAGACAAACAATCCAGCAGTATCATTATCAACTGCCGGGGTGCGAGCCCTTTTGTATCAACTACAAGTATTATATTTAAGAACTCCAGTTAAATTATTCCGTCCTTCCAGATTCGATTATTTAGCCTATGTGCGAGCTATTAATGATAAACATGAGGGGTTGAGTGCCAAACCATGGAGATTCACTACCCATTCGTCTATTGCCTTATTAGTTAATGCTGTTAAACGAGAAGGATGGAAATTCATTCCTGATCAAGTGCTTCCTCCATTGTTAGCCAATTCCGCAACAGGGATTATCCTTTACGGTACATATTTAAGTGCTTTAGACTTTTACGACAAGGGCAATGTTCATGAAAAAGGGAAAGAACTTTACTATAGTCCTTCAGTTACTTGGAGAGCAGGGTTTGTAGCAGGTATAGCTCAATCTCTAGCAGCCGCACCACTTGATGCTATTTATGCCAGATCTACAACGGCTGATCTTATCAATGGGAGTCATCAGAATCTATGGCAATATGGTAAGATCAAACTAGGAGAAATTGGGGTCACCGGAGTGTTTGCTGGTTATGGGTTTTCCGTTATTAAAGAAAGTATAGGGTTTGCATTTTATTTCTCGACATTCGAGTTTGTAAAGAACCAAGCTTATTCCATGACTTTTGGGGTACTAAAAACCTTCCGGAAGGTGAAACATTATATGAGGAATAAATTTGCTAATATTGGCCATTATGAAATTGATGAAGAATTAGTCAAATTAGAAGAAAAGAGACTGACGAAGATTTTAAGATCAAGTTTTGTTCTCTTAGCAGGTGCATCTGCAGCCTTTACTCTTTTGGCAGTACAATATCCTATCAGTAAAGTTCAAAATATTCATCTTGCAAGGTTGGAAGCTTTGGATATTTATAATGCTTCAAGAAAACAATCACAACGTCGTCCGTTTATTAAAGTCTATTATAATTCCTATATTGATACTTATTATCAAGTTAAGAAGATCAAATTGAAATCAAAACTTACATGGGTTCAATTGGGTTATAAGGGGTTTGTTAAGAATGCTTTAACTACAATACCTGCTACATCTATAGGATTATTAGTGTTTGAGATAATGAGAACAAGGTTATCTGATACCATAGAGGAGCAGTATTTACAATAAGCTCTTAATTTCTTGTATATAGTGCTAGACTGTAAATATTCCACAATTTGTAGATACAAAATAACTTGTACATAGTCTGTAAATAATACTACATTTATAGCAATCTAATTTTTAGTTCTCTCTAAATAGGCTTTCCATCCTGCTTCCATATATCTTTTACCTTCAACATTTGGATCTCTACCTTTACCAAAAAGTCCTCTACCAACGATGATTATATCAGTACCAGTTGAAATAACTTCATCAACAGTCCTATATTGTTGACCCAAAGCATCACCTTTATCATCAAGACCTACACCTGGAGTCATAACAATCCAGTCAAACCCTTCATCAGCACCTCCCATATCTCTTTGAGCAATAAATCCAATGACAAACTCTTTATCAGATTTCGCAATGTCAATAGTTTTATTGGTATATTCTCCATAGGCCAAAGAGCCTTTTGATGATAATTCTGCCAACATTAATAATCCTCTTGGTTCATCAGTTGTTTCCTTAGCAGCTTCTTTCAATCCTTGGACAATTCCAGCACCAGTAATTCCATGGGCATTAGTTATATCAGACCAACTTGCAATCTTATATACTCCACCTGAATATTGAGATTTCACAGTGTTTCCAATGTCAGCAAACTTTCTATCCTCAAAAATCATGAATTTGTGCTTCTTAGATAACTCTAACAATGGAACAATGGTGTTCTCTATCGAAAAATCATCAATAATATCAATATGAGTTTTAACCAAGCAGATATATGGACCTAACTTATCTATTAAACTAAGAAATTCACTTGTGGTTTTAACATCCACAGAGGCACATAAATTTGTTTTCTTCTCATCCATCAACTTGAATAGTCTTTGGGCAACTGGAGATGGATGTGTTTCAGCTCTTTGTGTATATGATTTAGTGCTAACCATTTTGAGATGAGTTGATGAAATCGCGGTCTAAGATCTCAAGGTATGCGGAGGTTTTGAGTTTATAAATTAACGTATATGAATAATTATTTAATCAACTGATACATCGAGTTCAGGTTTAGTTTTTTCTTCAGTTTTAGTTTCAACTTCACTTTCCGTTTCATCTGTATCCGGTTTAGTTTCGGGTTTAACTTCTTCCGTAACATTTTCAGTCTCTGGTTCATCCTTTGTTGCTTCATCTTTAGCATCTACAGCATCAGGTAAATCTTTCCTCAAATCAGGGTACAAATTGTAAACCTTCTCCCACGTAGGGTCCCATAAAGCATTACCAGCTTCCAATACATTACTGGTTTCGAGTACAAGAATCATATTCTTGAGTAATTCAACTCCTGATTCTCTAATCAAGTTATCTTTTTCTTTAGGATCTTTGAATGCTTGGAAACTATCTAAAATACCAAACCATACTTTAGACAATTCATCACCTTCAAATGAATTGGTGAATTGTAAAAAGATCTTACTTACTACTGATAAGGCTTCCATTTGAGTATTAACAAATCCTGCAGGATCAGTTTGTAACACTGAAGGTTTTGCTAACTCCCCTAATAAAGGGAACAACCCATATTCAAACACTTCATATGTTTTAACATTCTTGTTAGTAATACCAATGATAGTTGACTTAAGAATGTTCAATCCATATGAACGAATTTCCCTACAAGGATTAAAACATTGATGTGCCAAAGCTTGAATTAAAGGGAACCCGGAATTTTGATTATTGAACCCATCATTATCAAGGATATTTGCCATTCCCGAAGTTAAGGTTATAGACTTTTTGGATAATTGTACAACCTCTTTCAAATATTTATTTTCTTCCTTTTTAGGATGTCTTTCAATCTCTTGCTCGTATTGAGCTGCAACCGCTCCCAAAGAGGAAATCTCGTCTAACAATCCTAAGATTAACATGAAATTCTTTGGAGATATATCATTAGGTGATTGGTTAATAAGCGAATCTGCAAGTTCTAGAATCTTGGTGGAGTTCAACAGAATACTTCCTAATGTCCTTAACAGTTTCCAGAATGGTTCAGATGTTAACATTTGTTTACAACACCAGCATTCATCATCAAGTAATGAGATCAATGGCTGTAATAAGTAACTGTTCTTGGTCAAAAATTCCTTATCAAACTCCAAGATAGCCGATAAGCATTCATTGACAACGGTTAAATCAGTCTCGACATTTCTCACTAACAATAACTTATAAGTAATAAGTCTAACATGGGCCTTTTTGGAAATATCATTGGTGGCTTTTAATTTATGCATAGCTTCAAGGGCAGAAGTGGTTAATTCCACATCATTTACCAATAAAACCAAACACACCACAATTTCAAATATGAATAATACTTCGGTTTCATAATATCTCTTAGTATCGTTATTATATTCCGGAACCAACCCAAGCAATAATTTAACTAACAAAGCTTTGCCTTCAGGATCCCCTTCACTAATAATTCTAAAGATAGTAGATATGTTTAATGATTTCACACAATCGATACTGGATAAAGAACTTTCAACTTCCTGATCACTGGGTTCAGGTGGTTCATCACTATATCTTAAAAACGACGAAAATGTTGATAACAATCCTGAATCCTTTAAAGGCTTAGATCTGTTGATGATATACCGAGGTTTGAGTTTAGGTAAAGGTGGCAATTTCAATTTGGTTTGGAAGTCTTCAAACAAATTGGGATCTATAAGACAATTTTCAAATAACGTTAGAACGATTTTTAATACTTTCTCCCAAGAATCGGTGATTTTGCAATCTGTCTTTTTAATCAACCTGAACAACACAACCGTGGATATTTGAGCTTTGAAATCTCTTCCAAACCAAACTGACATTTCACTGACGGTAATTGCCTCATCCTTTTTATCGATTTTGATTTGGGTAATTGGAATTTCTTCTCTAACATTATCATCAGATTTAATCCTATAGTCTTTAGAAGTTAAAGATGTCAAATCAGTTAATAATCCTATTAACTTCCCGATAGATGACTCAATATTATAGAATAAACAAACATTCACACATTTATCAATGCTGGACATTAATCTTGTAATTACATGATCATCACTGGCTTCTTTAAACACTTGGATAAGGGTGTCGATCAACGTATCAACGTTTTCCTCGAATAAGTACTTATCATAAACACAAAGACTCTCATCAGATAATCCGTTAATAAGAGAAGTATTGGAGTCAAATGATGAGGATGAAATTAAATTATGCCATACATCATCAAACCATTTATCCGTACCATGATGTTCTTCAGGCATAATAATTTCCTTATCCTTAATGGAAGCGTATATCTTAGACAAGTACCATGATGGATAATCACCATTATTGTATGTACCCTTGAGATTTCTAGTATAAGCATCGAAAGTCATTTGCTTCTTAACTTGAGGATTATGCAAGTCCGTATTAAGAAGAATTATAGAATATGACAATACAAATACAGAGTCACTATCCGGTCTAACAAACTCTTCACCTGGAGTTTCGTTTTCTGGATGATACAGTTCTTGACACTTAGCATATCTATCACCAAATAATTCCACGATTCTTTCAATTTGTTGAGACTCTCCTGGTAATCTGAAAGCTTTTAATAATACTCTTAAAGCTTCATCAACTCTTAAACCTGTGAAATCAAATAAATCAATGAAATATTTCAATAAATCCTTATTGGATGGTTTAGCTAAGAATTCACCAAGAACCTTTTTATTCAATCTTCCAGACTTGTTATAAATGAATTCTGCCACTTCTTTTGTGTCTTCAATATTCTTAATGAATCCGGCTTCACCCAATACTTTGATTCCATCTGAAGGTTTCTTATTGAATTTTTCGGTACACTTGATGAAAGCGTCTTTATTCTTTTTATTAAGTATAAGCTTAGGAGGGGTTTTATCATCAAGCCTCACACTAGGATTTTGTTTTACTCTTTCATTTATACCACCGATAAATGACAATAATCCTTCTAAACAAATAGGGGGTACATTATCAGTACTTATCCTAGCAGACTCTGGTAAGGTTAATTTACATAAAAATTCAATCACTTTCCTCGATAAATCGGATCTATCAAAGTCACAATCAAAGTCTATAAATAGCCTGGCAAAGAAATAAGGTTCTCTTATCCACAATAAAGAGAGAGATTCTATTAACATCTCTTTTGAGGTAGTCAACCTTGTGTTGATAGCAGCTTTATTACCTTTCAAAGCATCGGTTTTCTCTCCTACAGGTGGAGGTAAGATGGAATTGAATAACAATGTAAAGGTCAATTCAATCTGTGACTTCAAATGGTCTCCTAATACTATGGCCATAGTGTCAAAAAGTTTTAATGCAGATTGTAATAAAGCAGGTGAATCATCATTAGTTATTATCAGTAATACATGTTTAGCTACAGGATCAGCAATCAATGTCATTAATGAAGGATGAGGTGGAATATCATTACCACTGACTTCAATGGCAGTATTAATTAGATTAAGAGCCAAAACTCTTGTACTTTCCATGTGTTGATATTGATTGGTTGGTGATATCATAGAAATTAAAATCCCCATGAATTCATTCAAACATAAAATACCAAATGGCTCTTCATGAGAGTATTCTATTTTTTCTACAACCACGTCTTCCTTTGCAGGTTCTTCTTCACCTTCTTGTACCTTCTTAGGGCTTAATGGTTCCTGTAAATCAACTACTGATACGTTACCGTTAGTGCTTCCAATAATATCTTCTGGCAACTGATTACCAGAGAAATCAGTTTGAAAATCGTCACCGTTTGACTCAGGATCGATTAGTTTCAATTGATGGAATATTCTAGCAGTTATCAACTGGATTGTCATTTCTGCCGCTTTTCTTAAAACTTCACTTCTTCGTTTATTACAGGCTAAAGACAAGCAAGTTTGAAGGACTTCGGAGATGACTTCATTAGGTAATAAATTAGACATTGGTGACGTGAGCACTAATTCCATTAACCTTAATACTTTTAATAATACAGCATCATCAGAATTCTGATCAGCAGCTTCAAACCTACAATGGGTCAATGACGAAATGATTTGAATCAATGATGTTTGTAAGTTCTTGGAACTATCAGAAATGATATCGTAACTCAAAAACTTGGAAATGGAATCTAATGCTAATGAAGTAATGTATCCTGACGTCGATGCAGATTTAATAATTAATAAAAATGGCTGTAAGATTGTTAAACTATCAATATCATTAATGTCTTTAGAATCCATCAAAATTGATCTCAATTGTAAGAAACTTGAAAGTAAAGGATTATCTCTATGTGGATTGCTATTAGTACTAGATCCATTATTAGGATTGGTCAAACCTAAACTACTACTTAACAGTTCATCTTCACCAAAAATATCATTTCCTCCTAGAATAGCGGCCACACCACTCTGTGACCACCTGCTTATTTTCCTCATTGCTGAAGAAATTATCATACATTCATTGATGGCTAACGTGATAGGATCAACGGCCACTTTGTACTCAATGAACCGCTTATTGGTTTGATTGAGTAGAACTGCTGGTGTTGGAGATTTGAATCTCCTATATGGGGGGATTGAATCCATAGTGTTGATTATCGCGATCTGGCTTCGCGAACTGTCGTGTATTTTTAGTTGGATTACGTAGTTGTAGAATTTAGGTGTGCTGTACTATGTTACTAATAAATATTTTATTTACAACTAATTACAAATAAATGTTTACAAACAAAATTTGTAACTGGATAATTACAAACCTTATATACTGTGATTGAAAGTGACTATTTATAGTGACTTTATAATGTTAATTGTGATTTGGTGATATAAAAGTTAGGTTAAATTCTTCTACTATAATAATCAACAAAAGATCTCCATGCTAACCTCCATTCCTTCTTTTGTAAATCTTTACTAAATACATCAAAATCATTCTTTTCAAGTCTTCTTAAGTATAATATCGTAGGAATACCTGTCATCAATGGAGTAAAAAGAACATCAGGTACTCCTCTTCTCCAGTTCTTATATTGTTTCTGAATTAATGTGTCATGAGGATTAGAAGCCACCACTTGTTTGATTTCTTTTCTTAACTTCGTAAACTTGTCTCTAGCTGTTAGAATGTGATCATTAGCAGTAGTGGCAACTTCAAATAAACTATTCTGAAGTTTTTCACGAGTTTGGGTTAAAAGTTTTTCATCTTTCATGTGTCCCTGAGTTAGTCTGAAGAAGGTCTCTTGTGATAAATCATATTTTGTCATAATATCAATAGGTAATGTTACTTGATTCTTAGACCCATAATAATTCATTCCTAAAATCATTGATCCTATGGCGGTGGCTTGACCTAAGTGTGCTGCAATATCACTAGTCAAGGATTGAAGCTTAGGAGAATGCTCTAAAAGACTTATTACTGATGGTGAAATACCTGGGGATAATAATAATCCTTGAGTTAAATAATTCAATTGAGAATATGTCCCTTCTCCATATGAACAAATATCATCTATAGTTTGAAACAGTCCCGTATCGAGAAAATGTTTCCTAGTCTGAAGAAATGTATGGAAATAACTTATATCGAGGTTTAAATCTTTACGAAGCCCATCTCTTAATAAAACTGCAATTGGTTCTCCAAGATTAGCATCACTATGAGGATTAGTAAAGATCTTGGAAAGCATATCACTCCAGAATTTAAACTTTAAAGTATTGGATATTCCCGCTACGGCACTTGTACTACTGATCTTATTAATCTCTAAGTTGAATCCTCTGATAGCTAAAAACACATCTCTGGTAGGCTCTGGCATATATTGAGCTAGAATATACGAGGATCTATCTTGAGCTTCTAATATTTGAGTCACATCTTTTCTAGCATTAGACACTAAGCTTTCATACGATAAGTGTCTAGTCACTATACTACCTCCTGATGTAGAAAAGTGAGTGGGTTTTAACGTACTACCCGAAAAAGGGGATCTTTTTAAATACAGGTACATCCCAGAAGATGTGGGTAGTTTTCTGAAGTTTCAAACCTCATCTCGCACTAACAAATCAATGAAAGTTGAACTTATAAGACCGTTTGTCTATCTTGACATTTCGATTGGCGATAAGCAATTAGGACGTATAGTTATAGAATTGTACGATGACTTGGCTCCTAATGCTGTAACTAATTTTTTGAATCTTGTGGATGTATCAAAGTCTGCAAACTATAAAAACAAGTGTATCGAGATGGTCTTGAAGAATTTCATTATCAGTGGTGGAAGTTTCCCTGAAAAAGAATTTGGTAGTGATGATGCTGGGAACATATCAACTATTAATGACGGAGAGCTTTTTGATTTAGAGAACGGTGATGTCATTGATTCTCCATTTTTATTATGTACGAGTAATTCTGATGCTAATAAAAATGGATCTAAATTTTTCATCACCACTTATCCCCAACCCCATCTTAATGGCAAACACAGTGTATTCGGGAAAGTCAAATATGGGAAATCGGTAGTTAGAGAAATTGAAAGAACCGATACTGATGATTCAAACACTCCTCTTCAATGTGTGCGGATAACTGATTGTGGAGTATGGAATGAAGGTGACCCAGTACCAATTTATAATGCCAGTTATGATACGATTGGTGGTGATATATATGAGGAATACCCCGAAGATGATGAAAATATAGACAAAGATTCTTCAGAACTGGTTTATATCGCATCACTGATCATTAAAGAAAGTGGTACCCTTTTATTCAAACAAGGTCGTAGTAAAGAGGCTTTATTCAAATACACAAAGGCACTCAGATATGTTATGGAATATATTCCTGATGATGAACAACATCCTGAATGGTTTGCTAAATATTATGACTTGAAAAAGAAACTTTATCTTAATTTATCATTGATCAATTTACAACTTAAGGATTATAAGCGTACCCTTGATTATTCCGACTATCTTTTAGCTTTAGAGAATTTAAACGGTCAAGAGAAAGCTAAAGGGTTTTATAGGAAAGGTATGGCATACATGAACCTTAATAAGCCAAAATTGGCATTTGAAAATTTGACCAAAGCTAAAGATCACGCCCCAACTGATAAGAATATAGATAACCAGTTGAAGGTGGCTGAAGAATTACTTGCACAACATAAACAGGCAGAGAAGGCTAGATATAAGAAGTTTTTTAGTTAGAAGTATATATGTTTAAATGTTATGTATTATGCTGTCATAAATTATCATCTCTAGGTGGTATTAATCTGCAGAAGCATCAGGTTCTGGATCATCAGTCAAACTTCTGAGGTTTAAATAGTCTAATATTTCATCTTCTGCAGAAACTGATGATCCTCCTGATAAATTTGGAGTTCTTTGTCTTTCGTTAGTTGGAGTATTAGTAGTTGAAGATTCGTTAGTTGGAGTATTTGTAGTTGAAGGGTTGGTAGTTGGAGTAGTGGTGGAAGAATCTGTAGTGGAAGAATTATTAGTAGGCCTGGCCCCGGGTTGAAATAAATGATTATATAAAATAGGATTGGTATTACGGAGATTGGCAAATTCTGATGCAGTTAAAAATCTTCTAATTGCTCTGTGACCTTCGGAATTTCGTTCGGTACCAGAGCCTGGTGGTGGTAAATCAATAACTCCTGAACCCGAGTGGAAATCTCCAGTGTTCGTGGTTCTTACAGTTCCATCCGCTGTACGTCTACTAGATACTCCCGATGGGAACATATTTGGTTCTGAATCACGTCTTCTAAAATAAGTTAAAATGTTGGAGAAAATTCCATGATGGTTATCTGATCTCAGACCTCTTTCAGCCGATGAACGGGTATTGTTAGCTGTAGTGGCAGTTGTTGTAGAAGGTCTTGGTTGGGTATTCAATGGTATCGAAACTGAGGAGGTGGCAGTTGTAGGTGTGGTCGTAGTAGGGGTCGCCGAAGAAGGGGATGGACGATTCTCACCTCTAAACCTTGAACCTAATAAATTCACTAGTTCATCAAATCCAGTTCTTCCTACCAATCTAACGCCAGACCCTTCAGCATTCCATAAATTGTCAATACCAAAATCCGTGCTAGGAGCACCACCAGTAGCTCCTGAAGTGCCAGAGGTGGAATCTTCTTCCTCTATGGGTTTTCTACATAAAGGACAAGTAGTATGACTTTTTAACCATTCATAAAGACACGATCTTCCAAAAATATGCCCACAAGGCATTTCAACAGGGACATGAGAATATTCTGTAGTTACATCACTTAAAAATTTCTTAGAAGACGTTGGAGCAGCAGTTTCATTGGTCGATACTGGACTTATGGTTTCATCATTCAATTTTCTTCTTTTAGACGATACTTTATCATCATCGATGATACTAGGAGTAACCTCCACATTCAAAGCTACGAAATTCTCTAAACAAATCGAACAAGTTTGATCATCCACTTGTTCAAGATGTTTCTGAGGGAACTTTTCGAAGGTTTCAATAGTTATACCTTTATTCATTTGTCCATTATTGACAATCGTACTATAAGCCATTTGCGTAGCTAATCTAATAAATTCTTCTATCACTCTTGGATCTCTATTAGCTGCGTTATTAGGTAAAGTCAAAACCAAAGATCCTGACCTATTTGGACTTGAAGGATTATTTTCATCAGAAAAGACGTAATTTATGGTAATAATAATGGCACTATTGTTTCTAGATTCATCAGTTGTTGAATCGGTAGATGCGGTAGTTGTTCTATTAGGATCACTAGAAGCTCCTCTAAATAAATCTTGTAAATGGGATATAAAATCACTGGAGGAGTTGCTTGAATGGGACTGATTCCTAGCCGTAGGATTATTTGTGGTAGTAGAAGCATTTGCATTCGTGGTATTTGTGTCATTTGCGGTGTCATTCGAAATTGAGGGTGGTTCTGTATTTGTGGTAGTTGGTGTTGTTGTACTATTTGAAAGCACTTCATTATCACCTCTAGAATCAGTAGATCCTACTTCTACATTTGTGCCCAAGTTCTCCTCCGTGTCTCTAACTGGTTGATCAACGGAAGTATCATTTGAGACTTCATTACTAATGGCCTCGGGATTTGTGACATTTATACCATCTATATTAGCATTTGCTTGATTCCCTCCAGAATCTTCTGGCAGGGCATTGGTTTCTGTGTTCATATGATTTAAGGATCACTCTGTTTGTGTTACTCTCAACACTTGTGTTCTATGTTAAAGTTTAATTTATTGTATTAGTGGTCCTTGAGTAAAAAGGGAAATGAGAAAGCGGATTACAAAATTTCCGAGAAGGTTCCATGATACATTGAAACTGTGAGATTTATTGAATTCAATGTTTTAATTAGTATATATTGTTTTTGTGCATTGCATAACAAGAGTTACACAAAAATGCTTCATATAGCTAAAATGTTCCACAAAAACACACCTATGAAGTGTAAAAGTCACAATGACTCTTCTAAGTAAAAAAGATTGAAGACTATGACAGATCAAAAGAGCGCTCATACTTAAGACATAGATTACGATAACTCATATACATATATAAGACCGAAAACACATACAAAAGTCTAATAACTAAAGACTAATAAACCCAACTAATATAAGTAAAAGTATACTTGGTGATAACATTGAAGCCTTACCGCTAACAACGGAACCACCAGAGTCACCATCATCATCATCACTATCACTATCACTAGCAGTTGCAGTACCAGCAGCATTGGCAACTTTGGTAGCACTAGAAGCTTCAGAGCCTCCTGTAAAAGCAGAGCTGATGGCAGTCGATACTACTGATGCACTTGGAATTGTTGAACTGATGATTTCAATGTCTTCATCATCAGTGTATTTGGCTTGGGCTAATGAGATAGTATAATCATCTAAATCATAAACCACATAAGCATTTCTTAAAAAGTTATCACCTAACAAAATATAATCAGATTCTTCAACCAGGCTATCGGAAGATCCTGAACTTTGAGACAAGATTCCCAAGTAACATGAAGATCTACTAGCTTGTAATACAAAATTGGATAATGGAGCATTAATTTCAATACCACTGAATTCAAATGTCAAGGAAATATCCGAATCTACATTACAATCTATTGCATAAGCCCCTACACTGCTGGAATAGGACAAATCTAACATTGTCCCCAATTTTTCAAATAAGGCTTTTGGAAAGTAAGATAAGGTAGAACCAGTATCGAGTAAAGTAGCATATCCATTTGATGTAACGGTGGAAGTAGTCGATGAGCTATTCAAATGGATGTTGTTAAGATTGATTTCTAATCTTACAGGATTATCAAAATATTGGGTTAAAGTATTAACTATAGGGACGGTTTTTAATGTACCAGAATATTTAGCATGATCCACTGCTCCAAAAAGGATAGTACCCGTGGTGGAATCAGAATCACCTAAATATAAACTATAAGCAGCTTTATTGATAGTGCCTTGATTTGCTAGTTTTATTGGCAAATTTTCGTATTGATAAGGAGTTGAATCTGTAGCTGAAGAATAAGTTACCTCCAAACCTGGTAAACCGATTCCTAAGACTCCAATATTGGAAGATGTGACATTGACTACAGCAAGTGAAAAATCATTAACTGTAGTATTACCAATGATAACAGTATCATGACCCCAAATACCAGCAGCACCGGTTTCATCTGCATATTCAATCTCGAAAGCCGGGGCCGAAGAATTTCTAACGAAAGTATCGGAATTGCCAGTTGCAAATGATCCATATGAAGTACAAGTATTAGTTTCGTCAGATCCGGACCCAAAGACGGCTTTATTCTCAACAACTTTACTTGGTGTCAATTTATGACCATGGCCAAGATTTAGGTCTCCCACATGAATTCCTACGTTATCTCTTTTGACTTTCTTGGTTGAAGATGAGGACAGAGTGTAAAGACACTCAACATCATGGGACATCACCCATAAATCAGAAGATCCTGTATCAACCAAGACCCCAACTTTATTCTCGTTACTTCCCAACTTCAATTCCGCCATATAAAACGTTTGTTGATTGCTGAGTTCCATTGTAAACGCATCCCTCTTTACAAGTAGAGGCTTATTGTCAGGACTCATATCATTAACACTATTACCTCTATTAATGTCAAAGTTTATACTGAAGAAGTTATTAGCACGGACTAAACCACATATTCCTAGTAATACTAAACTATTGAATTTCATTCTATCAAGTAAAACAAACTTTTTCTATGGAGTAATTATGACCTTAAATATGAAATCTTCGCTATGCAGTGCTTGGCGCATTCATTTCTAGCATACATTTCTCGTGTTGGTTTTCGCACAACGGGCACTGCCAACCTAAAATTAGGATAAATTAATGAAATCAATGTCACTGTAGGCCGAGACGGACAGAATACCTGCCGTTTCATTCATTAGTAATCAGATCTTATCATCTTTAGTCTTGGGGTCCCTCTTTTACCATCTGTTTAACGTGACACCTCGAGAGTAAAAAAAGACTGTATCTAAAAATAGATCATTCGTAAAACGTTTATATTAATGCTATTAACAATATGACCAAAATTAATACTTCATTAATTCTTAATTTCTGACTTTGCAGGGTTCTCTCAAGTATGGCTACAGTATTATTGAGATTCCCTTCAATTACATGAATATCATCATCTGTGTTAGGAGTACTTCCTTTCCCTATTGCCAAAAAGGCATCTTCTAAATCCACCACTACGAACGCATTTGCTAAAAAAGTTTGACCTAAAATTATCGTATTATTATCGGAGTTGGTTATAGAAATAACCCCGTCATCATCAATGATCTGATTCAAAGTTATGGGTATCAAAGTTTCATTGAACTTGAAATACATAGAGTCGGTGCTATTCACATCAATAGAAGTTTGCTGATATCCAGGGTATTCGGTTGATTCTGTGGCATTCAATACTTCCATGATAGTATTATAAATTAACCACGGGAATGATAACTCTATGGAATTGTTATCGATGGTAGCATAAATGGTATCATCTGATATAACAAAATTCTCTACAATGACTGAATCACACGGGAACTTTATAGTGTTATCAGTTATATTATATTTCTGCAAAGTACCATCATATTTAGCCCGATTCACAGCTCCAAATAAGAATTCCAGAAACCCAAACTCAAGAGAATTTATGGAATATACCGCCTTTTTTATTATACCTTGTTCTTTGAGTTTGTATGGGAAATTACTATACTGACGACCATATTCGGTAGTTAACTCATTTTCGGGCAACCCTACACCTAAAATACTATAAATATTGGTAGTTTGATTTAGTATAGCAAATGGCATATTATCTATAGTCTTATTACCTATTCTATAAGTATCATACCCCCATTCTTCACCCATGCCTTCCATACCATAATAATCGTACGACACTGGATATTTGGTAGTATTGGAGTGGAATGTCGACAGACTCTTAGGGTTGAATACACTGGCTTGTGACGAACAGAGTTTATATATGTTCTGCCAACTGGGCTGATCTGAGTCTTGTGTCCATAAACATGCGGTTTTATTAGTATATAGCATCAAATCAGATCTTGTCATATCGATATTAGCGTAGATCAACTGTTTATCTGAGCCGATGAACGTATCGATCTTCTGATTAGCAAGTCGGAGGTAACCTTTACTACATATGGCAACCGTTATATAAAGTATTAGACCCAATACTTGTGATTTCATAATTAAAGTTTCATGAAAAATTTGGCGCCCTTTTTAGCGCCTCAGCGCCTCAAAGGTTTACGATTTTTTACGAGCATTTAGTTACCACGACAATAGAGATGCGATGACCGGTTGATTTATATTACCCTAAATAGCAATAAATGCTTATATTTGTTAGTGACCCTTTAGGACAGTTGTACCATGTTCTGGGGTAATATATGGGGTCAGAAAACCAATATATCGCTATATATCTAAGGTTTAGGTAGTTCTTTTTATTTTTATTGTTCAAGAAAAACTCTCTTTTCGTCTAATAATTCTTGGAATAATTTATCAGCATTTCTAACTTCCTAAGATCCCCTAAGATTCCTCTTGGTTCTATTCTTATTCATATTTCAGGTTACAAAAGACAAGAAAGGTCACAAAAATTATAAAAGAGCTAATGAGGAAGTAAGAAGTAGATGAATCTATGCATATAAAATTATACTCTGATCATTTGTTCATTTGTTCATTAGCAATACTGGTTCAACCACGGTTCTAATATAATCGTCAACCGTATCATCATTAAGTTCAAAACTGGCAAATTTGTTTTCATAACTGAATATTAATTCCGAATTGAAGTTAATAGATGAAGTCACCTTCACAACCAGCAGTCTATTAGTGGACTTAATAAATTTAAGTAAGTCATATACTTTGTTAATATAAGACGACATAGTACTTTTCCCTCCGAAATAATTATTAACTAGGATATTAAAATCTTCCATACTTAAATTACTAAATAACCTTGAGGTAAAATCATTGATGTTTAAGTTCGAGTCAAACTCAAGTTTGTGAGTATAAATATAGTTTAAATTCTTCAACAAGCTCATTGACTGTTGCAAACTTTGGACGTCTTTGACTATAAGTTGATTGAAGTCATTAGTAAACTTATTCAACATTGTTGTGAATTTAAAGTCACATTTCGTGAATAATTCATTCAAATTAAGCACAAATATATCAGGCACTTTAGGGTTTAAAACATTCTTTAAACATAATAAGAATATTTGACTTATCATCAAACAATGTATAAGGTATTTCAAATGATAAAATGATATATTATCCACTATAGTCTTCAGTAGATTATTCTGGCCATTGGAGTTCTTCATGATCAATTCATCCAAGTACAAATATCGGTTAAATAAGGTCAAAATCGCTGTTATATAAATAGTGTACCTTAACGAAGGGAAATAATTGGTCTCAATTTTGACCACACCAAGCCATTTGATATTCACCGTATTGAGGATTTGATTCTGTAAGTAATTTATAATTTCCTTATTATTAATAGTTGGTGGTGGTTCTGTATTAGTTAAGAACCGCATATTATTATAATTCCGAGAATAAATCATTAAGTATGCACGTACAAGACCCTTGAAGTCCTGACCAACATTAGTGTGAAATTGACTGAAATAATTCTCAGCTAATTTAAAAATATATCTCTGAATTTCGTCCTTTATCCCTGTTAGATTCTCATCATAGACAAATGTTAAAATCGTGGCATTGGGCATAATGGAGTTTTTGAACCGGGAATTGGACTGTAATAACGATGAATTATATTGGAAGTAAAGCATATCTAATTCAATAGTTCTTATTCTTAACCAGTATTTTATTATTAATTTAAAATGAGGGTGCTCTGAACTATTGCTTATATCTTCTGGTTTGGTCTCAATCGCTTTCATAAATTCTTTATTGAATAAAATATTTGATAGCAAATTATTATACTCAAAATGATTATCTTCGGAATTATTCTCATACTCGTAAAAGGTTGACATAATTAAATAACACACCACAAGATTGATAATACTCAACAAACTATCAGAATTCTTAGTTTGGGCCTTGAATGTCCTACTAAGAGTTATATACATTCTCATCAATTGCTGGTTGGTGTAATTTGGAATTATTTGCTCATGGGCCGCCACTTGTAATCCTATAGCTATGATTATAAGGTTAATGGTTAAAACTCTCAAGTCCATGATATTTAAGGTCAACTCCTTATCATATTTTGCTTCTTGTAAGTAATTAGGAATTTTTAACCCCCATGCTAATATGAAATTATAATCCACCAATTCTAATAAATCCTCATTAAAGCATTTGAAATAGTTCAAATATAACCTCATCACCACCGCATTACTAGGATATATCGTCTTCAACTGATTAACGTGGTCCTTGGATATTGTTACATAATTATTAGTATCACTTTCTATATCCAAGGCAAACACTGATTGACCTTTCTCATTGAGATGAAGACTCAACCTATTTTCACGACTGTTTGCAGTGAACGGGATATTTTTAGATTCAAAATACTGCTGAAGGGCCAATAATCCTTGTTGTTCCTCATTGGAATTATTTTGAATTTGAACCAATTGACCGGGTGCCATATATGGGATGGTATTTATATAAGTTGTACCAAAACCGGAACTCGGTTGGAGTGATTGAAGTTGGGGTTGTGGAGGTAAAGGTTGGAATAGTGGTGGTGGGGATTGTGGTGATGTATTATAATCATTGGTCTTTCTCTTGGACATTCTATTCTTACGTTCTTGTATAATTCGTAATTCTTCTTCACTTGGTGGTTGAGGTGGTTCAGCCTTACATTTATCTTCACGTTTGAACTTCACACAACTAGCACAAGGAGTCTGTAGATCACATTTAATCTTTAACAACTTACAGGGCCCACAACTATAACTTCTTCTTTGTCGTTTCTTATTCATGATGTAAATTAAGGGAGATAAATGTTGGGATCAGTTCTAGATCTTTGATGAGCTTTGAGATTCTTATAGTAATGTTTTTATAAAAGTTGGTGTGTAATTCGGTAGACCAGTTTATGGAATTTCTGATATTAATAATTTCGTGTCTTGAGTATCTGTGATTTTAATCCAATAGACTCAACACCCAACTGGAAATATAGTAAGTATATGCAAGTATCGTCCGGGTTTATTTCTCAAATTTTCGCTTCCAAAGTTCTGCACCTTTTAGGTGTTTACAAGACGCACGGAATTGTCGTCACAGAATGACGTTGACTAGGCTCCCTGAAATATGGCAAAAAACAATAACAATTGATTGACTTCAATTGAGTCAAGTTATTAAGTCAATCCTTAAATCTTACAGGTTTAATTTGAAATCAAATACTCAATTGGTTGAGAGTTATGGTAGGTCACTACAGTAATTCCGATACTAAGGGGTAAATAAGTTGATCCGTAAGGAGATTCTTTTTATTACTTCGGTCGATTTGGGAAAAGTTTGAGGTTTGGATTGGACAATAATAATCCCGGTGGTTTTAAGGCGTTTTCAGCTCGGGTTTGGGTGTGTTAAGGCATGTTTGCCATAAATATAAGGGGGCTCGGTTCAACTTGACGCACATCTCGAGAATCTTAAATATACGGGCAATTATTTCAGCTCCTGAGAATTGTTCAGTGGTTGCATAGAAAAATCGGTCAAAAGATCTGTCATATGAAACGTCGATATAGAGCAATCGTCTGGAGTCAGTTCTATCTAAAATTACTTGTAAGAGCCACTAACAAAATTAATTCATAATATAATTAAGCTACGTCTAGATCTCTTGCTAATTATAATAATAATTCCGTGAGGGTACACTTCCCCACTTGAGTATACAATTCCCTAATAACTGAGCCTCGTTTTGAACCAGGCGTGGCATCTTTTATAATTATTATGCTATACCTTTGTAGACCTCGTATCCTTATTTCTCTTGTTGGACATGGAATTGATCTTGCCATAGGGTTGCAGCTGATAAGAAGAAGAGTGTGTTTACCGAATAACACCGAAGTTTTTTACGAGTGGGTTTTGAGATTAAATAAATACCTGATTTGTAGATCTAAACTTGAGTAACGTAATTGTCATATGCATTAATTGTAGTCTCATGTTAGACGCCATCTCTAGAAGAAAGAAAGTTCAGAGGAACGGCGAAGTTCTTTAACCTATTACAATTGACTGAAAAACTTATGATAGAAAGTTGCTTTAGAGATCCATAATGAACCTCAACCAGTTCTTAACTCATCACATATCATAAATCATCCCAAAACTATCTTCATTTCAAGTCATATCTACATGTCCTAACTAACATATAGGTTAAATGATGCGCCGCACCAACCTTGTTTCTGCAACAGAGTACCAAAAAGTGCGAACCGAAAATTTTCATCCAATTATATCGACTTTATTATAATGTTAAGGTCAATACAATCACCAGCATTATTAGTTGGTAAAAGACTCTTACACAAATCCATTCCGGTATTGACATCACAAAAACATGATTTAATCGATTACTCCAAAATCCCAAGGAAACCAAACCCTCAAGATTTAAATGTACCTTTAGTCAATCCTGCTGAAAAGTATAAAGAAACATCAGAAGAATTACATAAATTCGGGAAATATCTTATTAGTTGTTTACCAAAATATATCCAACAATTCAGTGTATGGAAAGATGAGTTGACAGTTTACGTAGCCCCTTCAGCTTTAAGACCAACCATGATATTTTTAAAGAACCATACGTCCGCACAATTCAAAGCAGTTATGGACGTGACTGCAGCTGATTACCCTTCTAGAGCTAATAGATTCGATGTTGTTTATAACATGTTAAGTGTTCGTCATAACTCTAGAATCAGAGTTAAAACATATGCTAGTGAAATAAGTCCAGTACCATCGGTAGTTCCAATTTTCCAAGGTGCTAATTGGTACGAAAGAGAGACTTATGATTTGTTTGGAATTTTCTTTGAAGGACACCCAGATTTAAGAAGAATCATGACTGATTATGGATTTGAAGGACATCCATTAAGAAAGGATTTCCCAACTACTGGTTATACTGAAGTTAGATACGACGAAGAGAAAAAGAGAGTTATTTATGAGCCATTAGAATTAACTCAAGCTTCAAGATCTTTTACAGTCCCTCATTCTAGTTGGGAACAAGTTGGTGATGGTAAAGATTTCACTCCTGAAGCTTTTAAATTACCCGTTCCAGAACCTGAACCTGAACCAGAAGAAAAAGATAAAAAGTAAATCCAAAGTTAATTGCATATAGACAATAGATATATTCTATGTAATTTTTTTACGTTAAACCACTAATTTCTTCCTTTAAAGTATTTAATTCGTTTTGTCTTTGACTGAGGAATTCTTGTAACGTTGTGACTTGACTTTCGATCAACTCAATATCATTTCTAATATCTGTCAAGTCCTTAGAGTTGGAATTACTGGCACTTTTCAATTTACTTTCTTTATAATTCAATAATAATTCCAACTCATGTTTGACGATACTTACTTCATTAGTACTTGAAGAAGTTTCTTTGTTAGCCTTTTCCAATAATTCCTCCATCTGTTGTAATTCTCTTCTTAATCTGACTTCTTCCCAATCAGTACCTTCAGTGGCAGAGAAATCCGTACCACTATCTCTAATATTACTAGAACCTCCAATCTTATTTAAATAATCACTAGCGAACCCCTTATTACCTGAAGAGGCCGGTTGTGGCTTATTGACTTTAACTGTATTTAAATCATAGTTGGGTTGTTCTTTTGAAAACGTCGCTCTCAAACTTGCTGGAACTCCCCTGGGCACTCTTTTACCATTAGACCTTTGGTTCAAAATATGCAAAAAGATCAAAACTTGATCCTTATCAATGGTTTCAAATTGTTTGGGGTTAACCAAGTTCCAAGCACTAGAAATATCTAATCTTGGAACATTTTTTAAGGTTGAATATAAAGATTCCAATGATTCAAATTTGACTCTACCATAGTGATCACTATTGGAATTGTAAATAGCCTCATACGAACTCTTGTCAGTAGGACTTATGTACCAATCAAAACTATCGGATAAGTTATCGTCTTCTTCTTCTGAATTACTGCCGAAATTATTGCCTCCAGTATTGACAGCTTTATTGGCTTGGATTAAATGACTTTTGGATGCGGGAATCAACCAACTAGGCAATTCAGTAGGTACATTAGATTTGTTATCATTAACCATGTCGTAGATCAATCTCATGGTAATACAAAACTCTTCAAAGTCAAGCTTACCATCATTATCAATATCACTTAATTCCCAAATTTGTGACAACTTGTCATCACTCAATCGAGAATTCTTCAATATAGGTGATACCCTTTCCCCGGTTAATTTATTATTCTCGGGTTTTAAACTTTGAAAGATTTCCCAATACTTCTTTATCTCCCAATCTTCTAATCTAGGCATAGTTCGTTATCCTCCGTGTGATTTATGTCGACCGCGAAATCCCTGGGTCATGTCGCATACAGTACTAGGCGGTACCACACCGGGGATTTTCTCTCGCGGCGGTGGTACAAAATTAAATTATGCATGCAGATTTCAGATACACAAAGATTAGCGATGATCTCCTTGCTATGTTACTAATTATTTTTTAAGGTGAAACTTCACCTTTTGATTAGTGTATTAGATTTAACTAATCCTAATGAGTAAACTTTGTGTTGGAAAGTTTCCACAAAAGTTTGGTGTTTTAGAGATAATTGGGTTTTATCAATCAAAGGTTTCCCCGTTAAATGCGGTTAGTGAAGTACACGACCTGTGAATATATATGTCTCTACATCTATATTAATGCTCTATACAATTAAAGTTGATCTTTCACATTTTTTTCTTGTGAACGACTAACAATTTTAAATACTACAAAAGAAATACAACAAATCCCGGTAAGCAACGTAAAAGTACCTCCAACAGTCAAAGAGTCCATCATCTTTTGTTGAGCCGCAACTGCAGCAGCTGCTAAAAGACCTCTCATTAAGTTCACACATGCGGAGGATGCAGATGCTTGACTAGGATATAGGTCCACTAATAGTGTCTGCAAAAGGGACATAAACCATACCGTTGAAGAGGAAATGAAAAATAATGATATGTATACTGGGGCCAAGTTGACATTGAAATTTATACACCAACCATAAATAATAGTGGCCGCAGAATTAACTAATATCAATCTTGTAGTAAATTCAGACCTCACCTTGTAGATATTGAATGGTGGTTTTGGGTCCGAGAGATTTTCCCATTCAGTTCTTCTTCTCTTATAATTCCAATTCATAAGTCTACCACTCAGTAGAGCACCTACTACTGCCCCTGCACCTGATGGTAAGTATGACAATCCAATTTGAATCTCATTAAAGTGGTATTTTTCCTCTAATAAGGTGGATAATGCAGCTTGGGCAACTGCAAATATAGCAAATTGTAACCCAGCAGGTAGGTTAGTAAAAAACACAAGCTTATTGAAAAAAATCTTTAGAGTGTTAAAAATATTTGACTTCCTAGCCCTTGGTAAAATCGTAGATACGTCATTATTCATTCTCTTCTTGATGCTAGGATAAAGTAATATAGGAGTCCATTGATAGAAGTATTTAGGACTTATTGATTGATTACCCACCAAAGTTCTATTGGTTTCAGGGACAAACAAAAAACAGGTAATTAACGATATGCCTCCACCTATAGCGGAGAAAACAAAAACTCCGGGCCAATCCCATCTCGATACTAATAAACCTCCAATTAACCCTCCTAAAGCTTGTCCACTTAAACTGGTTCCTCCCACGAATCCACTTAAGGCTCCACGAGTTGCTCTTGGTGCTAAATCTCCAACCAGTCCGTATCCTGTAGATATTATTGGCGATATTGATATTGCCTGTACGCATCTTAGAACGATTATTGCCCAGAATACTCTTACTTGAGAAAGCCCAATACAACACCCTACAAATCCCAACAATAATGCAAGTGACGTTGGCCGTCTACCAAAAGTATCACTCAAACTTGATACAAAGATCGGGGCTATTCCTTGGAACACCGAAAATGCAACTACCGCAAGATTAGCTTTCCCCGTAGATACTTTAAATTCTCTAACAACACTAGGAATGGCGGGAAAGAACAACGAAGAAGATAAAATCGACCACATATTCGAAAGACTTATGAATGACCCCATGAAATACACTTCCCGTTTAGTAAAGATCGTGTATGGAGGTTCTACATCACCTTTCTCTATATCATCTTTATTATTTATTTCTGTAATGGATGGTTCTGGTGAATTTGATAATAAATCACGCTCTTCTTGTTGAGGTATGGTCAGTGGTTCATTTATTTTAGATGCCGTGTTTGTGTCTTGACCTCCTTCACTCATGTAATATTAGTCTGAAGTACCAATTGTACGGGCTTTTATACCTTTTATACCTTTTATAACTATGCAAAAATGTGAACTATCCCGATTACGTAATCCAGAATATTTCATACAATTACTGTTTTGAGTCATTAACGGCTTATGTAAATATGAATGACTCTGAAGGAAGACACTGGACCGATATGATGATGGACTTACGGAACACGGTGGACTTGAAGATTTTATAATAAGGCCTGAGGACCATACACCTAGTTGTAGAGTTCACTCATTTGAGTCGACATGTTTTGCACCTTAATTATAAATTGACACATTGTGCGGCGTCGAGTTTATAGCAAAATTACTAGAGGAACTTGAAAGAATTTAACTAAATATGAAAGCCTTGACGGCTTTGTGGTTAGTTTAATTATGTGTATTTATTCTATATATTTGGGGACTTCTTGGAAATCAGTTGCTTGGTACCCCGGCGATATTAACGTCCGTCACTATATGCCACACGTCGGGAGCAAAAGTCTTGACCTTGACAGTCTTACGTAATTCGGACTTGGGGAAATAATGTAAAACCTTTTCATTGAATTCGTCAAAGTCATCGACGTGAACGTTTTCGTGAACATGGACAATAGTGTCAATAGTTGAATGTGATAATAAGGATTTCGTGTATGGCCAAGATTGTTGGGAAGACGGTAATAACCCTAAATTTATATGACTTATGGGTAATCGCTGATTTCCAATACGAGCGAGGACATTTTCATTAGATTCGTTAAAAATATAAATCTGAGTGTCTGATGTGAAGTTAATTGGTTGATTTAATTTATACTTGAATCCATTAGCTTCGCAGTTCCTTCTTAATGCTTCAATAGACCAAGGATTAAGTTCAAAACATACTAATTTACCACCATTTTTCAAATAACTTAAACTGAAATAACCTATGCCAGCATAAAGATCGAAGATCCACGTATTGTTTAGTTGTTGGAAATCATCAAGAATCCGTTTCTTCTCTTTAATATTACCTCTGGAGAACATGGTATAGATAGGAGCCCACGTTTGAAATATACCATTCTGTACCGTATTACACCAGAATGCTTGTTGAAAATCTTGTAAGGTAGGGTGCTGTAGACGTTGTACAGTCAATTCTGGGCCGAAATCACCGTATAATGGTAAGATATTCATAGGTATTCTCATTTCATTAGAATCCTCAATGATTGGTTTGTTTATAGCTATATGGGTTACTTTTGGGAAACATTTGTCTAAAATGTATTGAAAATAATCAGTTTTATTGAGATTTTCAAATTCCTTAGTCCATATATTGGAGTCAAAAGTATTAAAGTTGAATAAAATCAATGGACCATAAATAATCCATTTCTTAGGCAAAACATCTATGATTTGGTCCTTTATCAGTAATCCATTCATCTTATAGAAATCTTTGGTAGCAGACTCTAAACCTGAAGTTGGGAATGAAAAATCATAGGTTTCATATTCTACCGCATACGGTATTGTCTCATCAGCAGGTATTAATGTGTAAATCGCATACTTCAGCAGATGTGTCCCAAGTTTTTCAATCCTAAGTGATTTATTCAACCTTGCATTAAGTTCTAGATCATTCTTTATCGTCTTGATGTCTCTAGAGTCATTAACAATCAATTTATAATATTGCATCTCATCTTCACAGAACCTTAAATGCGGTTTCGCGACCAGAGATTTTCGTCCAACCAAAAGTTGTTGAAAAGTTTGAAATTTGTATATCGAAATGTATGTGTGATTTGGGACGTCAGTAGGTCGAAATGAATGAGGAACTACTCAAACTGACATATAGTGGTATTTGACATTGTGTGGGACTTGAAGTTAAGTTTTTCCATGTCAATGGCCTTATTTTCAAACCAATACTAACTATTAGGTCTACTGAACAAAAGGTTTTGACTCCTTCACAAAATTTATTGAATGACAAATGGGATGTTGTATTATCCAATACGTTGATTAAAACCGGATTAGGTCTCGGTGGTGGTGTATTGGCATCTATTTTATTTTTCAAAAGAAGAACATTTCCAGTATGGGTTGGTATTGGATTTGGTCTTGGTAGAGGGTACGCCGAAGGAGATGCTGTATTTAGAGGTAATTATGGTGTAAGGTCTGTAAAGAATTAGGTCCTTAAAGAATTAAGTCCATTAAGAATTAAGAAACCCCAAAAAGACTTATATATTCCGAAATTCGTTTGGTATTTATATTCAGTACTAATAGAATAAAAGTTGAGAATGTATTACAATAACGATAATTAGAAATGCATATTCACAGTATTTTAGCTCTTTTTTTTTTTCTAGTATTGGCCCTTGTTTTGAAATATGGGTCGTAGTGGTTTATGTTCTGCGTTCTTTAGTTTTTTTACTTTTGGAAGAGTTAATTTGTTTATTTATATTAAAAGGATTGATAGAAGATTGCGAAATGTGAAAATCACTATGTCTTCACTAGATGATATAATAAAAGGAGATTTGGATCTTTACGAATATTTGAATGTAAACGAAAATTCCGACGCAAGTACAATAAGACGTCAGTATAGACGAATAGCTCTTAAATATCATCCCGACAAGAACCCTGATCCAGATTCGGTGAATAAGTTTCAATTGGTTTCTAAGGTATATGAGATCCTAAGTAATGATGAATTACGAGCCACATATGATAAAATAAGGAGGAATAAAAACTTGAAACAACAGAAACAAGATCAATTAGATGAATGGACAAAAACACTTAAAGAACAATTACTTGCCAAAGAAAAATATTTTAATAGCACCAGCTTATTTGATAAGGTAAATTCAAGAGAAGTTGAGAAACTAAGAGAAGAAGGTCTTAGACGTAGAAGAGCCTTAGAATCCAAATCCCTTCAAAAGAAGAAGAAATCTTATTTATCATGTAAGGATATCCCTATTACCCCAATCTTTGATATTACTGATAACTCAGAGAAGTCTACCAAAGTAATATTGAAATGGAAATATCGTCCTGAATTAAAGGATAAGTTAACTATAGATATAATTCAAGATATTATGACGGTTTTTGGACCAATTGAGTCAATTCAACAGATTCCTAATATAGATAAGTATAATGCAGCTATCATTCAATATGCTAATTGGGAGAATGTTGATAGGGCTATCACTCATGATTATCGTAAAACTGCTTCATTATGGGATGGCACTGCATATCGAAAATTAGCAAGTTTATTAAGAGAATGCAATGTTTATAAGCCATCGAGTTCTAACCAACAATTAAATCAGGAATTCGCCAAATACGCTCAAATATCACCAGTAGAATTCTTAACAGATAATGATATAATTAATGATGTAATGATAAAGAGAATAAACCAGGAAATGTCCAAAACGTATCTGACATAAAGAAATGGGGTTGAATTCTCAATGCCTTTTCAAATTGTTTGATATATGACGATTTACTATTATTTTACCTATAAGGTAAATAACAATAAACAGGTCAACAAATAGGTTATAGGTCATGAATGTATATATATGTATCTACATGATTAGTCATCCCTCCAATTTACCCAAACTTCATCAGTTCTGAATCTTTGGGTACAAACAGTATCTTTAATATCATTTGTTTGTCCCATTCTGTAACTTAATAACCCAGCGTGGGCAATCATTATCCCATTATCAATACAAAACCTTTCGTCAGTAGCAAAAATAGAACCATTTTTCCTTTCCTTAACCATTAGTTCCATCATTTCTTGTAATCTTTCATTTGAACCCACACCTCCAACTATTAAAACTTGATTACTTTGAACATGAGCCATAGCACGTTCAGTGATCTCTACCAACATTGAAAATAAGGATTCTTGTAAAGAATAACAAAGATCTTCAGGAGTAATGAGGTCACCTGTATCTTCATCTATGAGGTTCTTATTCTTCTTAGGGCTTGGAGAAAATAAGTCTTTAGCCAATACATCTATATATGCTAATATTCCCGACATGGATAAATCCATTCCTTTGACAGTATATGGCAAAGTAACTAAATGTTTCCCCTTTTTGGCCATTTGTTCTATATTATAACCTGGAGCCGGATCATTAGAAATCTTTAATGTTCTTGCAAATCTATCAAGACAGTTTCCTATAGCTATATCCAAGGTTTCACCAAAAATTCTATACCTCTGGCGAGAATATGCAATGATTTGAGTATTACCTCCACTAACGTACAACACCACCGGATTATTGGCACCAGTGATTTCCCTACCCATTTCTATATGACCCACACAATGATTGACACCAATAAGGGGCAAATTCCATAATTGAGATAAGGTTCTAGCAGCAATTACAACAGTCTGAAGAGGAGCACCCATTCCTGGACCTTGAGTAAAACAAATACAATCCAAATCTTCTCCTTTAATTCCAGCTTCCATGAGTGCTTTTTTGATTATTCGTACTACCCAATTACGATGATGACGTGCTGTATCTCTAGGTAAAAACCCTTCACCTGGTGGAGTTATATAAGTATCTCTTACATTAGATAACACTACGGCTCTATTTTCTAATGATAATTGTCCCAACTGGTGCTTAATTACACCTATCCCCAATTTATTAGCAGACCCCTCCATTCCCAATGCCAAATAATGATCTTTGCCGGGCTTGCAGTATTGATCTAAATCTACCGTCATGATGTGACTAACAATTGAGATGAGACAGTTGATGGGGATGCAGTGCGAAATGTGCGGATCCAAGTGCGACTAATAATAAGAAAATCAAAACACACACGTCTAATATAAAGAACAGATAGATGCCTTCACTTGCATATTATTTACAGAGAATTCAACAACTGAATGAATCTCTTCAAGAATTAGAATTTTCTAGTCCTGGGATTTTTACTAATGCCCTTATCAAATCACCACCTATAACCCAATTATTAAAGGATGCTAATAATAATGAATCCTCATTATATAGGATAACCCATCAAAATAATCAACCAGGATATTTGGATCCCGAGATCAATAATGATGATTTGATTCCTGAAAGAGTCGATGGTAAGAAATATTTCGAACAAGATAATAATGATTATTTAAATATTAATGATAATAATGAGAATTCTAAAAGGACGGCTATAAACGTACCTAGACTAACAAATATACCACCAAGTTCGGGATTAAGTTCACAGTTGAATAGTTCTCCCACTAAAAAGTCAGTTGATTCTAAAAAGGTGGGTGAAATTTATGAATTATTAATGCATACCATGAACAAAATACCCAATCTCCAAGAGAACCAACCGTTTTTAAATGAAGTCAATGAGTTGAAACTTGAATACCAACAAATACTTGAAGATATTCAACAATTAGAGACCATAGCAGATGACCAAAAGCGTCAATTGAATGAATACAATTTAGGAGAATTAAATACTAGTGATGATTTACAGGAAGTTGATCTTGATGAATTAATCAAACAAGAGGAGTTGGAGATAATAAAAACTCAACAGAAGTTAGATGAATTAAGTAAATCTTAGATCCAACAGAGTATAACGAATGTAATAACGAACTAACCAATTAAAGATATGTCTATTTAATATACAAGTACACTTAATTAATTGAAGTTAAGATATCTGAATCACCAGCATCTAAAACGGCTAAAGTACCAACTCTGAATAATTTACCACAAGCAGTACCTAATTCGTTGTTACCACCTTGGAAGTAGTAGACTTGAGTCTTAGACAACATAGCGTAATATTCTAATTCAGATTTTCTTAAAACTGGAGTGTTACCAGCAATAACAACTAATTTAGCTTTACCAGTTCTTAAAGATTTAACAACTGATTTGTAACCTAAGGTATATTTACCAGATTTGATAACTAAACCTAACTTAGAGTTAATAGTTTCTTGATTCTTTGCTTTTGGGGCCATCTCTGTGTTTCTTATTTATTAATACACTCCGGTGAATAGTAATTGAAAATTTTTTTTCAGGTTCTCATTAGCATCAACTGTGTCGTGAAAGTGTCGGGCTGATGTCGGGCGCATTAATTTAACAGTCACAAGGTCACTGGTGCAACAAAACTTTTAGGAAATTATGAGTTAGACACGATCATCATACCTCACTGTGAGAAAATGATAGTGAAAAAATTATTGAAGAATTTTACATCGAAATTTAATACATAAGTATGTAATGATTACGTGAAGGTTGTGTTGTGATTTAAAAAGAAGAGGGGATTCATCTACGTACGGAATGGAGGAATGACACCAAATAATTAACCATGTCATTTTTATTTACATGTTTGGTTAATAATAGTAAACAAACGAACGTGAGGACAAACATTAATAATTATACGAAATATCGAACTACCATGAAGGAAAACTCTCGATATCAATAATTTATAACACACATAACTTAATACCATAAATTCAAATACTAACAATTATAGTGAAAGTTGAAATTGATTCATTTTCTGGTTCAAAAATCTACCCAGGTAGAGGTACCTTATTCGTTAGAGGAGACTCTAAAGTCTTTAGATTCCAATCATCCAAATCTGCTTCTTTATTCCACCAAAGAAAGAACCCAAGAAGAATTGCTTGGACTGTTTTATACAGAAGACAACACAAAAAAGGTATCAGTGAAGAAGGTTCCAAGAGAAGAACTAGAAAGACTGTTAAACATCAAAGAGCTATTGTTGGTGCTTCATTAGATTTAATTAAAGAAAGAAGAGGTTTAAAACCAGCTGACAGAAAAGCTGCTAGAGATCAAAAATTAGCTAAAGATAAAGAATCTAAAAAAGCTGCTAAAGCTGCCAGAAAAGCTGAAAAGGCTAAATCTGCTGCTAACGTTGCTCAATCAAGAGTTTCTAAACAACAACAAAAAGGTGCTTTCCAAAAAGTCCAAGCTACTTCTCGTTAAGAATGTTTACTGTAATTAATAAATATTATATGTACTTTTACTCTATCTAAGAATGATTTCGCCAAAGGCATAAGTTTTCTGTCGTCTGCTTTGTATGACTTTAACTTTATTATTGACCTTGTACCCAAAATAAAATGACTCAGTAGTATGATAATATATGAGCTGAGTTGTTTTGGTGTCTTTGTTGTATATAACGAGAATGAGTCCTATATAAGGGCCCTTTTCTTGTACATTCAAAGGTACTTTAGAAGACTTGGAAATTATGAATTCATGAATATTCGTATTTGGATCATCAAGTATTTGTGTAATGATTAAGTTGGCTAGATTAAGTAATATTATATCTTCACCGTTTCCACTACATACACAACTGATTTCATAATGGTTATTCGCTTGGAATCCAAGACCACTTCCTATTATCCCTGCACATCCAATTCTGGTAGGCAATTTAAGAAAATTACCACCAGAAGAAGCTCCAATTGATGTAGTGGTGGTGGTTCGATGGATAAGACCGATTGTGTCTTGAACATCATCAATGGTTGGATTCAAGAATCCCTCATTATAGAGATTATATTTCTTGGATTGTAGGGCCAGTACACATTTATCGTCTTCAGGGACTTCCATACCAAGTTTGTCATAGATAAAAGGTTTAATAGAATACCCAATGACACGAGGAAATGTCATACCAATGGTATGGTACTTTTCTTTTTCATACATTTGCTCTATCTTTTGAAATAAATCAATAGTTTCATTAATAGGATTATTACTTTTTATATCATGTAGACTTCCGAATTGGGATATTTTACTATTGACTTGATCGAATTGTAAGTAACTAGCATCATTACTTACTTGACCTAGGATATTTAATGATGAGCCATAGCCCGTATTGGTTAATGGTGAATCTTCTAGTACTTTACTAGTAATGATGAGTGTGTTCAAAGATTCATCTTTATGTGTTATAGGGCTCTTACCTGAACCGATTGAGTCATCAGTTATGTCAGAAGCAACTAATGCCTTCCTTATCAATTTATAATACTTCTCTTTCAAACTTTCAGAATGATTACCTGCACCTATATGAACTACTAATACTTCCATAGTCGCAATAACCGTATTAAGCCTTAGAATTTGAAACCTCTTTTGTACTTTAAATTAGCAGGATAATAACCTATATTGACATAATGGTATAGCCGTAAGCTTGATAGCAAAGATTTATGAGGATAACTACTTTGAATCAAAAATGTTAACTTACTTTTGTTGCAACTGTTATCTCCTAGTAGTGCGGGAGAAAACCTACCTACGATGACTAGGTTTAGACATCTTAATTATTGGGGGTATGGGATTTATCATGATCTAAAACAACGAATAATTCCTTACTATTACAGTGATTTCAAAGATGCCTGGAATTATCGAGTGATACCTTCCACTACGTTCATCTTCTTCACAAACTTATTACCAGCAATCGCATTTGCTCAAGATATGTTTGATAATACTAATAATCTGTATGGGTTAAATGAAGTATTGATGAGTTCAGCCATGGCTGGTGTGGTGTTTGGACTATTTTCAGGTCAGCCGTTATGTATTGTGGGAGTTACTGGTCCTATTTCGATTTTTAGTTATACGGTTTATGATATTATGAAACCAAGAGGTACCCCATATTTCGCTTTTATGTGTTGGATTTATCTTTGGTCAATGGTAATGCATTTAGTTCTTGCCTTTGGGAACTTCACATCTTACTTGGCAATAATATCGACATTTTCATGTGAAGTATTTGGGTTCTTCATAAATATCGTTTATATCCATAAAGGGATCCAAATCTTAAGTAGGCAGTTTGTTGAGGTCGATAGTGCTAGTGGATTTTTATCGGTGTTGGTAAGTATTTTGATGATAATATGTGGGGTTGGTTCTTATTTATTTGGCAAAGATTTACATTATTTTAAACCGTGGGTAAGGAAAGTATTTGTAGATTATGGTGTACCTTTATCAGTAATATTCTTTACTGGGTTTATTCATTTTGGTCATTATATGAATGACACGAAAATGGCAAAATTACCGGTTACTTCAAGTTTTGTAACTACTAAATCTGGTGAAGAACGGGCTTATGGTTGGTTTATTCATTTTTGGCCTAAGGAAAATATTAGTATTGGTGATATGTTTTTGGCTATACCTTTTGCCATATTGTTAACATTTTTATTTTACTTTGACCATAATGTCAGTTCATTAATGTGTCAACTGAAACAATTTCCTCTAGTAAAACCTTCATCATTTCATTGGGATTTTGCCTTATTAGGTTTGACGACAGGATTATCAGGTATTTTAGGTATACCTGCACCTAATGGATTAATACCTCAAGCTCCTTTACATACAAGTTCTTTAGTTGTACATGATTTGAAGACTGGCGAAGCTTTGAGTGTAGTAGAACAACGAATCACCAATACGGCACAGGGATTACTTACGTTTGTTATGATGAGTCCTCCATTCTTGGTTGTATTAGGTCTTATTCCTCAAGCTGTATTATCGGGGTTATTTTTCATTATGGCTATTACTGGTTTACACGGTAATGATATCACTAACAAAATCAGATATTTATTCCTTGACAAAGATTATATTCTTCATGATCCATCATGTCCGGAATATTTCCGACAATATCAACAATTTCCAAGTAGGAAATATTTTATCATTTATCTTATTTTACAAATTATAGCATCTACTGCTGAAGTTGCTATAACGATGACTACAGCAGCTGTTGGATTTCCTGGAGTTCTTTTATTCTTTGCCTTTGCTGCTAAATGGCTTTGGCCATTATTCATCCCCAAACAGTATTTAGAGAAATTAGATGGAGAGGTAGCTGATGAATTGATTCTCAAGAATTTGTCTGTGGTTGATCAGATTAGAAGTAAAAGGATTAAGGATGAAACCATCGAAATGACAACCGAACTGACATCTTCTTAGTTCTTCTTCTTTTTTAACTTATGCTGTGGTGAAATTACTTTAATGAACAAAAATTATTTATTGGGTATAAGACTGGGCTTATATAGTAACGAAATAGAAATAAATTTAATGTTAATGTATATTAACATCTCTATATGCAATTCTGTGAATCGAAGTCCACAAGGTTTTTTTTCAAAGAAAAAAAAAAAAATATGGGATATAACAAGTAATATAATGTCTTATATCGTTCACTTCATTTAACTTGATATCCCAATTATTAATGACTTTACTTTTTTCATTTCTTTCAGCGTTTTTATTTGTCGTACTACTACAAATTAAAATGATGGATCTAGGTTGGCTTGGAATTGGTCACACTTCTACGTTTAAGCATCTAAGACCCATTGTTTCCAATTATCTTTTACTCTCAATTTAACTTTATCCAAATCAAATCCACCTTCATTACTGTTAACAACTTCAATATTACCACAACTACTTAAAGAGTCAATGATTAATTTATCAAAGTCTTTACCATTATTAACCAATTTGATATTATTTAAAATTATCTTCACCCTCTTGAATTCTAATATTAAGTTCAAAGCAACAAATCCTTCTTTATTCATATTTTTCCTTAAGTAAACATCTTTTATTAAGTTTTCCAATGAGAAATAATAATCAAGTTGTTGAATTAAGGCGGTCACAGGATCTTGTTTAGGGGAGATTGGTGGTGGGACCATCATTGGAGGTTGGAATTGTTGTGGATTAGCTACAGGAGCATAATATTGGAATTGTTGTGGGTATTGTTGAGGAGGTACTCCTGGATAGAATTGATTAATTGGTAAAGATTGATGATGTTGATTTGGTTGAGGTGGATAAGGCATTGGAATGAACCCATTATTATAATTATTAGGCAATGAGTAACGATTGACTCTGTAATTTGATGGTACTCTAAATTGTCTATTATTATAATTCACAGGATATGGTTGAGGTTGATAATATCCATTAACTGGAGCGTAATTCTTAAAGTCTTCAGTTAATTTTTCAACTTCCGGGGTAGTAGCATCAACAGATTCCGAAACATCAGTATCAGTAGTTTCAGCATTTAAAGGTTCAGTGGAAACATTTGAAGAATCTGAAGTGGTAGATACAGTATCAGATTTATCCTTATTTTTAGTGGTAGGTGAAGGCGTACTATTTACAGATTTTTCCTTTAATTCTTTTTCCTTCTTTTCATCTTTTTTAACAGTGGTAGAACCATTAGCAGCTTTCTTCTTATTCTTCTTTTTTTGGGTCTTTTTTGGGTTAGCTTGATTTTGAGTTCTGGCATTAGGCAAAATTAATTTGGCATTAATTGGTACCCATTGTTTGGTAATAGGTTTAATGAATTTCTGATTATTGGTTGGTTTTTGTTTGTAATCTTCAGAAGGTGTTGGCCATTTAACTTCATCGTTGGCGACAACAGTGGTTGAGGCAACACTTCCCCATGCATTAGTCTGTGGTACAGGTGCTGGTGCTAATTTTTTATCCTTTTTTTCTTCTTTAACACTTTCTTTTTCAACTTTAGAATCGGCCTTTTTCTCTGATTCTTTATGGTCACCATTAACTTCACCATTTTGGTTTGAATCAGGTACTGGGCTTTCACTAACAACTCTTTTAGAATCATCTTCAGTGGTACCACTTACGGCGATTTCATTCTTGGTACTAGATGGACTTGAACCGTTACTACCATTGGCAGCTATATTGGCATAAGATATCGAAGACATGGTTTCTAGTGGTTTGCAATAAGTTTTTAGGAGATCACAAGTATTTATATGAGCTATAACTTATAAGGTACAATGTCACTAAATTCAAAGATTTTGGATATGTGGCAATTGAAAATAAAATATATAAGTCTCTCACTATTAATTGGGCGAATGGAAACTTGATAATTTCACAAACTTATGACTAGAACTGAAACGTCAAACCTCTACTTCTGTTAAGGATTGGAAAAAAATTCTCACTAAAAAAATTTTCACTATGTGTTTTGTAAACTATGATTTTGAAAGTCGTGGCAAAACCGGAATTACCCGAAAGGAGTTGAAGTCTAGGTTTTGGGGAGTTTGGGAAGATGGGGGTGTCAAGGTGAAGGGTCGGATATGAGTCAAGTGGTAGATAGAATTGGTACGTCCATAAGATCATGAGAGGATATTTGGGTTTTGGGTTTATAGCCAATGAATTTGAAATCCAGAATGGAGTTAAGCAATTGTATTATAGAGTTCATACACGAACCAGCATAAGGGTAACGCAAGACATATAAAAGAGTGTGTCGGAAGAGTCCGAATTAAGGAAACTCGAATAACCTCTACTGAAGGTAAAATAATGCATTGAAAAGTATATGGTGGACAGGTTTATTATAAACCACAAATTACCAAATTGGAATAATAATCACCGAGAAAAGAATACTATACGATTAGAATACGAGTCACTTAAAAAAATCAAGGTTAACACCGCCGCAGTCTTGTGAAAATGTCAAAACTCTAAAAAACTGTGAAAAAGCTACCAATACCAATGATTCCTCTTCATCTTACCACTATATAATTACTTAATATAAATACAACCACATTCTACTAATCTGTTTCTGGATAAATGGAACCTATGGAAAACCGAATATTTTCTAAACCGATGCTCACAAAAATCCATACCACGACCAACGTTGAATACAAATAAATAAATAGATACCCAATTAAACACGTCCCAAACATAATCAATTTATAGCCATGTCAATATTAACAAACCCTTTATACCGTCCTCTTTTAGAAATAATAAAATCTGCTAGAAATGGAGTGGTTTACGGGGGTAAAATAAGATTCAGTCATGCCCTTGTTATTAATCTTTTATATAGGTCAGGACCTATTAAACCAAGAATGATTGAAGTATTAAAGGCCACTAAAAATCATGCTGAAGTGTTGGCAGTATTTGCTATGATATATAAAGTAGCTTTAAAGATTTTGATCAATGATCAAGTATTGGGGTCAAATTCAAAATTATTACTGAAATTCCTTGCAGGATGTTTTGGGTCATGGATTGTTTACAGTCAACATTTCCCATATTTCCATCCAGGTATAACCCATCAAATCACATTATATTGTTTTTCAAGAGTATTGATTGCTAGCTGTAAGATATTATTAGATTATTACCTCAATGGGTGTCAACCAAGTTATAGAATTAACGAAAAGACATTCCATTATAGAGATTTATCCCAAGTTCAACAACAAAAATTAAAACAAAATTATTATAATAAGTCATGGAAATATTTTGCCGTTTTAACTTGGGGTTTAGTTATGTTTATTTACGATTATCATCCTCAATACTTGCAAAGTTCTTTAAGACATTCAATGCATTATATATATGATGTTGAATTGGATACTTGGAGTAATTGGAAAGATTTTTTGGGGATTTAGGTTATTTATATAAGATTTTTTTCTTATCTTTTCTTGGACTCTTTCCCAATTTAGCTTAGGCTTCTCTGGCACTCTTATCTCATTGCTACGCATTTTGTTTCCTACTACTGTGGGGTCGCACGCGCGTTGGTCTCGTGGTGAAGCTGTGCTAACTTTTTTTGTCACCACCTCGAACCGTCTAGAATAGTGGCGGAGATCAAGTCGCGCGCAAAGGACAGCGTGTTTTTTCGTTCGTCGATTATTAATAAGGTTCATATCTAAAGTTGTTCAATAATGAAGTTCTTTACATTAACATCCATTTTAACATCTGTCACCTTAGTATTAGCTAGTGGCCCAACTGAAGGCGAAGCTGAAGCTGATCCAAATTCTGCTGTCGTTAAGTTAACCACTGAAGGGTTTAAAGAATTTCTTAGTGCTAATCCTTTAGTTTTAGCTGAATTTTATGCCCCTTGGTGTGGTTACTGTAAGAAATTAGCTCCTGACTACGCTAAGGCAGCTGATGCTTTAAATGAAAGCCACCCTGACAAAATCAAATTGGCTCAAATTGATTGTACAGTCGAAGAAGATTTATGTAGAGATTTTGGTATTAGAGGTTATCCAACTTTGAAAGTCTTCAGAGGCGAAAATGAACCTGAAGATTATGAAGGTCCAAGAGAAGCTGATGGAATTGTTGATTATATGATCAAACAAACCAAACCAGCTATTCAAGTTCCTGAATCCGTTGAAGACTTTTTAGCATTGATCTCTGAACAAACCAAACCATTTGCCATTCAAATCTTTAACAATGTTAAGGATGTTGAATCCAACGCTACTTTTGATAAAGTAGCTTCTTCATTAAGAAAAGAATTAACTTTTATTAGTGCTAACACCAAAGAAATCATTGAATCTTTAACTACTAAATATTTTGATTTCGATATTAAAGAATTCGCTGATAAAGTTGGTTATTTAGTTATTCATCCTTTAGATAATTCTATTATTCCTTATGTAAGTGAAGAAGAATTAACTCCAGAAAGTTTAACTAAATTCTTCAAAACTGAAGTTGTTCCATATTTCGGTGATATCAACAGAGATACTTACTTAACTTATATGGAATCTCCAACTCCTTTAGCTTATTACTTCTATAAGACTCAAGAACAAAGAGACAACGTCGAAGAATTTTTTAAGAAATTAGGTAAGAAATTCAGATCTAAAGTTAACTTTGTTGGTTTAGATGCTAATTTATTTGCCAGACACGCTGAGATTTTAAATATGGATCCAGAAATTGTCCCACTTTTTGCTATTCAAGATAATGAACACAATAAGAAATATGGTATCAACCAAAAGGAAAACCCAGAAGGTCCAACTATTGAACAAATTGAAGAATTAGTTGACGATTATGTCGCTGGTAAAGCAACTCCAATTGTTAAATCTGAAGATTTACCAACTGATGAAGAAATTGAATCATCTCCAGTTTATCCTTTAGTCGGTTTCAACCATGCTGAAGTTTTAAAAGATACTACCAAAGATGTTTTCGTTAAATATTATGCTCATTGGTGTGGACATTGTAAAAGATTAGCCCCAATTTGGGATGATTTAGGAGAATTATACAAGAGTGGTAACTCCAATGTTGTTATTGCTAAAATTGATCATTCTAAGAATGATGTCGATACTTCATTCCCAATTGAAGGTTATCCAACATTATTATTGTATCCAGCCAATGGAGAAATTGATGAAAAGACTGGTTTAAGAAAACCTATTACTTTTAGTGGTGCAAGAGAATTACCAGCATTCATTGATTTTGTTAAAGAATCTGGTGGTTTAAAAGTTGATGGAAATGATTTCATCAAAGAACCTGTTGAAGAAGATGAAGAAGTCGTCGAAGAAGTTGATCATGATGAATTATAAGTTTTTTAATTATAAGCTCTTCAATTAATATATGGTCGTCATTTACGTATCGTTTTTTTTTTTTTTGAAATATTTATCTATATGCTCTTATACTTATGGCTATTAAGGTTGAGTGAAATCAGAAGGTCCCCATATCTTAACCAACTTATCATCACCAACAGAACACCATAATTTCCCATAATCTTTTGATCCCTGCAGAGGATTAAATTTCGTATTCCAATCAACTGAGTTACACAATCCATCATGCCCTGTACATCTTGTAATTAATCTACCAGTAAATAAATTCCATATATAAATATCACCATCATCACTGCCACTCAATACCAATTCTTCTTGATTATTAATGGTATCCAAATACCCAAAACATGACCTTACAATAAATGATCCTTGACAATGACCGATAAGCTTTTTGAACAAAAGAGGTTTACCGGTTTCAGCCAAATTCTCAATATCCCAAACTTGTAACTCATCAGGAGCTAAACTGAGTAATAAGTATTTTTCATTATTACTAATAGAGCAACTAGTCAATCTACCATTGAAATGAATGCTAGCGATTTTCTTGGTAATCGAATCAATATTAGTTAAATTGGGAATGGCATAAAAATCAACCAGTTTATTATTATTAGCAGTAACTAAAATCTTACCACTTGGTGATATAGCCAAATCATTGATTCTATTGAATTTTTCCAGTTTACTAGATGCATCATCGTCATCTTTCAAATTGGTGGATGATGATGAAATGGCCCTTAAGTTCAGATTGGAAGAATTAGAAGGTAAACGGTTGACATTATCAAAGTCATGTTCATCATCAAGATAATCAAAAGAAGCATCAACTTCTTCTTTCATGCTAACATCATCTCCGGAAGTTGAATTCTCATGGGTGTTCCCATAGAAATCAAATAATTCCGTCCCGTATATATCATAGGCCCGAAGAACTTTATCAGGCGATCCAATTATAAATTGTGGAGCTGTTGCTGATGAAGGGGTTGGCAAAAACTCACATGACCATGTCCTAATTTTATCACCTAAAATAAAGCATGATAATAATTTGGCTTCATCTTTATCTTCTGAAGATCTTGTGACTCTTTTAGAAGGTTTCCTATTATGTAAATTTCGAATATCCCAAACTCTAACTCTAGTGTCTAACGAGCCACTAACAAGATAATTCTCCTGAGGGTCCCAACAACAGTAAATCACAGCTTTACTAGCATCTGATGGTTTATAAGAACTGTTCCTGAACTTTTCCCTGTCAGTGGAATTGTCACTGACTAAAGTACATATAATATCGAAATCATTCAAAACATCATATATAATTAATCTTCCATCAGCTGCCCCGGTTATCAAATATTTTCCCAGAGGTGAAAACTTCGTAAACCATACTTGACCTTCATGATGGCTAAGCGTATGCAATAATTTATTGGGGAATCTTGGTTTGTAGAAGCTATCAATACTCGACTCAATAGGAGGAATGAACTCCTCATCTTGGACAACAGATCGGGACGGTAAGAAGTACGGAGACTTGTACCTATTATATAAAATGGAGTTCTCAATGATCTTATTTAGGAAATTGTTAGGCAATTTTATATCCAGATATGGTAAAGAACTTTGATAAAAATTGTCGGAAAATAATTTACCGAAATAATTCTTTATTAGGATTTGACGGAGTTTATTTATCAAGTATGGGGTGGTATTATTAGATAACGTGACATTATAGAAAACGATATCTTTACAAAACACGAGATTTTCAATTTGGAAGTCACTTAAAGGCAGTTCCATTATAAGAGATAACAATTTAAAAGACTCTAATTCCCGATTTAAATGAAGACAAATTTCTTCATCGAATAATTTATCAATTACTGAACTTTTTGGAATCGAGTCTAGAATTGGTCCTAGATCATCACTTAAAAATTTGATTAAAGTGGTATTGTTTTCACTGGTACTTAGTTTGGCTTCATTATAATTTCTGTGCAGGTAAGTAACCAATTTCTCCAAGAACTCAATTCGTTTTATTAAATACATCATAGTGAATACGACTGAGATCAAGTCTTGTAAATTAGGTTCGGTTTGTGGCAAGTTCAAAACCTCATAAAGGTTAGCCAAAGATCCAATTTCTTGGGTTAAATCACCTTTGGTAGTATAAACTTTCAAATTCTCTTCTAAATAATGTGATACTTCATCATAATTCCCATTTACTATGGAGGTATTGAACCATTCAATAAGTTTAAATTTCTTTGACGAATCTACACTTTCATTGGTAGGCAAATACAACCCTTTTAGATTGACTTCTTCAAGTAACTTATTAGCCACTTGGGGTAACCCTAAATCGTTTAATGTTCCATGCAAAAGTTTATATATAAATGATTCAGGTATCATCCTTGCTACAATCCTTAGATCGCGAAAATCGGAATTAACAATCGGTAATGTCTAAGAGGCGTAATAGAATAAGTATTGTATGTACTTTTTGTAAACGGAGAAAGGTCAAGTGTGACAAAGGTCAACCATGCTCCACCTGTATTAAATTTGGTAATGATGATTGTATTTACGAACAAATTGGCATTTCTAACGAGCTAAAACTGGAGAGACGTAGAGACTCCATTAGAAATGAGATGAAATTGTTGCAGAATAAGCTTTTCACCCTACAACGAGAGTTGACTGAACAAGATGAAATAACCAGAGAGGCTAGTAGGAAATATCCCTATTCAGAGTTCTTGGCTAAGGTTCCAATTGCTGATTTTGAAGACAAAATCAGATTCACTAGTAATATGGATAATCTTGATATTTTACGTACTACTGGATTATTAAGAAGTCATTCACCTTTGAATTGGATATCAATAATGCAATCAGATGATATACTATCGGAATTGTTCCATGAAATGGCTCGACCCGGTACTGACAATAATCTTCAATCTCAAATAGACGCAAAAGTAGATGCTATGAATGAAGTAGATAGAGTTCCTTATATATTCTCACGTCGTATAAATGATAGTGAACCAAACTATGAAATGCTTAAACAAGAAATCGCTTCTGTGTTACCTACAAAGAAAGTTATTTGGACATTACTTAGCGTTTACTTTCGGAAATATTATTTCATTGCATCAGTATTGGATAAATCAGAATTCACTAATACTATAAGTAAATTAATAGGACCCGAAAGTTTTGAGCCTGAACCAGTGAAATTACACGTAGAGAAGAAAATGGACTTTGTGTATTTAGGTATCCTTGTTCTTGTTTTAAGATTAATTGATTTGGCTATTTCCAATACCATTCCTCAAATATCAATAGCAGGTCCTTATCAATCATTACCAAACCCTGATATTCGGTTAAACCATACTCCTATATCACCAGCAGCGTTTGGTATTGCTAAGGAATGCTTGGGATTATTTAACACTTTGGCAGTATCGAGTTTACCGGTGTTTCAATTAACATTATTGATTAGATTTTATTATGGGTTTGCTCCTGAGGAGAATGATGGTGATCGTGAACACGAGGCTGCCACTTTAAACGGTATGATTATTAATATGGCGATATCGTTAGGATTGAACCGTGATCCAGATATTGTATTCGGAGATACCTTGAGTCCCCAAATGAAAGCCCTCAACAGGAAACTTTGGTACTTGACATTCACATTCACAGTTTTCCAAAGTTTCATGAATGGTAGTAGAGTGCATTTGACCTATAAAGACTTTGATACGAAGTTTCCAATTCTTTCACCCGGTGATGAAAATCCATTCTGTGATGCTAAAGTACTTAGAGATGCTTCACCTGACTCCGACAATACAGAAGGAGTTATATTCCTATTCGTCCAGGTATGTCAATATGTTTCTACTGTAGGCAATGAAGTTGAAATGAGGTTAATATCCCAGACTTTAGAACAGTTGGAGCTCCAAATCATTAAAGGATATGGGGTTTTACAAACGGAAATATTGACTCCCAATCACTTTGAGTCCGAAACTGAGAAATTAGCTACTCTAAGAGTTTATACTCATTACACAAACTCAGCTATGGTTATATTGTTTTACTTCTGTAATTATTACCAGAGCAAGGGTAACCATGCGTTGTATGGGTTTTATATACGTAAAATGCTTGTGATGATTGGTTATGATATGTTGCCTTTATGTTTTGAGTTATTGATCAATTCCTCAACCATATTTCGTGATTCTACCAGTATGGTAATTGTCCCCGATTTATTAGTCACTTTACATAGATCGGCCTTGATATTTATTTCCTTATACGTTAAAAATAGAGGCCAAATCCATAACTTTACAATAGAGCAGGCTAGAGGAGAGAATGAGCTTGAAAGTAAAGATACTTTAATCAAATTCAGAGTGGCTAATCAATGCTGTCAAATGTTGGCGAAACTTATAATTATCATCATTGATACTTTAATTGATTTAAGTCCCCGATATTTTTATGCTTGGAAAGCTGGTCGGTCATTGAAGAAAGTCTACGATATAGCCTCTAGTCCATCTATTTTCGAATTTCCATCAATGACAAAACAGAGCAGCATGGGTGTGGTTAAGGATTGTTCCGATGGAATTTATACTATTCTTCAACAAGCTGTGAGTAGGATTGAGGCTATAAAGCCTTTACAAGTTGATGAACTTATTAGACCTAACACCAAATCAAGTGTTGACGGTAGTGAATCAGACCGAAATACTTACAACACGCCTTCCACCTTGGAAACTGAAGGAACTAGTAAAGGATATCCAGATACTGAAAAATTGAATGAACCTTTCAATTACGCATATAACCTCCAACAATCACCGGCAAATATTGATAAATTATGGATGGATATGATGTCTCAAAAGCCAGAGTTAAGTCCTGATGATCCATTAGTTGCTATAGGAGAATTTGAATTTGAAAAACCTCAAACCGATTCGCTTGATCTATTACTAAAGAGTTTCTTAGGGTCATAAAAAGGTTAGTTTAATTATGTAAAATTTTAATATGTATATTATTTTAGGGTTATAATTTCTCTATAATCTACCAATTAGTAATATTCTTTTCAGCTTCACCAAAAACAGAATTACCTCCATTGTCAATATCTTTGACAAAATCTTTCCAATTTTCGAACACTTCATATTTCCCACTATCATTATAGAACTCTGGAATTTTAGCCTTTAAAAAGTCTTGACAATAATTATCAACGATTTCGAAATCAAGTAAGAACGCGTCATGGCCCTCTTGAGAATCCAATTTCTTCAAGTCACTACAAGGTAAATATTTATCAAGTAATTGTTGTTCACTAAACGTGAATAACCCATCCGATTGGATTCCAATAACCAAATGAGGTAATTCTAAACTACGTAATAATTCAGGCAAAGGATCTTCTAACGAATCGTCAACTCTTCCTCTAGCGATGTCATGAGTATCAAGTTTCCTAGTAATGGATATGTAACAATTGGCATCAAATCTTTTAACAAATTTACTACCTTGGTACCGTAAATATGATTGAGCTGTGAAATACGTTTGGAGCTTATGAGAGTTGGGAGTAGGCGAGTCACCTGAACCAGTTCTAGCCCCTTCATTATGTAATAACCAATTCTCTTCATCTTTAGTCTTAGGATAGATTTTTTCAGGCTCTTGTTTCAAATTAGGTAATCTTCTCCCGAATCTATTCTCAAATGAGTTTCTTGATCTGTATGTTAATAAAGCTGCCATTCTTGCGGCACTTAACCCAGAATCAGGCTTGGAAGTACCATCATAATAATTACCTTCATTATACTCGGGATCACTGAAAATACATTGTCTTTGAGCTTCATTCCAGGAAATACACCAAGCTGAAGATCTGGCTGCAGTGGCAATGGCGATAATTGATTTAACATATGAGGTTTTGTTGTATGTTGCCGAATACTCTAAGGCCATCATACCACCCATAGATCCACCAATCACACAAGCAATGGATTCAACTCCTAAAGAATCAAGAATGAGTTTTTGGATGCCCAAATCATCTTTCACAGTAACTAAAGGAAATGATGGTCCATAAGGTTTATTCGTAGCTTTGTCAATAGATAACGGAGAACATGACCCATAAGGTGAACCTAGGAAATTTATACATATAATGAAAAACTTTGAAGGATCAAAGGTTTTACCCGTACCTAAAAGTGGTCCCCACCAATCTTGAACATCGGAAGATCCAGTGAGTGCATGACAAATCACCAAAACGTTATCTTTATCTTTGTTTAGACGACCCCAGAATTTATACGCCACTGGGAAATTCGATAATGTTTCACCACATTCCAATTCGAATGATGGGATTTCTACTATGGTTTGGCCAGGAACAAGGTTAGCGTAACTATTGGTTTGATTAACTTCTTGAGTTATATCTTTATAAACAGGATTTTTAGTCATTATGTCGACTTTAGGAGTTATCAATATTTTACTAAGTGTTTAGATCTTCCAAACATTAAACTTTTGTCTGGTTTTTTTGCCTGGTCTAGGAGATTGATTGTTTTAAAGATTTAATCGATAATTGAAAAATTGATCGCAGTGTTAGTCATCGCGGCGACACACTGGTTGCAAAATGATTTATTTATTGATGTAATTTGGTGAAGTTTTTTGGTGGTGCTTTATAGGAGGTTTAAGTTGGAAGGTAAGAATGTGAAGAGGTTATTTTGAAGTTTTGTTTCTGTGTTTTCAGTAATAGTTTAATATTCTACTTGTGATAATGATTTGCCACAGTTTATAGAGTACTTACAATAATAGACTATCTCCTTGTTTGATCTCTTTTGAGAAAACGATAGAAATGAAATTGGAGTAAATTAAAGTTGGCTTATTAGGGAATTGCTAATTATAAGTTCTGATACCTAGAGCTTCTTCTTTATATACCTCAGCTATAAACAGTTTTGGTTATATCAGTTATCAGAAACATGTGATTTATTGCCAAACTTAATGGAATTGTAAAACGTATTTTGTAGGAAAACATAATCTGAACCATAATCTCCTTGTTAGAATTTGGTATCCTATTTTACATCAACAAATCAAAATGCCCCTAACCAATTAAAATCATGCGGTGGTTTGAGTTCAATAGCATCATCCAATGCAAACCTTAGCGAGCAGTGCGATATCTAATTCTATTTCAGTTGCTGTTCATCCCCTGGTGTAGGATTGAGACAAAAATTCGTATCCACTACCCAATCCTCTTCTGAACTCTAGCCCGCAATTAGCCTATAAATATCTCATAGGGTGAAACCAATCCGTGTGTATTAATCCGCCAATTCCATTAAAACCCTCACCTGTGCGAAATAGCCACGCAATGGATCAACTATCAAGTTTCATAGAGAACATCCTAACTATTGAAAATGATAAACAATCAGGAGTCAATTCTGGGGATAAACACATAGGATCCGATAGTCACAGTTCTGAGGGTGTTGATGGCAAGGCTGAGAAAATCGATAAGTCTAAAAGTATCAATTCCATATTAACTGATAAATTGATAGAAAGGCTAATCAATATGATCATTCCCATTAATAATTTAACCCAACAACAAATCATTAACCAAAGATTGGAAATACAAAAAACCCGACCACCACTTTCCGTCCAGATAATGAGTACAAATGCAATTAAATTGAATTCTCGGTTGACTAACGTATTTATCTTTATTGATAATGTAATCGGGTTTCTTAATTGGACCAACCCATATTTGACCATAGGAGTGATGTTAATATTGACATTGGTGATTTTAAACCCCATGTTATTGACAGTATTACCCATAGTGTTGGTAATTAACAATGTAATGATTCCTCACTATTTAATGATTTATGAACCGGATAATATCAATTTCCCTGACCCTTGGCCCAGTGAACAGAGTTTACATGATCCTATAATCCCTGGACCTGTACCCCAATTCAGCCAAGAGTTTCTCCTTAATTTTACTGACTTGCAGAATCATATGGTGTATTATATTGTTATGTATGATTTTATAGTATGGTTGACCAAGGATTATATGTATTTCAAGAATGAAGATTTATCGAGCTTGGTTTACCTTGGGAGTATGATTCTTATGGGTATTAATTTATACTTTTTACCTGGAGTTATGCAATTTATCTTTGTTCACCCCATGATTATTAAAGGGTTTATTCTCTGTGGAATTTGGATTGGGATTTTCATAAGTTATCCCAGCAACAGAGAGACTTTTTTATCTTTCATTTTTAGTGAAAGCACAAGAGTCAGTATTGTTGAGAGAGTGAATTCGGTTGAAACAACATTGGTTGATTCATTTCTTGTTAGAGCAGAAAATGACAAGGCTTCGCCTTTAATAAAAGAAATGGAAATCTATGAATTACAGAAATTCAATAAAACCACCCAAAACTGGGAAATTATTGGTTTTACCAATGATTTTTATAGTATAAATCATCCTTTAAGAAAATTGAATTCCAATTTATTTAAAGACGATGAAGAAGGGGATTTCGTTGAAGAAGAAGACAATATTTCCATGTGTAGATCATTCAGTTTGGTGAATGTCAAGTGCTTAAAGGGGTACACGTTTTGTGATGATTGGAAAATTGACTTGAATCCAAGAACTTGGGTGGAACTGTCATTAATTATGGATTTAGTTAATATTGATGATGATGAGAAATGGGTTTATGATTTCTATAATCAGGAACTGGAGATATTTAGAAGAAGGAGATGGGTTAGGTATGCCAAACGTATTTAAAGCATTCCACCCGAATTAATACTACTAACCGTAGTTAATGAATATATGATACTCTTTTATTCGATCTTTATTATTCTATCTGAACTATACTATCCTTTAACCCTTAACCTTTTTACCTACCTTTAACCCTTATCATTAATATTATACATAAAAAGCCCTTTATGAACTCAAAAAACTCATTAAATCTAATTCCTTACTTTTCTCTACCTTCTTATTCATCATCTTAGTTAATGTCTGATTCCTCTTCTTTTTCCGATCTTTAGCCTTACTCTTAACCTCTTTTGGTTCCACTTTAGTCTTTACCGTATATGATTTCTTCTTCTTACATTTCAAACACTTGTACTCCAACAGCTTCGCCAATTTGACATGTAAACTCAACCCTGGGATGAGAATTATACCACAATGATCACAGATCTTAGTAGTGGAATCTGGGTAATTGATCAGTTTATCATTATTGAACCGTATAAACTTATCGGTAAGATATTGATTGACAGGCGGGGATGTGACATGACACAAATTGTGTAAATATAAGCTCCGAAGTTGATTCATAGCTCCAATGATCTCCGAGATGGGAACCTAATGCAATGCGAACTACGGTAAGTGATGGCCCAATAATATCGCGACAATTAATAATGAGGGTGCTGCAAAAAATATCAAATCCGATATGGGGATAGCCTCACGTATCTTGATCCAATTAGGTAACTGACTTTTTCGATTATTTTAGGTTTTTTTAATTTTTATAGATATAGTTCGGGTTATTTACGAATTGTTCATTAAAGTTACCAACAACTTAGAAATCGAAATCATAGCATAAATCAGTAGGAGTATAATAATGATAATGAAGATTCAAAAACCGACAAAGACCCTTAAGACCTGTAAGAATTGTAGGAAACATAAAATCAAATGTGACTCCGTGAACAGACATCCTTCGCCGTGTACGTATTGCACTAAACGGAATTTAGAATGTACGTTGGATATTGTTAACGCTATACCGAATAGAGTCGATAAAGAAGTTATAGAAGAGTTACATCAAGAAGTTGATGATTTAAAACAATGTGTGGATGATTTAATTACTCGTAAGAACCGTTTACTTAACTTAATAGTACAACAGAACCCTTCCATATATGAAATCCAAAATTGTATAGAAGTCCCGGATACGTTTGATGATATTCTGTCAGAAGATGATTATATAGCTGGAGATCAGTTTGTAGTAAGAAACGGAACTCAACGAATTTCCATCGACGCCAAAACTGCCAGAACTTATTTCCAGAATTATCAAACCCACTATCATCATTTATTACCCATACTACCAGACCAATTCTATCAATCCGACCTTGAAGATATTTATAAGAATTATAATTTACTCTTTTGGTGTATAATACTCACATCGAGTCTTAATTTGAATATCTCCCTCCATCAAAAACTCACACCTTTTATCAAGACGTTAGTGGTTGAAAATTGTTGGTTGAAGACTCCACGGTCCGTCTATATTCTCGCCAGTTTGTTGATTCTAACTACTTGGCCTATAAATGATGAGGATTTACCTATAAAGATTTTATCGTTGATGAAAAACCTAGCATTACAATTGGGATTACACAGATTAGAATTCATTAATGAGTTCAGCCACAGTACAAATGTCACCATCTCCAAAGATCCCAATTTAAACAATTTAATAAGAGAAAGATTATATAAATTTGTTACTATTAATACCAATTATTGGTTGGTCAATAAGGGACTTTTATATTTAAACTTTAATGGTTATGAAGAGGATTATATAATCAACAAAGCTACCCAGTCCAAACCTAATAATAGTGACACTAAGACTAAACAACAAATTGATGATGCTTATATTGATACCTTACTTAAAGTATCACTTGTTCAACAGAGGTTGAATGAAAATCTTAATTGTCGTAATCAGACCACAAAACTAATCAACTTCAATATGTTTGAAGTGATCCTAAATGATTTTTCCAAGTCCATCACCGATGTGAATGTTAAAATTTCCATAGAATATTCCAGATTACAATTATATTGTTATGCTTTACATAAGGATCTTAAATTGAATTTATACGAGTATAAAGTCATTGTTTACAAATGCTTGAAATGCTGTTATGATATAATAAGCTTAATGGATCACTTTTCCTTACCTTTGGAATGCTTACCTGTACATTATAAGTTTATTGTGGATTATATGGCGTTGGTTATGTTAAGAATCTATTATTCTCCTTTACTCAATAATGTAGAAGATTACGAAACCTTGAAGATGAACTTCAATAAGATGTACAAGTTATTGATGTTAAGTAAACTGCAGAGACTATTAAGCATTATTGAATCATTTAATGATTTGTTTGCTGGTAATTTCCAGAATTTAATTGGGTTTACAAGATCCTTCTATTTAATTAATAAATTCAATGGGTACCAGAACTGTAATATTCAATATGAAATTATTTGGTTAATTTATAATTTCAAGAATAGAAAGTTAACTACGGATATAAGTTTGGAAAGTATTGGGGTTAAGGGTGAATTATTAGAGTACTTAAAAGGTGCTTCTATTCTTTAGGGTTATTTAATTCAATTTATACAGGTTATGATTAGCTCTTTTTTTTGAATTCCTATTGTTTATTTTACTTTTCTTGTATTCTACTTATGATGCTAATGAATTCATTTCTCTGAGTGTAAAATATCCTACTGCGTATAAACCCATTTACTATTCAATTTCTTCTTCAAGATCATAGGATTCGTAACAAAATAAACAATTAAAACTGCAACTATCGTCAATCCTAATTTCACCTTATCAAACTCCTTTAATTTATCAAAACTTAATGAAGGCTGTAAACTGCTTATAAAGATCTGCTTGTTATTTACAAATGCTATAATTGAAGTACTTTCTAAATTGGTGTCTTTAACCAATAACAGATTTACACCATCTATATCCAATTTGTGTTGGTGGTTAAGAACTTGGAAGTTGTTTCTAGGGATGAGTGGTTCATAAGGCATCATTCTGAAATCATTCTTAAAATCATTAGGAGTTAATACATGATCATCTATCCTTCTGGAATTCAAAATATACTTTGGTAATTCAATTAAATCTCCATCAATAGTAAGAGCAATAACTGACTTTGTGGAAATTCCGAATCTGGTATATGTTGGAACAATTTCAACAATGGTTTCAGGGAATATAAATGATTTAGCTGATACTTCTAACCCATCATTATCAAATAAATCAACAACCATTATTCTTTGTTCATAAGGCTCAGTAGTGAAATAACTGTAAATAATCCAATTATCATCCATCACAAGTCGGATCGTATCTAAATCGATAGGTTCTTCATGAATATGTGAATATACAATGTTACCAGATCCATCAAGTACGTATAATCTCACACCGTCTTCATTAGTAAGAACTGCCACAGTATCATTTAAATACTTGTATAGAACAGATTTATCATGAAGTGGTATTCCAATAGAAGATGTCCTGGAATTTTGGGGTTTGGTTTGGACTTTAATGATATCTTTTCTACTGAATTTCCAATTCATAGTTAGCTTGTTATCTTCTACCTTATACCCAATTACTTGATTGTTGTTGTGATCTACTACCTGACCAGAAATGAAACCTCCTCCAAGTGATGTTAAAGTTTCACCATTTCTGAAAACAATCTCATCATTTACTTTAAACACTTTATCGAACTTTATACCTGACCCATCAATGATTTCACCATTTTGGGAACTCAAGGTTAAGTATTTGTCCTTATAAATCAACACAATATCGCCTTTATAATCGAACAATTCGACAACACCATCTTCAATTCCTTTAGACCATAGTAATTCACCTGATAAACTATCAATTGCCTGAATATCTTTATCGTCAAGGAGAACTAATAACTTCTCCAATCCGAAAGGATTTTCAATTTCAATCCTTTCTCCACCACCTTGAACTTTAGATACAATGAATTTGCCTAATTCTGTCAAATGTCTTATAGTTCTTCTATACCATCTAAAGAAGAAATTATTCTCACGAATTTCATCAATCAAGTGTTGAAGAGATTCAATCGCTTGCTTTGATTCCGGCTTATCTACCAATACGCTGAACTTGGATTTGTATTTAAGAAGTTCATAGGTTTTCTTGGTAGTTGTGTCTTTGATCAAGTCATATAAAATAATGTCCACTGTATTATCGTAGATTCCTATTGATACTAATTGATTATCAAACAAGTAATCCTTAGTATCAACATTTGAAAACGCATATACTTCAAAATCAATTGATGTCTCTTTAAGGGTTGTAAAGAACTCTCCTAATTTAATGATTTTACGTTCAGATTCTGAACTAACAATAACCAAATCATCAATTACTTCTACTGTACTATATTCAAACTCATCCTCTAAAACTGACTGACTGCCTTTATAAACCACAAACTTATTTTTTGTAAAACTATAGGCAAATTCGGAATTGATTATATTCAAATTCGAGGATTTGACTACAGGTTTATTTTCATCCAAGTTGAACACAGTGTTATCAAATATAACTAAATTGTTCTTAAATTGGGTTATTTTGTTATATTTCACATTGACGTTGGTTTGGGAAACTTCTCCGTCATTTATTTTTAAAAGCACGGACTCTATTAAAATATAAAGAACGCCATCGTGGTCAGAACATTTGAAACTTGAAACTCCGGTTCTAATAACTTTTGGGTCATAGGCAGAACCATAAAGAACTAAAGCACCCGATTTTTCCAATACTAAAAGTCCTTCACTGGATGTTTCTACTTGTAATGGTTGAACATGTAAATTCTTGATTAATTGACCAGTAGTGGTATTCCAAACGGTAATATCATCTCCATAGGTGACAATGCTAGTATCTGTGATAATATAGTCTTTGTGGTTTCTATCCGATAAATCCAATTTCCACAAAAGTTTCAAATCATCAAATACCTTAAACTTCAATAATTCAAATTGTTCAGTGATTGCAACTAACTCAGTTGGTGATATTAAATCATACTTCACCAAGTCACCATAATTATATCGAACCCAATTGTTAGTGAAAGCGTCTTCAAATATCACTGCTTGACATAGAAGAAGATTTAAAATGAAAACTATCAAAGTTTTCATGGTTTCTTATTGCACTATTGTAGTATTGCACTTTAACTATGTTACTCGGTGTTAGTCTCGACCGCGCGCACTACTGACTGCCCACACCAGATCGAAGAACTTTCGCAGGATTTTTGGCGGCGCCCTTTTAAAAATATTCGGCCCTCCGATTAATTTATGGTTGCGAATTTCCTCCTAATTAGGTAGCAACATCATTTAAACTTCAGGTCAAAAGTTTTATCAGCTAACGAATTTGTAAAAAGTTTTAATTATCGTTATAATGCACGCTCAAGATTGGTTTATGGTATTTATTGGATTCTTCATTCCACCTATTCCTGTGTTAATTAAAAGAGGGTTCTTCTCCGCTGATTTTTTGATTAATATTGTCCTTTGTATCTTAGGATTCTTCCCTGGTTTGTTACATTGTTATTACATTATTCTGATTTATCCATATAAGGAAACAACTGCAAGATTAGGAGGGGATGGTCATAATCATAGAACCCAGGATTATGGTGCTGTATAGGAACCATAGGGATGGTGTCTTGTACTAATTCCTAGTAAGGAAATATGTTTAGTTTTAGGGTCAAGAGACTCAGAGTTAATTTTAGTTAGAACTAATCGAATGTATATGAATTTATTGACACTTAATTCTCATGCTATAATTCTCCTTGTTGTCCACAAAAACAAGTTAATTTAATCGATTTATATATACCTCTCTCAACTCAAGATTTGTATGGGGCACAAGGTCTGGGAAACTGAGGTCTGGGAGACTGAGGATAACCCGCAGCTCTGAAAATTTTCTCACCAATATACACATCATACAACAGTCATTTCTAATTATCTAATCGCATAACTTAAGTTGTCCGATACGGTTCATCCATGTGTTATCACAACCATCGGTTCAATGTGTCTATATGCGAATAATAACATAATTGAGATCTCACCGTAAGTAGTTTTTACTTATAAGATCAGACTCAAAGTCTGTCTACGTTTTGTAGATTGATGGGAGTTAAAGGAATAGAGAAATATTTACCTTTATTACTTTTAGATATTATTACATGTTTTATTACGATAAGAATTTGGAACTATTGATACAGGATGGAAGTGAGAGGCTAAATTGCTGAGGTTTACCTCATTAAATCACCAATCTCATCACCCTCAGGTTTACCTCCTCCTTCTTTCCATAACCATAATGCTTCAATTGCATAATTTCTAACTGATAAATTCTTTGTCTTTTCATCAGCAGCTTCAGTAATACTTTCAACTATCCTTAAACTATCTATTAATTCCCACATCATCTTTTCAAAGTCTCTCATAACATTATCCTTCACTTGTTGATTAAAGTCATTATCGTCATCGTCAATGGGTAAAATATTGTACTTGTGTAATCCTAACTTGTGTAATATTCTTCCCAACATTTGTATACTCAAACACCTCTGACCTGCCATTGTTGACCTAGAGAGATGGCTAAGTTCTTGAAGGGTATAGCCTGGCAAATGTGGATTATCGGCATGATGATGTAGTCCGAGATAAGTAGGGGCTTCATCTTTAGTCGACAACTGGACTAAATTACCTTGGAAATCAAATCTCATATCACTAATTGATTCATAAGTAGTGCTACGTTGCTGAGGTAATGGTTGGGTCATCCATGCTAATTTACTAGTCTCTTTTGGTAAATCAGGGTAATACTTTTCATGCAATTTATCATAAAATTCAGGATCATTAATATCTAAATCTTGTCCATATTCTGTAGTTTTCCCACTGGGTTTAGGAAAATGAACACTTCCATCATGGTCATGTTCATGGTCGTGATCATGGTCATGTTCATCATTTAATTGGTATCCGTCCTCAGCTATTTCTTCTTGTCCCGATTCCGGAATCAAATCATTTATGTCTTCGATATCTTCCCACCCACTTTCTTCAACTTCAATCTCTTCACCTCCTTCATAAATTACCCTCGCCACATCATCGAACTTCACCTTCTTCTTAACACTTAAATTATCTAAACCCAACGTTTTTATTTCTTCGTCATTTAAAGTCGATATATCTTTGGTTCCTTCAGATGTCTTCATACCTCCATACCATCCACCATACCCTTCAGCATGTTCGTGCTTGTGTTCATGTTTAGGTTCATCATGTTTGACTTTTTCCGATTGCTTATCTCTCCCACGTTTTAAAAGACTTTGAATCAAATTTGGATCCAAAGTATTTAAAAGCTCTTGTCTTTCACTTTCGATTTCTTCTTGTGACATCTTACTCAATTTGTCCTTATTCTCCTGATCAATCTCTCCCATCATAGAACTTGGGTCACCTTCCGTATTAACATCATTAGTGGTCTTGTCTCCTGTATTAGTCTCAATAGATTTTGTTTGTGTGGCTTTAGATTTGAATCTAGACTGACGTTTGAATTTAGAAGTATCCAATTGCATGGGCGTAGGTGGTTTAGGAGGTTCCACCTCTTTTTCTATAATCTCTCCAATTAAATCCATATCAGATGAGTTGCAGATTTGAGTGCGATGAGACGTAAATTACGCGATAACTTTATTCATCATTACTATACAGTTATATTACAGTTATAAATTGTCATTAAACGGTTTCAGGATCACCTTCACTTTGCTCTGGATCTGAACTCCTTTTGTGTTCTGAAATATCTGATTCTGTGTCTTTCTTGGTGTACAGTGGTAAATAGCATCGACGATTACTAATCTTGTCATTTATATGCTCTTTAAATGTATGAGATAATGTAGGTACACCCGTATTTTCAATGTCATTAGGTTCATCTCTGAAGAATATATCTATTATGGGTATGAGTAATATAGTAATGGCTTTTACTAGATTTAAAGTGGAATAATGTTCTTTCTTGTGAACATATATGGAGTTATTGAATAAGAAAAGATTAATCCAATTGATTTTTATACCATGGTTAAAAAGGTTTTTGTGAATGGATGTTTGTATTACTAATCTTATGTTTTCATGTTTTACATTTAAGAACATTACATTTGGATCTTGACTAGGTGGTTTTTCTTTTGGTTTATCTGGTTGTTGTACTGATTGGTCTGGTTGGTCTACTGATTGCTCTACAGGTTGTTCCGTTTCTTTTATGGTCTTTGGAGCCGCTTCCGAAATATTTTCTACTGTCTTTGATTTAGAACTCTTTTCCCATGCAAACTTAACCTTTGGCCTATTAGCTCTCTTTGCATTCTTTCTATTTACATCATCCAAAGTCGTTAAGTTAATACTAATATAATAAAGATGGGACCCTAATAATGCCAGGATTAGTACTATCCACATTCCTCCAAAAATATATCCTATTATGAAATTATGGTTAATTTCTCCTCTATTTATACTGGCTCTAGTGTATATAGCCATGTATACAAGAATGATTATAAAAAACAAATCAAACCAAATTAAATACTTCAAAAACGCAACATAATTATTCTTTCCCAATACAGTTCCTACCCAAAGACAGAAATGATCTGTTTTGGGTACACATCTCTTCAAATGTTTCATGTGCCTAGCTCTAGGTAATTTTATGCTCTGGCAGTTCAGACACCAATTAGGGTAACCATAATCATCACAAAAGAAATAATCCGGCATTGGTGTCAATTCTTCACTTTTCTCATTATATAAATCATAAGGTTTTATAGGATCATAACCTCCAGGGCCATAATAAAGTTGTAAACCCCAATACCAAAATACTAAGCATTGACTTATACCTATGAGACACCAAAGTGAAATTGCCACCTTATGAGAATGATGAACATAAATTTCTTTATACCCCAATGCCCAACCGCCAACAAAGTCCAGGTATCCTAAACCAAGGATGATACCAATATGAAGGGCACGTTTTACCCAAACATTTCTTGAAGTTGGTATAGTAATCATCACCTGAAATTGTTGCGAATTTGCAGTCGCATTTTCTTTAGAATTTACTAACAATTATAGAGTACATTAATCACAAACCAAAATGGCTCAGGTACTAGATGGTATGTATACAATAAACTACATTAAACCTAAATCGATGCTAACAAATATAGATGACCGTTCCAAGGATATGTGTCCGATTTGTAGAACAGATAGGTACCTTTCTCCAAATATGAACTTTCTTATAAATCCAGAATGTTATCATAAAATATGTGAATCATGTGTGGATAGAATCTTTTCGTTGGGTCCAGCACCGTGTCCATATCCCAAATGTGGTAAGACGTTACGTAAGAACCGTTTTAAGAAACAGATATTTGATGACATAGAGATCGAACGAGAAGTTGATATTCGAAAACGAGTTAGTGGTATTTATAATAAGACAGAAGATGATTTCGAGACTCTTGATGAGTTTAACGCATATCTCGAGAATATAGAGAACATAGTATTCTCATTGACCAATAAGGTTGATTTTGAAAAGACTGAGGCTGATTTAGTGCAATATGAAGCAGATCATAAATTAGAAATCCTCGAGAAGAATATGAAAGAAAGTCAGAAGAATGAAGATTTGGTTAAATACGAAGAATCTTTACTGAAATTACGACAAGAGAAATTGAAATTACAACAAAAGATGGAATTGGAAGATGCGGAATACCAGAAGATCCAGAAACAAGAATTATTGGATAAATTATCGAATAGTTCGGGTAAATCAGAAGATATCATAGCTCAAGCCAACCAACAAATGTTAAAGAGATCCAGTGCAAGGAAGAGACAATTACAACAATTAAACAGTCAATTAGAACAACAATTCAATGGACACCCCGTTAAAGCTGAAACCGGTAATATGACACCATTTACTCCATTCAAAGGTGATAGAGATTTGGAACTGAGGTACAAACTTTTATCAATATCCGGAATTGATATGGACTCAACATCACAGACTTACCATGATCCATTTGTTAGTAATTTGGCTAAAAACAAAGAATATTTGGGTGCAGGTTGGAGATTAAAAGAAGTTTTTGAGAGAGCCCTAGATGAAGCATTTATGGGTTTAGAGTGTTTTATAGATCAAGAAAAGGCGTTTTAAATAGTTAATATATTACAAGTCTCCTAAATTTATTAATGGCTTTGGTTCATTCATTGGCATGAGTTTATGACCTTTTATAATCGGTTCCTGGATGGGTTGTGGTGGTGGTGAAGATGTGAATTCGGCAAATTCATCATCAGATGGAGGATTCGATGGTACTTTAAATATCAAATCGATATCTTCACTTGCAAGTTGTAATGAATCATTGTTATCCTGTTGTGTTTCACTTTGGGATTCGGTTTGGGATTCGGTTTGTAAACTACTACCTTTAGATCCTTTGTCCGATGAAAATAATGTTGGTAAAAATGAAAACTTCTTTTTCTCAGGACTCTCTTCTATAGTATCATTCTTATCATTCTTATCATTTTTATGTGTATCACTTTTATCACTTTTATGTGAATAATTATCACTTTTATGACTACTAGTTGTATCCGAACCGAAATTGAATATCCCTAAAAATCCTTTCTTGTCTTCCTTTTCCAATGCCAATTTCATTTCCCTTTCATATTCCTCTTCTTTTTGTTTCAATCTCTGTAAATGAACTTCATGGTCCTTCCGTTTCCGTTCACTTATCCGTTGCAGGATCTGTTGACTATGGTGACTCTTTATGACCTGTATTCTTTCATGTATGAATTTATTAGATTCGGTTTCAATCACATAATTCAATTGTTTGATAACACTCTCTGAAGGTAAACTTATCCCCACTTTATTTATGACATTCAAATTTTCATTGACTTCAATGACTTCCTCAGTCTTATCAGCCAATGCTCCACTAAACCGTCTTCCCTTATTTCGTAGTTGTCGTTTCCTGTTTTCGATATATTCATCAGTTGAGGACCAACTAAATAAAACACTGGATGTTGGTCTGCTATAAGTTTTCTTTTCTTTGCCCTTCTCAGAGTCAATTTGTTTGCCGAGGAATACTTGCTCTAGTAACACGTTATTGATGTTCTCTATAGATGACCCTTTCCATTTAACTAATTGAGTTGTGGGTTCAATGAATTGTCTATTATGCCCTTGATATGCTGTAAAGTATTTATTACTTTTAGGTGTGATCTGTAGAAGAACTTCGGGATACGTCGGTACCTCATCAAGTTCCAATGATGTAGTTATATCAATGTCGTCAAACAACGTCTCCACTTGCGTTAGTACTTCCTCCACACTTTGTTGTGGGTCTCCATTCTCTACCATGATCAAAGTCCGCTCTTCGCGATCCCACAATCTCATCTCCATGTCCTTCTTAACATTCCCCCTGTTTCCTAACAAAAGGATATTCATAACAGTATTAACGGATCTAGATCAGTCCACTTTGGAGAATATCAAGTCGAGACTTATACTGGGTGATAAAAATTACGATTTTGCCTTTTTAAATTGTAATTACGTCATCTCCAAAGAACATCTTCTACACAGCATTTATAGAGCAGTATCGAATTATCATCAAGGTACCAACAAAACCAAGAGCATAAACACTGAAATCATTTTCAATTTGTCCCCTACTAATAATATAATGGAAGCTTTAAAGAAATTCGGAGTGGATAGCTCAAAATCTACAGATAATTTATTATGTGTGAAAGTCCTAGATGATGGTTTAGAAACTTCCGATAATTTGAATACCCATTTACGTCAAGTTCTTAATATTCCTAATTCACAGATTTCAGAACTCACTGATGAGTTTCTTTTCAAGTCAGTGGATCTACCCAAGTTTAAGAAATTGTATAAGTTAAATGAAGCTAAATATGATGGAACCGAGAATCTACAACAAAGATTAACTAGACTAGCTATAGGACAATGTCTATTAAGGGGACTTTGACCTCTCATAAATACATGCTTATAAATATATTCTTATATATATATATATACTTATTAACCGTCAAATGCAAATCTTGATAAGTTTGGTTTTTTTAAATTATTAGTCTTTGAATTGTTACTTCTGACTTTAGTTAAACTATTACTTCTTACCTTCGTTAGAGGCTGGAAATTCTCTTTGACTTCTAAATCATCTAACTTCAAATCAATGGATGTATCAGAATCAAATCTCAAACTGGTATCAAATTTAGGTTCAAACTTATCAGTAGTGTTGGGATTATACAGGAACGTATCTCTTAAAATCTTACGGACTTTCAGTTGATCTGATAAAAAATGTTTGGTTGTGATAGGTGATGATTTGGTTTTAACAGGTGACTCTTCGATTTCGTCGTCTTCTTCATCTATTCCAAAATCATGGGGTTTTGGCTCTTCGTCCTCACTTGTATCTCCTCCATTAGTGTCTTCAATGGGATTGGAATTAGATAAATCACCTAAAACATTCGTCATATCAATTGGTTGGCTTTTATACGGCGAAGTTTCAGTTATATCAGAATCTCCTGTGATATCAGAAGTGAATGCTGAAGTTTGAGCTGGTTTGAAGAATTTACTAAAAGCAGGAGAACTTCCAACATTAATTGTCTTTGTTCTCTTGGCGATTGGTGATAATCCCAGCTTTTCAATAAGTTGATTTTGTTTTTCGTTTCCTTTTTCAGAAACTTCCAATTCTTCAGTCTTTTGTAACTCTTTCTCTTGTACTTCAACTGACGATTTCATTGATACAATTGTCGACTCAACTGTCGATTTCTTTGATACAACTGTCGACTCAACTGTCGACTTAGTTGACGTGACTGAATTAACTGTCTTAACTGACTCAATAGTAGTCTTCTTGAAGAAAGAATCAATATAATTCTTAGGTTTCATTGCACCCAAGTTACTCTTAGACCCGGCAGTAATGGATCTACTCTTTAAAGCACTGAGATCTTGTTCCCGTGAAACTAAAATTTCATGGGTATTAGGGTGTATGACTCCCTTTGCTATCTTAATATGAATCATATCATCAAAGCTATAGCCACAACAGTCTTCAACTATCTTCATATCTATGGCAAAGTCTTCAGGATAAGGATAAAGAGTCTCGAGAGTTTTAGTTTCAGGATTAAATACTTTTTGGTACTGGAAAGCTAAATCTGCCTTTAAAACTTCATCATCAAATGATTCAGGAATCTTTTTAGAATCGGCTCTTAATGCCATAATCACTCTATCAAGAGTGACGTATTTCTTAACTAAATTGAATGCAGTCTTTAACCCTACTCCTGGAATTCCTTTAGTGTAATCACATCCCGATAACATGGCTGCCAATCTTAATTGGGGCTGACTAAACCCGGAAATGGCCTTTATTTGAGGAAAATTATTTCTATTGATCTCGATACATTCACCAAAATCATTTAATTTGGTAATTAATCTTGTACATCCAAATATAAGAAGATCAGAATCTTCGGATAAGATTCCGTCCACCAATCCTAAATGTTCTAAATAAACCATTTGAGGATCTGCTTCGTATGGGGCAACAACGTACTTTACATTCAATTTATCCATTTCATTCATTATCGATTTAGCCATTTCAAATGTAACTCCTGCAGCTTTCATAAATTCTTTCCATGCAAGTTTTTTATTACCTTTCTTGACAAGTTCGTCAGCTTTCCGTTGAGCCTCTTCACGTTTTGACCTACGTTCAGCAGCAGTAGCGGCCTTAGTAGGTAAACTGGCACCATCAAAGACTAAATAAGGTTCTACACCAAAATGTCTTAACATATGGACTTTCTTAGTAACTGACGTTATATATTTCTGAGTTGGTTGGTTCTGACATAATTCTTGGGCACAACTTATAGTAGCTTTGTGCAACCAACTATAAGTATCTACCGCAAGAGTTAAACCTTTATAGTTCAGTAAAGAACTTGGGGTTTGAATTTCTTTTAATTCCTGATGAAGACCTGTTACACCCATGTCCAGTTCTTATATCGTATTGATTCTGTATGGGAAAGGTACTTGAAAAGAAAGCCAACAGTATATGCTTAAGAATAAATAACACAAATGCAAATGTATGGATAATGTTTATCGTTATATAACGCGTTTTTTGGCAGCCGCACTAGAAATTGCAAAATACTACAAGAGAATGAAAAACAAAATACTGTTTGTGTACATAAATCTAATTAACTATATCCGGTATAATACATGGTCTAAGCACTCAAAGTTTTCCTTTTTAACCGCTTGATTTCCTTTTTGGGGGTTTGTATATGTAAACTGGAGATTCTCTTGGAATATGAAGAACACTAACTCCAGGTTTTGTCACTTTTTTCTCCTTAACTTTTACTGGGTTACTTTTAGAAGGATCATATTCCAACATAGGACCAAACTTGATTGATTTATTTTCTTTGGACTTTTTGTATGTATTGAAATTGAATGATGTTTGAGATGCTGGGGCAGAATTGAGATAATTCATAGGAACGTTTTGAAGTGGTCCTGGGATTTGTCCTGGGATGTGGACTCCAGGGTAATTCATATTTGGAATATTTTGGGATTGGATTTGTTGCTGTTGGTACTGTGATTGTTGTAAATATAACATCTGTTGAACTTGGGCTTGTTGGGCTTGGACTTGGGCTTGTGCCTGTGCTTGAGCCTGTTGTTGAACTTGTTGCTGGGCTTGTTGTTGAGCAATTCTTTGTTGGACTTGTGGTGGTAAAGAACTCAATGGTACATAACCATTTCCAACATTAACCATCATTTGACCTTGAAATTGTGTTCCTTGGCTTTGGACTTGGCCCTGAACATGAGTTTGATTTCCTGGATATGAAAAATGTCTGGCAGGTGTAGAAGTCATAATTGATGAGTTTGGAGTACTGGTTTTATTATTGAAATCATATTGTGAACTGAAAGGTGAAATAACATCAGGAGATGTTTGGAATGTGGGGATATGTACAGCAGATTGTGAATGTGGCATTCCCGGTTGGTCTCTAAATTGTGATTGTGAAATAACTTTGGAGTTAAAGATCGGGGCTGTAGAAGGACCATTCTCAGTGAAAGGTAAGGCCTTAGCTGGAGTTAGGTCAATTTGGAAATGTTTTTTAGGTGATGATCTGATTGGTGAAGAATCAGCAAGAACAGTTTCATTTTCATCAATTTCGTCGGATTTGGGTTCTTCGGTGGTGGTTTCATCTTTTTCTAATATAACTCTTAAATCATCACCAAAAAGATTATGGGACTTGAGTAATTGGAATCTGGACTTTCCACGTGACTCTGATCTTTCAAAGGTATTGATAAAACATAACTCAGCTTCTTTTGAATGAATGATTTGAACGATTTTGATCTCTTCTAATAATTGGTCATTTCCATTCATTAACATCGATAAAAATCCTCTCCAGAAATTCCTTAAAAAGGGAATGGTAAGCTCCACTTTATTGACAGTTTTATTCATTAATGCAAACACTGGTTCGTTAGATTCAAGAACCATATCATTACTTTTGAAGATTCTGGTATTACATGTCCTGTCAACTATGGAATTATCATCAGCAAGGATCCTCATAAACGCATTTATGTCACCTTTATCTAAATCAAAAGGATTGGAATTAGAGATAACGGAATCCAAAGTTGTGAAATCATTAACACTCTTCATATTGAGATCTAAATCATTAGTCACTTGATAAATAATCATACGACTTTGGTCAAACTTATCCAATACTGATTTGTGGATTTGGTTTGTAGGACTGAACATTCCTTCATTAACCAAATCCTCATGTGACTTCAATTCATGGCTAGGATTCACAATGCCTAACTTCAAAAACTCAAAGTTCTTGGTCTTATCATGGGACTGATATTTGATTTGAAAATCGGTGATATTAAAAGGGTTATGAAGCTCGGTATTGAAAATTGAATCCAATTCTTTATCAATTTCAGTACTATTAATGGAATATGCACTACTAATCAACTCTTCTAAAGGAGTTTGAATCAATTCATCGATTTCTTCATCCAATGATGGAGTAGATTGATCTTTAGTCAATTTAAAGAGTCTTACTGCAATTTGTTTGGGAGTCTTTAAAACTTTTGTCTTATTAAAAACCATTCTTGATATCACCTTATTCTGAGATATGTCCTTTAAAATGCTTGATTGGTTATTGTTCTTAAACGCTTTATATTTCAAATATGACGACAAAAGGATATCATCTAAGTTCGATGTCCACTCCTTGTCATCTTGTAAAAGTGTAGAAACTCTAATGGATTTGGGTGGTGATGCGATGGTCTCAATTTTTGATGCTATGGAAGTATTGGGCGACTCTGTAGGAGGTAATTTTTGTCTTTTGTTATCTCTCAAGAGCTTATTAGGCGTGAGGAACTCTTTACGAGGCAGTTCTTTCCTAGGAGTATCAAATGAACTATTAATCTGCTCATTTATCGAGAATAATGCTGATTCATTTGATACCACCGTATCATCATTTTCCTTGTCATTTAATGATGATAGCGAGTCTAAAAACTTATTGACATTCTTAGAAGGTGTACTGGAATTAAACACGTTCTTTTCGTGGTCTCTCTTGCCTTTAGCTGACGTGACTTGAAAAAACCGTTGCGGTGATAATGTATTAAGTAAATTGATATTCCGAGGTGAATTGAACTGAAATGATGGCAGGAACCCTAATCCAAAACTATAGGATGGTGTTAGATGAGACTTGACAGGTCGTTCTCTTTTAGTTTCATCTCTAGGCGTTTTAGGAACGCTTTCTATATTTATGGTAGGTTTAGTCATTGCTATTTTCGTGATTATGCTATATGAACTATGCTAACAAATGGTAGATTCTATAAAGGTTCTAATGTATATGCTGTGGGTTTGTGGCTTGTGTTTAGTTGTACTATATGAAAAAAATGAATGACTAGGACCCTAAAATAAATCGTCCTTTAGTTAATTTTACAAATAAAAATGTTGATAAAATATTAAACACCAAAACGCGATTTCGTCCCTGCAGATTACGGGGTTACCGTTAAAGTTTGGAGTTCCCCGTGTAATTCGTGTTAGTTGCTACCGTGTTATATTGTGACCGTAATGCCTTCCCGGACCACCTACCGTAAATGCTTACACAAACAGCTGGCGGCAATTATCACGATTATATAGAGTTACAATTCAAGGGTCTAGGCGTCTTGGAAATACGCGTATATATTTATCACTCACACAAATATTTAAACCTTAAAATTTCTTCTAACAATGCTTCGCTCAATCCTGGTTGGTTCAGCTCGAATGTTTCAAATACTTCAATCAAGTTATCAATAGCTGCCCTTGTGGTTTGTGATTGTCCTCTATCTTTTACTCTTTGTAAACACAAAATAAGAAGTGAATGGTAATCGGTGATATTCATGGGTTCGGGTCCTTCAACACCATCTTCCAATTCTGTTTCATCCTTGGGTTTGGGTGGTGGATCATGTTCCTGTTTTTCAGCTACTTTGGCAAAATATTCGTCCCATGGATTCTCGACTAAGCTATTTTTAGGGTGCGATACTGATGAATCAACTACTGATAATGCTTGAGCAGGTTCGCCGAAAAATGGTAAATTAGAAATCAATGTTTGTTGCATTGGTGATATTCTTCTGGTAGATTCAAAGTTCCATTCAATTACTTGTCCGTCTTCAAGCTCATTAACTTTCACTTCATGTCTTGGGGTTTTAGTTAACCGATTAGATTCGATCCAAGTATCTTTGGCTTGAATGTATGGTACTAAACTGAGCCCTTTAACTCTTCTAAGAGAAGTAATGAATCTATGATTCAATAGTAAATTGGCACTTGGTCTTTTTTTAGGTTTCCGTTCTAAACAGTATCTAATGAAATCTTTGATATTTTCACTATAATTCAACCCTTCTAAAGTTGGTGATTTTCTTCTTGGAATCTCAAATAATGCTATCATTGGTTTCTCTCCGGATAATGGTGGTGACCCTGTAACTAATTCTATAGTAGTAATACCGGTTGACCAAATATCGGCCTTTTCATTGTACCCCATATTATCTCTGGTAATTACTTCAGGTGCCATCCAAAATGGAGTTCCAACAAATGTATTACGCTTTAAATGAGTATAAGTAATTTCACCACTAACACCAAAATCAGCCAATTTCACTTGTCCTGTTTCTGTCAAGAGGATATTAGCCAGTTTTATATCTCTATGGACTTTTTTCTGACTGTGTAAATAATCTAATCCTTTCAAAACATCTCTAATAATTAATGCCGTAACATGTTCATTTAATCTCCTATGACACTTTAATAGATCAGCACATGATCCACCCCCACAATATTCCATTACAATCCACATACACGTGCCATTAACAAAGGTTTCCAAATACTTAGTTATATAATCCGATCTTAATCTTGACAAAAACTGGATTTCTTGAACAATAGTTTTAATATCTTCAGTACTTTCATCTATATCAATAGCCTTAATAGCTACTTTGGACTGGTCTTCGACATTTATAGCTTTATAAACATCTCCAAATGTTCCTTTTCCTACACATTGTTCTAAGACATATTTTCCAATCGAAATTGCCATATCTTGATTTTACTTTTTTTTTTTTGCAACCACAGATAAAGTTGCCGCAGATACAAACGCCGCACACCCTGATATTTTATTTATTCTGAAATGAGTCTTATATATATTTACAGTGACTACATTAACCTATTATACTTCCTTTCCCAAAATTCAAAACCATCAGTAGTTAAATCTAAATCTTTATTAACCTTATCCATCTTGACCCCGTTCAAAAGAAGATACTCTGAAATAACAAAGTACTTTCCTTCTTGTCCATCTATCAGCATATACTTCCGTAAAGAATATTCAAATAATGAAACACTGTGCTGGGTGGAATTCTTCAACTGAATCTGAAGTTGTAAGTTAGGGTCTGCTCCTAATGTTATGTACTTTATTGTATTTGTGACATCAATCTTCTGTACAGCCTTGGTAAGAAGATCGTTCAAGTTATCAATTGGATTAGAAAAAGCTTTTTCAATATACTTCTTCTTAATGAAGTCAAGTCTAGACTCGTGTGATTCTAGCTTCGGCTTAGACTCAAGTTTAGCTTCTAAATATGAATTACGTTCTCTATTGTTGACGTATCCTAATAATATCAGAGCCTCTTTTTCAAAATTATCTAATACCAAAGATTTAATCTTGGAGATATGACTCCCCATATTCCTATGGCATGAAGAACAATTTATACAAAGAACCACCAAAAAGTTCATTGACACCCATTCTACACTTTCACTGGATCCACAATCTCCACATATATGGTTGTCACTATCACTTATAGACTTCACTTGTTTTGAATGATCAGTGTTTATGATATTTGATTGAATCGATATAGGAGAGATTGCCTCATCTGAAGTGGCTTTAAGATGTTTAGGTTTTTCAGTATGAACCGCAAGTCTGGAGTTTTCTATTGTCTTTATCCAACTTTGAGTCTCCGAACTATTAATAGCTTGAAATGTGTACTTTGCACCAGATGAAGTGATGATTTCAAAACAGTTTTGTCTTTTCTCATGACTAGTAGGTTTGACATTACACAACGCCACTTGAATAGGTTTGTTAATAATTTCACTTCCATTTCTCCAATTCGAATATTCCGTGAGTTCTCCGTTTTTAACAACTACCCATACTTTATGCCATCCTTGTTTACCTTTACCTCCTATAGCATAAAGAATTCCTGATTTTTCCGAACTAGATTCGGGTGGTGACTCCGTTTCCGTAGGGGAGAAGATCAAATCCAAATTATCTGCAGTAACCGGTTTATTATCGTTTATATCAAATTCAGGTTTGGTGGTCAAATTGTTATCCTTTATGAGTTCAGAAAGCTCATCATTGGTGTTACAAGTTTCAATCATTTGTCGTAATTTAAACTTCTCGGCATTGAATTTAAGTAACACAGTCAAATAAATCTTATATTGATTATTGACATTAGGAGTGACAATCCCGGTGATTGGATCGTAACCTTGAGTCACAAATTTGAATAAATCCTCAAATAATTCATTCATGTATTGATTATTAGTGAAATTGTTCAAATAATTCAAATAATCAAATTTGCTCAATTCAAATGTTTTCCTCTTGGATAAGAATTTCAGTTCAGGTTTGTCCTTTTCATTTGAAAGGTACTTCTTCAACCAATTATAATAATCTTTAGAGTTATTGTCAAAACTTTTCTTAAAAGATCCTAATTCGTTATTATGTTCGTCGTCAAATGTTGATATGTTCTTTATCTTATCCAAAACCTTCTTATTGAACGCATCATGTAAGAAATACAGTAACGTGGTTTCAATAGGCTTATAAAGTTCTTCAATCTTGTCATGAAACTCTTCTTTAAACTTGAATCTCAATAGTATTGGATTTAAATTGGATAAATTATTAATGACATCAATTATCCTCTGTTTAGAATGACGGATTTTGTTTAAGGCATTTTCGGTGTACTTTAATTCCTCAATTAATATACTGATATTCTTCTGAATCGATGGGATTCGACTTTCATTTTTTTTAAGGGCTTTTCTGAAATCAGGACCATCATGAAGTATGAAATTGAATGCATTCCTGTAATCTGCGATTTGAAGATCTGGCTGTTTAGTTAAGTCTTGGTCTCCAGTCCCTGTGGTACCGGTGGTGGTACCGTTGGTGGTAGTGGGCTCCTCTAATTGAGTGTTTACATATATCCCCTTATTAATCCACACTTTAAAATCGAATAAATGAGTATACTTACTTCCATCGGTTTCAAACAAAAACACATTCAAAATGTCATCATAAATAACCTCATTATTAAACCCATCGTTAATGATAACTCTCTGATACTCTGGAACATCGTCTAATGGTAAATCGCTATACTTAATTTGGCTCACATCCAAATAGTCAAATTCTGTCTGTGATTGTAAATCTTGTTTCAATTGATTTATGGAGTGTACTTCGTTTTTGACTTTTACAATCACTAATGCTTTTTTGGCATTGCTATACCGTATAGAAAGGTTCAACTTTATTCGTTTATAATGGGCATCGCATCGTATTAATAATGGACTTGTCTTTGCAAGTGAGGTATTATCTATGTAATTCAAAGGTTTAGGTATTACCTCTTGCAGTTTGGTGTTTGTGTAATCAACGGAAATACATTTTCTCTTGTAATTGACATCATCTAATTGAAAATTCATTCGTGTACTATCATTCACATCTGTTAGTATTAACTTATTCAAAACCGCATTATCGCTTTCTCCTTGGGTATAAGGAAAGGCTAACCCATAAACATTCATTTGAGAACTCTCCTATTATATCAATTGATTAGTTTTGTAATTGTATTTACAGTTGTTAATTGTTATTCTCTTTGTTTCTATTCTTAACTTAATGCAAACTTTAAATCTCGCGCACTCTTCGTATTTATGTTATGCTGACAGATGACCGTAATGGATCTCTTTGCCGATATAATAACAGTATAATAAGAAAGTAAAAAAATTGCGAATTCTGTGGATCGAACACAGGACCTTCAGATTAACTGTGACTAAAGTGATACTTCAGTCTGACGCTCTCCCAACTGAGCTAAATCCGCAAATAAAGAACCCATGCCGGGACTCGAACCCGGAATCTTTTGATTAGAAGTCAAATGCGCTAACCATTACGCCACACAGGCTATTTGTAAATCATTTTACCCTTGGTCTGACAAGTTAGATTGGTAGTTTATTTTAATGAATTTGATAAAAGCAGTATATAAATAAGTGTGGCTAGTGCTTGATAAGGTATAGTTCACTGTTATTGATTGATCTAACCAGTCTACAGAGATATTGTCATTAGATACCTTGAAATAGTTTGGTGAATTTCACAAATATTCTACAATCTTTGACTTTAATACATAAATAAACTTTTGAACAAAAAAAAGAACCTGATAACATTTTTATCGTCAAACAAAACGGAGGAGTTCATAAGAAAGTACGAATAACGTACAAACTCAATGATTCTTCGCCGTCTAAATGAAATGACGAAATGAACCATATAAAGCTGCAAAAGCGATGCGAAAATTCTCATGTATAATACTCTTAGAACATTCAGAACCTTTTGTACAAAACCCTTAATGACACCAAGACCAATTAAGTCCCGTATAGATTTGAATGATATAGAAAATAATATCAGTAGCCTTCTACTTGAATTTTGCCATCATTACAATAGTCAAAACCCACAACCTTTAGTTTTAAGAATTACTGGTGGTTGGGTTCGAGATAAGTTATTAGGTAAAGAAAGTAATGATTTAGATATAGCCATTAATAACCTTTCAGGTGAAGAGTTTGTCCACAAGTTAGGTTCATATTTGAGTGAATTCCATCCAGATTTGCCTGTAAATACTTTCCATACTATAAAAAAGAATCCGGAAAAATCCAAACACTTGGAAACTTGTACTACCAAAATCTATGGTTTAGATATTGATTTTGTGAACTTGAGGAGTGAAAAGTATTCTGAGGATAGTAGGATTCCTATTATTGAATATGGTACTGCTGAAGAGGATGCATTGAGAAGAGATGCTACTTTAAATGCATTATTCTATAATTTGAATGAGAGTAAAATTGAAGATTTCACTACACATGGTATAAATGATTTGAAGCAAGGGTTATTACGTACGCCATTGAAACCATTACAAACATTTCTTGATGACCCATTACGAGTATTGAGATTAATAAGGTTTGCCAGTAGGTTCAACTTCACTATTGAGTCTGATACTTTAAATGCCATGCAAGATTTAGAAATAAAAACAAGTTTATTACATAAAATCAGTAAGGAGAGGATTGGTGTAGAGTTAGATAAAATCTTGACCAGTCAGAATCCTGAATACGGACTCAAGCTTTTGAACTATGTTCGTATTTCTGATAGCATCTTCAATTTGGAGAATGTTAAACAAGAATTGGTTAAACGTGGAGGTGATGCAGATGAAATTCAGCAATTAAATGATGAATTACCTTTACAAATAAATGCATCCACATTATTATCACCAACTTTCAAATACATTTTAGATGGAGAAGATTTAATTAGCAAAGCGTTCAATGCCTTACCTCCCAAGTTATTTTGGTTATCAGTGATCTTATCGCCATTTAGAAACTTCCCAATCGAGAATGCCTCACCAAAAATATTGAATGAATATTATATACCAAGGTACATTTTGAAAGAGGGCCTTAGGTTTGGTAAACACGAATTTGAGCCCATATCAAAAGTATTGAGTAATTTAGATAAGTCTAAAGTTATTATAGACCAAGCGTTAGGTGGGGATATAAAAAGGTCAGACTTTGGAATATATTTAAGAGATTTTGGTGATTATATTGATTTGAATATAATTATCAATTGCTTTGATGAAATCTTACAAACAATAAGTGTTTATGACGAACTGAGATTACCACAGCCAGTTGAGGAAGTTAATAAAGATGAGGAATTGGTTGCAATAATGAGACAGAAGGTGAACAAATACAATCAATTACTTGAAAAGATTCGTGATGCTGATTTATTGGACGTTTCTAAACTTAAACCTATTTTAGATGGGAAAACCATAAGTAAAGAGTTGAATAAGAAACCCGGTCCATGGATGTCAAAGGTAACCCATGAAGTGTTAGTGTGGCAATTAGATAATCCTCAAGGTACTAAAGAAGCATGTCTTGAATTCATTAGGGAATCGTTAGATAATTAAGTTCTAATTCTTTATAAGTAGAGTAAATAGAGTAAAGAGTAATACATGAACTAAAGCCCACGCAGTGAGGGTTCTGGTAGTTCTCGGTCCTGGTGTTTCTCGCTAAAATTCAGATGAGCCCACCGGTCCTGAGTCGCGCCGTCGTCGCTCGTTGGTTCTATGCTGCAAAATCTTCGCATTGACTCATTCACTCAACCAACGATGTCAGTTGAAAAAATCACTATCCTAGGATCTGACACTATCCATGTGGGATATGGAATCCAGGACCATATAGTTGAGCAGACGCTTAAAACCGAGAAGTCGTCAACTTATGTTATTATAACTGATAGTAACATGGCCAAGACCACGCCATTTATTAGGTTAAAGACTAAGTTCCAACAAAAGATAGGTCAGACCAGCTCAAGACTATTAGAATATACCGTACCGCCAGGGGAAGATAATAAGAACCGTGAAACTAAGGCAGCTGTGGAAGATTTTTTGTTACAGAAAGGATGTACCAGGGATACAGTCATTTTAGCAGTAGGAGGAGGGGTTATTGGAGATATGATTGGATTTGTAGCTGCCACTTTTATGAGAGGAGTTAGAGTCATTCAAGTTCCTACAAGTTTATTAGCAATGGTTGATTCTTCTATTGGTGGGAAAACTGCCATTGATACTGCTTTGGGAAAGAATTTCATCGGAGCTTTCCATCAACCAAAATATGTGTTCATTGATGTTTCATTCTTAGAGACCTTACCCACCAGACAATTCATCAATGGAATGGCAGAAGTGGTTAAGACTGCTGCTATTTGGAACGAAGATGAATTTACCAGGTTAGAAAACTTTGCCAAGAAGTTCATTGAGGTGGTAACTGCAAAGACCATTGATTTTTCAGAAATCAAAGATGATATTGTCAAAACCGTTAAAGAGTCAGCAAGAGTCAAAGCTGAAGTTGTCTCCAGTGATGAGAAAGAATTAGGGTTAAGGAATTTACTTAATTTCGGTCATACTATAGGCCATGCTATTGAAGCTGTCTTAACTCCTGAAGCTTTACATGGAGAATGTGTATCTATTGGTATGATCAAAGAAGCTGAATTGGCAAGATATTTGGGGGTATTATCCCCAGTTGCTGTTGCGAGATTATCTAAATGCTTAGCTGCTTATCACTTACCAATCTCTGTAGATGAGCCAAGTTTCTTAAAGAAAGTTGGTAATAAAAGACACGATATCAATTTGGATATTTTGTTAAAGAAAATGTCTATAGATAAGAAGAATGACGGTAGTAAAATCAGATCCGTGGTTTTAGAAAGCATTGGAAAATGTTATCAATTGAAAGCCCATGAAATCTCCAAACAAGATTTAGGATTTGTTTTAACTGATGAAACTTTAGTCCATGAATTTGATAGTAAAGTTCCTAAAGAAAATATTGTTATTCCTCCTGGTTCCAAATCGATCTCTAACAGAGCTTTGGTATTGGCAGCTTTAGGATCTGGAACTGTAAGAATAAAGAATTTGTTACACTCTGACGATACGAAACATATGTTGAGTGCTGTAAGTAGTTTGAAAGGAGCTGAAATCACTACTGAAGAAAATGGTGAAGTTTTGGTTGTTAAAGGTAATGGTGGTAAAATGGTTGCCACTAATGAAGAATTGTACTTGGGTAATGCCGGTACAGCATCAAGGTTCTTAACTACGGTTGCATCATTAGTTGAAATTGCTTCAGATAAAACCGACAAGGTGATTTTGACTGGTAATAATAGAATGCAAGAAAGACCTATTGGTCCTTTAGTAGATGCTTTAGAAGCCAATGGTTCAAGTATTGAGTATTTAAACAGACAAGGATCATTGCCATTAAAGATTCAAGCAGGTAAAGGTCTTAAAGGTGGTAGAATTGAATTGGCTGCTACGATTTCTTCACAATATGTATCTTCAATTTTAATGTGTGCACCTTACGCCAAAGAACCCGTCACATTATCATTAGTAGGTGGTAAACCAATTTCACAACTTTATATTGATATGACAATTTCTATGATGAAATCTTTTGGAATTGAAGTTACTAAATCAACTACTGAAGATTACACTTACCATATTCCTAAAGGATCATATAAAAATCCACAAGAGTATGTGATCGAATCTGATGCTTCTTCTGCTACTTATCCATTGGCATTTGCTGCTTTAACTGGTACATCTTGTACTGTTCCTAATATTGGATCTTCCTCATTACAAGGAGATGCCAGATTTGCGGTAGATGTATTAAAACCTATGGGATGTAAAGTTGAACAAACAGCTACTTCTACTACGGTTACTGGACCACCAAAAGGACAATTGAAAGGATTACCTCATGTTGATATGGAACCAATGACAGATGCTTTCTTAACTGCCTCAGTAGTGGCAGCTGTTGCCAATGGAAGTACTTCAATCACCGGTATTGCTAACCAAAGAGTCAAAGAGTGTAATAGAATTGAAGCTATGATCACACAATTAGCTAAATTTGGAGTTGAAGCCGAAGAATTGCCCGATGGAATTACAATCCATGGTGTAAAATTGAACGATTTGAAGTCTCCAACCACAGGAATTGTCACTTATGATGATCATAGAGTTGCCATGTCGTTTTCATTATTAGCAGGGTTATGTTCTGAACCCACTTTGATCTTAGAAAGATCATGTACCGGAAAAACATGGCCGGGATGGTGGGACATCTTACACACCAAATTCCAAGTATCACTTGATGGATATGAACCTGAAAAGTCCCAAACTAAGGAATTTAACAGAGAAAGTATCATAATCATAGGTATGAGAGCTGCAGGTAAAACCACATCATCCAAATGGATCGCTAACCATTTAGGATACGATTTCATTGATTTAGACGATGTGTTTGTCGCCAGACATAAAGACATAAGAGACTTTATAAGGGAAAAGGGATGGGAAGAGTTCCGTAAAGAGGAAGAACTCATTGCTAAAGAATATATCAATTTAAGCAATAAGGGACACGTTATTTCTACTGGAGGAGGTATAGTTGAAAGTGCTACTTCTAGAAAGTTACTCAAAGAGTATGTTGCAAATGGTGGAATTGTTTTACATTTACATAGAGATATCGAAGATACTGTTACGTTTTTATCAGCAGATTCTACTAGGCCAGCATATGTTAATGAAATCAAAGAAGTTTGGCAAAGAAGAGAAGCATGGTACTACGAATGTTCTAATTATTACTACTTTTCTCCACGTTGTAAGGAAAGTAAAGAGTTTGAGACATTAAGAAAGGTTTTCTTGAAATATATTAATAGAATTATCGGAAGTAGTAGTGTAGAGATTCCTAAAACGAAGAGTTTTGCTTTAGAATTAGGAGTTTCCGATGTTAATACTTTAACTAATGACTTAGAAGATATTTCTACAGGATGTTCAGCTATTGATTTTAAGATTGATCAATTATCAAAGGTAGATAAAGCCACTATTAGTAGTCAAATTGGACTTCTTAGAATGGCCAGTCCATTGCCTATTATTTTCAATGTCAAGACCAAATCTCAAGGTGGAAAGTTGAATGATGATGATTTTGAGAAATTGGAACAACTCTATAGTCTCGGTATAAGATTAGGAGTTGATTTCATTGATATCCAATTAGATTTACCTAATGAGTTAGTTTACAAAATTGCCCGTAATATTCAAAACACCGGTCTTATTGTTTCTTATGAGAATTCAACTCCTTGGACTGCAGTTGAATGGGTTAATAAGTATAACCTTGGTGTTTCCCTTGGTGCTAAGGCCATTAAGTTTGTTGGTGAAGCTAAGGAGTTTACTGATAATCTCAGCTTAGACCAATTCAAAGCTCCTCATACCTCAGTACCTTTAATAGCATTCAATAAGGGTGACAGTGGAAAATTATCGAGAGTTACTAATGTTGTTCTTACTCCAGTAAGTCATGAACTTTTGACTAAAGATCCTTTCACTGTCAACACGGCTAATAAGATTTATGGAGAAATTGGTGGTTATAAGAACTTAAAGTTCTGGATATGTGGTGAACCGGTATCACACTCAAGATCTCCACCTCTCCATAATTCTGCTTATAAGAAATTATCATTACCATATGAATTCGATAGATTTGAAACTTCAGATGCATCTAAGGTATTCAATACTTTAGTTAAGGATGTGGATGATTTTGGAGGATGTGCTATTACCATGCCATTAAAAATTGATATGATGAAATATACTACTGAATTATCGGTGGCTGCAAAAACTATTGGTGCCATTAATACGTTGATCAAGTCTGAAACTGGTTATTATGGTGATAACACTGATTGGTTAGGAATTAAAGGTTCTTTTGTTAGAGATGGGGTTCCAAATATCACCAATATGCCAGTAAATGGTCTTGTTATTGGTGGTGGTGGTACTTCCAGAGCTGCTGTTTATGCTTTACATAATATGGGATGTAAGAAGATTTACATGATTAACCGTACAGTCTCCAAGATCATTGACATAAAAGATCATTTCCCATCTGATTATAATATTGAGATCTTAGACTCTATTGATGATGCTAAAGTCGCTGATCCAGTGTCTTTGGTTGTTTCTTGTGTGCCAGCAGATAAACCCCTTGACGATTCAGTGGTAGAAAAACTCAGTTTATTATTAAAAACCGGGATTGATGCTAAAGTTGGAGAGTTCACACCTTGCTTATTAGATGCTAGCTATAAACCAAAGGTCACTCCTATGATGGAATTAGCTCATGAAAAATTTGGATGGAAGGTTATACGTGGAGTTGAAATGTTGGTTAATCAAGGTGAAGAACAATTTGAAGTTTTCACAGGTATAAAGCCTCCTTACAAGGTGATTCATGATGCAGTATTGGCCTTAGACTAGGCATTGTCTAGGCGCGAGCGGGATTCTCTTTAAAACTCGCACGAGACTTAACTGTGCCGTGCGATGAGGTCCCTTATATCCCTATGTAGTTAAGTCATAGTTCTATGTATATAAATCTATAAACCGAAGGATATTTTCTAGCTAGGTCTTTGGGTAAAGTGATCTGCAATAGAGGATCAAAAAGAGTGTCTATTTACCGCTATACCCGAATGTCCAGTACGTTCTTTGCTGTCTAAGGCTGCACTCTAACCCCGAAACGCAAAAGAATATGCGGGAGGAGTCAGAAAAAAAAGAAAAAAAAAAAAGCAAAAAGGGAAGACTTAAATCATCTTATTTATATTTTTAAACCATATAGACCTAAACTATAGACCTGAGTTGTATAGATCGGGATTATAGACTTGTAGTGTCAAGTGGAGAAGTAGATATAGTTGAAGAAGTATGATCCACCTAATAGCTAAGCCCCGTGTGCTTATAACCCATAATAAGTTCATAAGAACTTATTCTATATTTAAAGGTGCTAGGAATTATTTCTTATCCCAGAAGAAAGAAGAACCAGAAGATGAATTTGAACTTGAAAACCCATATATTCAATATCCAATGTTCACAAAGGACCAAATGAAGAAAATCAATATCGATAAATTCAAATTCGATTTCGCTTATGCTTCCTACAGTTTCCATTCAGTAAAGGGTAATACGTCTATACATTCTTTATCAGATTTAACCGACCCAGCACAGTTAAATTCATTATTACCAAGAAGAAGACCAGAAGGATCACCCGTTGACACTTTATCGATCAAAGCTGGTGATGATGCCATGTTAGTATCACCTACAGTGATGGGTATAGCTGATGGAGTAAGTGGATGGGAAAGTAAAGAACATGCCAACTCTGGAGTTTGGTCCAGATCGATGTTGGAGACCTTAAGTCGGTTATTAACTGAGTATAAGTTAGCACATTATCCTCATAACTTACACAAACGTGATATCGATCAAATCATCGATGATTCTTATTTACACACTTCGCATTTAATGGACCTACAAGGTCTACAAGGGTCTTCTACTTTGATTTTGTGTATGTTGAGTGGAGACAGTTTGAAGATGATAAGTATTGGTGATTCTAAGATTTTTGTGATTAGAGATGGCACTTTAATAAGGACAAATGAAGAACAATTAGTGTCAGAATTATGTCCTCAGCAAATTGGTACTCAGACTTTGACTCATTTACCATCGGAATTAGCATGGGTGGAAGCAATGAAATTACAGGAAAATGATATCATTTTGATGTGTTCTGATGGTATTACTGACAATTTATACGATTGGGAAGTTGTGCATTTCATTGAAGAAGGATTCAATGATAAGAAGTTGGATATAAGACAATGTGCCAATTATTTATTATCCAAGGCCAAGGCTGTAGCCTTTGATGATTATGCATTTACTCCTTATAACGAGAGAGTGAATGCTTTACCAAAAGAGAAGTTCGGTGATAAAGCAAGTATGGGAGGCAAACTTGATGATATGTCAATTTGTTTAGCTAGAGTAGTGAAGAATAGTAAACCAACTGTAAGTCTGAATGAAATGAGGGTGAAAAGTTTTTAAAAAGCATTGTAATATAAAAGCATTGGGTATAGGGAAATAAATAATAATAATGTTCATTTCTATTTACATACTAATTCAGACATTAGCCATTTCACTGAAATATTGTCGTAAAATTAAACTCAACATTTCAGGTAATTCATTTATATCTTTAACAACCACATAAAATTCAAATGGAAAGCTATCCAAATATTTATCCACTTTCAAAACATCATCAACATATCTGACTTGTGACATATCTAAAATGCTTTCATTGGAATTAATACCATCAATGATTACAAACACAAGCATTATCTTTGATTCTCTTGCTCTTCTCACTAAAGCTTGAATAGTCTCATGGTCTTCACAAACACCGTCAGATAAAATGATTTGTAATTGCCATAAATCATTGTTACTTGACACTTTAGCATTCTCAAATATTCTTAACGATTTAACACATAAGTTCTTAATATCTGTACGAGTTTGTTGGAAATCAAAGTATTGGAAGATCTTGGCTCCTGTCTCTTGATTGAATGGTTTATCAAAAGGATGAACCACTTTGACATCTTCACCAAATCTTACAACCGATAATCCTCCACTTTCTAATTGAGTCAAAGCTTTACTTACTAAAGCAATACTATTGAACGCTAATTCTGTAGATTTACTTTCACTCATAGACTTTGAATCATCCACAGCAATCATGATTTGATATTGTCTTTTAGAAGGCTTAGTTCTTCTCAACCAGATCTTATCCTTACGGAAATCTGATGCTATATATGGAATAATACGTTTCATATTCAACCTCTTACCAGTCTTGTAATCACCTCTTAATTTAGTAGCCAATGTTGGTTCAAGAATTAATCTCAATTGTTCACACAATCCTGAAGCTAATTCTGCTACAGATAATTCACTCTTTCTCCATACTTCACGAGCTTCATTCAATGACATTGGTGCCAAATCCAATTCACTGACTTTAACGTCTTCTTCGATATTAATATCTTCAACATCTTCTAATTCATTCTTCATGAACCCACCATTCTCTTCTTTTATTTGGGTTCTATCATTGATAATTCCTCCTTGACTCTTACCTTTGAAATCAGGGTCAGTTTCACCGTCTTCTATTTCTCCTTCTTCTACTTCAACGTCTTCTTTGACTTCTTCGTCAATTTCCATATCGACTTCGTCTGTTTCCTTTTTAATCTCAGGTTCAGGTTGTTCTTCATCATCATCAATGGCTTTATCTTCATCTATAGATTGCATTTGTTCATTATCAGCAGCTCCTAATGCTTGAGTATCTTCGTTACTATTAGCTCCATCAACATGTTCAAACTCGTCAGGTCTTTCATTAGCCTTCTGTTCAGTTTCTTCTTCAGCTCTGGCCTCTTGAATTTCTTGATGACGACGATGGAACTCTTTCAATGAATCTCCCAATTCTTTGATTGATTCTTTGGCTTTTTCATGATTCTCTTCTTTGGGCATATCTTGTGATTCTTGTTGAGTTGATGCTCCTCCTGTTGATCCAAGATCTTGGTTCTCTTCAGTGACTTGATTATTAGAGCCTTCTCCTTTATCACCTGTTTCTTGCTTAACAGCTGAATCCATGTCAATATCTTCATCTTCAGCATTGGCTCCTTCGGCTCCTTCAACTGCCTCTACTTCTTCATTCTCCACGTCTTCATTTTCACCTTTATCTTCTTGTTCTGCTTTTTCACCTAAAGCTTCGTCTTCAGACTCAGATTCGTTTTCTTCGCCAATTTCACCAGTTTCTGGAGCTTTTTCCTCTACTTCTTCACCTTCTTCGTCTTCATTTTCTTCCTCACCTTCGATTTCTTCTGGTTGTCCATCATCTGGCTCACCTTCTTCTGATTCGCCTTGTTCCTCTTCATTCTCCTTCTCATCCATATCCATATCTTCTCCTTTTTCCTCATCAACATCCATATCTTCAAACTTATCATTGTCTTCACCTTCATCTTCCCCTTCATCCCCATCCATATCATCTAAATTGATATCTTCAGGCAAATCCAAAGCTTCAGATTCAGGTACATGATCTTCTAATTGTTCATTATCTTCATTCTTAACATCATCTTCTTGTTCACCCACATCTTTATCATCACCATCGTCTCCTTCTTCCTCTTGCTCTTCTCCTTCTTCATTATCACCTTCTTGGTTTTTATTATCCTCGTTAGTTTCTTGCTTAGTCTCATCTTGTGGCTCATTAGCAACCATATCATCATTATTATTCTCAGGAACTTTATCGCTTTCCTTTTCTTTATCCTCCTTGGCCTCCTCATCCCACATCTTTTCATCCACTGCATTTGGATCCAAATCATCAATATCATCAATCTCTTCATCCATGTCTTCACCTTGTTCTTCATCATCACTTTTATCTTGATCAGATGCTTCTTCAAGATCTCCTGCCATGTCTCCTTCGATGTCCACTGCATCATCATCATTTTCTTCATCTCCATCCTCTTTATCTTGATCTTTATTCTCGGTTTGAGCTTGTTCGCTAAGATCCACATCATCTTCAACATCATTGGAATTATTCTGGGCACCTTCGCCATCTCCTAACCCTGTTCCATCTTGAAGGTTATCATCAGTTTTCTCATCTGATGGTGGTTCAGGTGAACAGAACCCTTTACTACTTAAGTTATACAAAATAGTAGCCATTATGAATCCACCATGGGACGTTTCATGATAATTGTTTCTGCACTTTTCCAATAATGATGTCATTAATCTGAAATAATTCTGTACCAAAGGGAATGTAAATGATGTCATGGCACTAACAACCTTAGACGTATCATCATTATATTCTATTCCATCGATACAATCCATGACTTGATTTAATTTGTTAATGATAGTCTTATGATGGCTAGACTTGATATAACTTAAAAGTTTCTTCTGAATTATATCAAACCAATTATCTTCTTCGTCATCGATATCCACTTGTAATTGGATGATTTTCTGGTATACTAATATAATTGTGTTGGTAAGGTCTCTAAAAGTCCTCTCAACATCTTCAATAACCTTTAAACTCTCAAGTGATGTATTGCTACTGATATATAAGTTAATATTTCTCATATCTAACCAATTCAATATAGTTTCTCCTGCAAATGAGTAGCTTGGGTTTTGAGAATTCCATAAACTTAATTGGGCTCTTATATCCTTAATTAAATCACTGAATGATGTGATATAACTAATCAAATCATGGGATGGTGCCATACTTTGTAACTTCTGAATAATATTATGGAAAACACTCATTGATACTCCAGTACCTCCAATGGTCTGAGTAACAAATTCGATAATTTTAGGCAACCATTCAACGATTTCTTCAATAGTGGAACAATTCAATTCACATGATTGTTTTTGACTCACAGGTAAGAGCTTCTTAGCTTGAGAAATCTTCTCCATCTTCTCAATATACTTCTGAACTTCATCCACACTATCACTTAACCCAACCAATGGTTTTCTGGCCTTGAGTAAATAATAAATAAGATTCTCAACAACAGCAAACCCTTTCTCAAGGTCTGGTTGGGGTACATCTTCGGTAGGATGAGATAACGAATCCTTTAATCTTGGTAAAAGTTCAATGATTCGGAAATAATATCCATCATATCCTTGTAAGAACCCTGTAAATGTTTCACTATTCACTAACAATTGATTACTACTGGATTGAACATTCTTTACTTCTGACTTACTACTATTCTTTAATCCAATTCTTCTGAGTTCCTTAAGAGTGTTACTAAGAAGTTTAGCTTTTTGGTTCTTTAATGATGCTATAAGTTTCTTAGTATCATCTTTGAACACAGAAGGAGTTTCATCTTTGAGTTTATTAGCTTGATCGAGAATTTCTTTAGCGTATTCATAAAACGAAGGGATTCCCTCAGATACGATTCTATTAAGATAAGTGTTCATGTTCTTATCAATAACAGTGACATCTTGAAGACGTTGAGGTCTTTCATTCCATGTAGATACATTAGAACAGATTTCCATAATTGACGAATCTACCACAATTCCATGAACTACTGGTAAGTTCATATGAGGATTGATGTGGAATGGTTCAGTTAATCCTTGTTCTACAATCTGTGATACTGATGTGGTCAATACTGCTCTGTACTTTCTGATAATCTTATAAAGACTGTTATGACTCTTACGAGCACTTTGTTTCAAAGCATCGATATTAACATCTTTCCAGCTAGCCAATAAAATAACTTCATTAATGTCCTTCTCAAGTTTTCTTCTTTCGGAATTGATTTTATCGTTAATAATACCTTCAAATTGTTCATAAAAGATTATCAAATTAGAAATAGCATTATACACATCACCTTTCCCTTGAAGTTTGTATACATGCTGTTTGAATGCCACTAATAAGTTTAAGCGGAGTTTGAACTCCCCAAAAGTGGTCTGGCTCATGAAAATAGTCAATGCCGAAAGTAAATTTCCTACCCTGGATTCTTCTTCATATAAAGGTACAATAATAGTCTCAAATAAATGAAACCACCATTTACCTACTTGGATCTGGTGAGCCTTGTCTTCATGGTTAAATAACTGTTTCCAAGTACTCAATTCTAATCTTCTCCATGAAACTATAAGTGCTGTCAATTGATCAAAATAAACTTTTAAAGAAACTTTAGAGTGAGCATATTTCTCCCATTCTGACATAAATGTATAAATCTGTTCAATCTTTTGAAGTTGTCTAGCAATTGGAGTGTTCAATGGATAATCTAAGAACTCGTTACACACTCTAACAATATCTCTTAAGGTGGCATGTTCGGGCCATTCTAACAAAAGTTTATTAGTGAATTGAACGATATTATGAAGAATTCCAATAGCTGTTTGAGTCTCTTTGGGTGACAGATCACGATAAAAGTCAATAGGTTGTTCTTGTACGAATTTATTTGATGTGACATCAAAATTATGAAGTGACGCTATTAAATTAGCAGCACTATTATTACCAACACCATTACCAGTAGATTTAGCAATGTTAACCAAAAGCTCACTTCCTTGTTCCACTAAACTTGGAAGAGTCCAGTTCTTTGCACCAAATCCCTCGATATAATTAACAGCCATCAGATAATAAACCTCATCAAACGATGTTTTAGTATTAACTTTAATATCATCAATCACATCCTCATAATCAGGGAATAACTGTTTGAAGTCACCTTCAATATCAACGTCAGCATCAGCATATTTATATAAGCTTTCGTTTTGCATAGCTTCTTCTGCTTCTTTAAGTTTACGAAGACTCCATCTATAATAAGCTGTTTGTAAGGTTTGATTAATCACTTCCGGAAGGTCATGGATAAATCCGAGTTTCATGAAATGAATCATCATTTGTTCACAAATAGCTGAATCGGGTGATTGGGCTTTAGTGAATTTGGTGAACGTCTCAAACACTTGTTCGACATTAGTAGGATTTGACATTTGAGTGATGTCTGTTAATTTCAAAGGATCAAGGTCTTGTTGATCATTAGTCAACAAGTCGAACCCAATCTTTAACGCAAAAATATATCCTTTGAGAATATCATTTAAATCATTAAATACTTGGAAGTTTGTGTTTAATCTATGAATGAATTGTGAAGAATTATTCTGGAAGATTCTAAGTAATTGCTCGGTCTGGTCATTAGCATTTTGGGCTTGAGGCAACAAAGTTTCAATATGACTTGCATTTATAGTCGACTCCATAAAAGCTTTCCATTCTTCATATACCCCATCAATAGGTCCATCTCTAAACACTCTAGGCTTAGAAGGTGGTACAGCTTCAGAATGATCCATTACACTAACGATCTTATCACCACCAAGGACATCACGAGTTCCTGAAAGTGATTCTATCAATGCTTGGGACATTTGCTGTTGTTTAAAGAAATTCTCATAAATGACATGTTCTTTAATGGCGGGGTCAAATGATGAACTAGGTAAATATAATTGAATTGCCCCACATGCAAAGTGGACATATGCAATACCCAAATCAGTTTTACTGGTTCCTTCTAATAATCTAAGTGCTGGGATGAAATACTTAATAAAGCATAAAGTAACTGGATTCTCATCCTCACACATCTCTTGTAGGACAACTAAGTCAGTGCCAATATCATTTATAGGGAAGACTGTATGGATGATATCCCAAATCCAAGTGTTTAATAAATGTCTAAACTTTTCCTTTGGGTCAGCTAACACAGCTCCAGAGTTGGAAATAAGTTCCTTGACAAAGTATCTCATATCATTCAATTTCATATGTAAGTACTTCCCTGGAGTTGTATTGAAATTGGCAGCCTTTGATACCATCATCATCGTAAGACTACCGTCGAACAACTCACTCACTCCTGACACATAAGAACCATTGAATTTACATATGGTTTCGAATATCCCAGGATATGGTTTATTAATCAACTCTAAAGTCAGTCTGGCCCCTAAAGTATTGAACTTGGTTTGTTGTGATGATAATTGACAGAAAATACTTAACAAGTAAAACTCTTTTTGGAATTCATTCTTTCTAGTTAAAGTGAATGATTTGGTAATTTCATTCAAGTTGTTAATACCTGTTTTCAAACTCTCCATTATCTCATAGAATTCTTGATCAGACACATCACCATTAATAATCGATGTATAAAACTGTAATAACGAAGTCTGTAAACCATTAATTTGGTCTAAAGAATCAAGCTCTTGGCCTTGAGCTACATTATCAAATTGCTCAAATAAGTCAATAAGCTCTAAAACTTTAGCCCAATTTTCTTTACTATTAGGATAAGTTCCTCTGAAATTCTCCCAAATACTTTCCATAAGATGACCAGTAGTAAGGTGTAAGGAACCTGAAAAAGATTCAATAGCTAATGACAATTCAGCATCTGATTGGTCTTGCTCTAACCAACTCAAAACAAGGTCTCTATAGACTCTAAGTCTAGATTCATCTTGTATACGAGAAGCATCATAGAAACTATTCCAAATAATCTGAAGTTTGAATAATTCCTCATAGCCTCCGATTTTGAACCTACGATGAATAAACTCGGAAATAGCAACAATGAATGAATAAACGTCTAATTTGGGTACATTCTTAATACTTCTTCCTAACATATAAGCTGCTGATTTTTCCAAATAAGTCAATTCATTAATACTACCATTCAATGCTCGTTGTGAAACTGTGTCAAGTTTAGATTGAGCCGTGGATATCCCTGCACTTACTTGGAAAAGATAATTGTATTCCTTAGACACTTGACCCAAGTATGTGTTGACCAAGGGGTTCAAAACTTGGGAAGACCAATCGACATATTGGTTCTTTTGACATTCAGCAAGAGATTCAACAAGTCCTTGTTGTACTAAGAACTTGACGTTTGTATGAATCTGGGAACTAAAAGATTTATCGATATCAGTGAATCGTTTAGAAGATAAAACGGTGTTGACATAAGCATCCAAATAATTAATTGAATTGAATTGTACTAATCCACTCATGGTTGAGGTATGAACTTCCTCATCAACTTGTTGACGGGCCATATCTACCAATTGAGCTAAATGTCTATCTTTGGAGAAAATTGAACAAGTAACTCCCGTAGTAGTGACATTGTCGAAACACTGTTGATCAAAATCCGTTAATCTCATAGATAACTCATCCATATATATCTCGATACCTCTATTACGCATAGCTCTGGATAACTCACCGTATTTAGGATCAACTGTAAGAAACAAACGGAAATTCTCATGAGGTATCAATACTCTTGGCAGTCCATCTTCAAAACTACATTCATTAATTATTAATGAACCATTTGTTTCTAATAATGAATTGAGTCGATCTAAAACTGAAGGATTACAAAGATTAGCATTATCTAAAATCAACCAATGGCCCTTTTCAACTGCTTGGACAAGAAGTCCATCAAACCATTCAAATTTCACATTCTCATCTTGGAGTTTATCTATGAGTTCGCCACACTCGGTAGCCAATATTTCCATGTCTTCATTAGGGAATATATCAATGAATGATTTAAGGGCTTCATAAATAACGTTTATATCTTTATCAAGAACTCCATAAAAGTCAAATAATAACTGGATCAGTTGGTTTGTTTGCAAATTATACAAAATCAATTCTTGGACAATGTTCTTTAATTTTAAAACAATTCCACTGACTCTTCTTGTCAAGTCAACTTGTTCATATCCTCCTAAAATATCCATACTATCAACGTCACTGTTCATAGCGAATTCTTCAAGCTTAGCACCCACACAATTGGCAAGGAACCTTATAAGCTCAGTTTTACCGGAGTTGGAAGGACCAGTAAGGATCAAAGGTAAATTATGGTTGATACAACTGATAGCATACTCGAGGTACTTGTAATTAGTTTGAAGAGGTTTGGACTTTGACCCGTTTCTGTGGTTTACAATAGATTTTCTGGGTATAACACTGATGCCTGCTTGAATATAATCCTCAGTAATTTGGAAGTAATCATCTCTTGGAGAAATTGGTCCAAACTTCAGTTCGAAGAGCTCCTTAACATGGTCTCTATCTTCCTGAGTTCTAAATCTACATCCAACAATCATATTAAAGAAATCACTGGCATTGGTATGAAGACCTTTGTCATTATAAATTTGAATCCATCTTAATGTATCACGAAGATTAAATTCCCAAGGTCCACCATTTGTCCCCCATGTTCTTTTACCCAATTCTTGTTCCAATCCACTCATGAAGTCAATCATTTTATCACAAATATCCTTTTCTATATTAGGAAATAAATGACTAGAAATCATCACTAAATCTTGCTTTTTCAACGTATCCACATAAACAACTGTGAATCTGTTAACAAACGATTTAGGAAGTCCTTTTCTTCCTCCACCCTGATATTGAGGGTTTTGGGCTGCAAAAACTGTGAAATCAGGATGACAACTAAACAGTTTATCCAATTCAGGAATATATGCCTCTCCTCTATGATCCAAACATGCATTTAACCCTTCTAAAACCGATTGACTGGCTAAATTCATTTCATCTAATAATACCCATTCACCATTTTGCATGGCTCTCAAGAATGGGGCATCTCTCCATACAAACTCACCGGTATTGCCACCTTCAGAAGGAGAATCAGATCCAAATAAATCAATTAAATCCGTCTGTTCTGAAAGATTTATACGTACTAAATTATTACCAGTGGCTTTGGCTATAGCTGATACTAAACTGGTCTTTCCCACTCCAGGACTTCCTTCCAATAATATTGGTTTGTGAACTTGCATGGCTCTTACAACTCTCATAGCATTGGCTGAAGTGGTTGGAGCATGTAATAGGAAATCATCCTTGACACTACCGACTCTAGGAATTTTGAAGTCACCCACTTGTAAGAATTCGTGGTTTAAAGTTACGGCACAATCACTAACATAATATGGAGTTAAATCACGGCCAACTAATTTCGAAAGTTTATTAATACATTCCACTTTAACCTCATTCAAACCTTGAAGGTTTTCAGCCAAATATGCAGTATTATTAGTACCAAGAGCGTCAATGAATACCATGGAGGCACCGTGTAAAAGGGAAATTTCAGGCTCTAAATCACTAGCATTAATAAATTGAACCCATGCTAAAATATCACGTAAAGAAATCACTCCTGAAGTTTTACCTCCAAATTTATCACCATAATATTCGGCGAATCCAACAACAGCTTCAGTGAGATGTTTAGCTTGAAGTTTATCATTGACAATTTGTCTAACATCATCAAAATCATCCATAGAAGGAACCCAGATTTCAGTAAAACGGTTTCTTAATGCCGGTGAAAGCTCTTTTTTACCATAATCTCCTCCTGGATTCATAGTAGCAAGAAATTGGAAATCCCTATGACCAACAATAAACGAATCTGTACCTTTCTCAGCTAAAAGTAAACTCCTTTCGGGTTCTAATACTGAATTCAACCTTTCCAATACAGAATCATCAGCTAATGATATTTCATCAAGGAGAAAGAAATCTCCATTCTTCATAGCATGAACTAAGGGTCCGTCATTCCATTCAAATAATATTTTACTATGGACCTTATCAGTCTCGATACTTTCTATAAGTTCATCCATATCCTTTGCTTGATGCTTATGACTTTCATAAAGCTTAAGCAACCCTTCTAAAGTACTGTCCACCGGTATATCAAGGCCTAAATTCGTGAAAAAGACGGTTAAATTATTAAATAACTTACTTCTGGTTTCATACCTATTACGTACAGGTCTTTGAGCCCCTAAAATATCACTAGTCTCGGTATTCTGGTGGGCATTTACCGTGATCAATTGTCTATTGGTGAATTCGGCAATTATTTGACATACTGTAGTTTTACCACAACCAGTTTCTCCTACTAATAACAATGGCTCATTATATTTCATGGACATAGATACAAGTACTGCTAATCTTCTCATAGCTTTTGTCCATACTATAGAAGGATTCTTTAACATCTCTTTATGCTCTAACTGTTCATAGTAATTGTCCATATCTAATTTCACCTTCATGACTTTTTCAATGGTTTCCTTAACCACCAATTTCTCATCAGGTTTCCTGACTCTTTCTGCTAATAACATATATCCATTAGCTGCAAGTTCCTCATACCCTACTGCATCTCTTAAAGCCCATCTGAACAAATCTCTTAAGGTAGCAAAGGAATTCTTCTGCTCGAATAATCTCGTGGATTGTCTTTGGATCGTTAATTGCTTGTACACTTCAACAATTCTCTTACCATAAGAAGGTGCTATCTGACATCTTTCCTTTAAAATCACCTCTAATTCATCTTGAGGAATGTCATCAAAATGCAACTCCAAAAATCTATTTCTAAAGGCTCTGGATAACATTTTTCTACCACCATAAATCCCTGGTGGATTCTGAGTAGCAAATAACATAAAGTCAGGATGAGGATGAACAACTTGTTGAGTTTCAGGGATAAATAATTCTCTATTATCATCTAATAAACGATTAAGAGCTTCAAGAATATCGGTAGGAGCAAGATTTAACTCATCCAAAACAATCCAATACCCATTTCTTATAGCTTCAACTAAAACTCCCTCTTTGAACACCATTTTCCCAGTGGAATCCGATACGTAAGTTCCCAAATACTCTTGTAAATCGGTATGTTCATGGTTATTGATACGAACAAATTTATGACCAGTTATATTGGCAAGGTATTGAATCATTGAGGTTTTACCTGCAGACGTAGGTCCTTGAATAAGTACAGGGAATCTCCTTCCAGCAGTAGCTCGTACTAAATTAAGCATATTCTTCTCAACAAAAGGTGTGATAATATAATGAGGTTGTGGTATTGGTTGTTCAGGACCATGTTTCATCCAATAATGCTTGAATTGTACGTACTCATCGGGGTTTTTACTAGGACATGGTGGTAACTGTTTCATTACAGATTTTTGATTCTTTAATTTATCAATAGTGAATTTCTCGATAATAGGTTTCAAAATATTCTCTGATTTTAAGTCCAAGAGTGTTAAAAATGACATACAGAAACCTTCATATAATGATCTCCTTAATCCATAAATGGATACAATGTCTACCACGTAAAGCAAGGTACGAGTAAGGGTACGTATACTGAAATGAGGTTTCTGATTAGCTCCATCAACAATTTGATTGGATTCTGCTAATGCTTTAGCTTGTAAATATAATTCAGCAATGTCTTGACCGATCCATTCATCTGATATAGCAAATCTCCCAATATATTTATCAATAATTGTTAACAAATCATTGATATCTCTATCAGGACTGTGGACATAAATTTCAGTGAATCTTGATCTTATACTTAACGGTAAATCACGTTTACCTACATCGGTAGAAGGATTCATACAACCAAAGATTCTGAAATCTGGATGGGCCTTTATAGGGTCGATATCACCTTTTTCACTTAATAAAATGGTTCTGGATTCTTCTGCCAATAAATCAGCTATGCTCTCTAAAGTATCAGAAGATGCTAAATTGATTTCATCTAATAATAACCAATCACCATTCCTTATAGCTTGCACTAAAGATCCTTCTACGAAATTAAAGATGAAATTGTTCTCTAACGTGTCAGATTGAAGTTCAAATTCTCTGACTTTTTGTTCAAACACAACCCATTTCTCGAGTAACAGTTTTGTTTCTGGAGTTCCAAGTTTCCTTTTCTTTTTTGGTTGGTCTTGGTCTTCTTCTGTGTCTGGTTGTAATAAACCTCTTGACATTTTGATGGCTTCTCTCCATAACTTAATAACATTCTTCCATTGGTTCTTATTAAACACCTTGGTTAATAGCGTAGAGAACTTTTCGTTCTTCTTCTTAGAAAACGTCGTCAAGAAAAGACTCTCAAACATTTCTTGTAACGGTATAGCAATAATCTTTGTGTTGACAGGTTTGTAACCACCTAATAAATCTCCAGATTCGGTTTGTTGTGATACATTTATTACTGTCAATTGCTTGTTCATCAATTTGGCAATTTGTTGGACTACAGTGGTTTTACCCGTACCAGTTTCTCCTACTAATAACACCGGTTCTATCATTTGTATAGCTACTGCTACTTGTTCCATTAATCTGAGAGAATGGTTGGTCCTTGCAAAGGAGGTGGTGTTGCTTGATTTCTTGGTGTACACCAATGATGATTTACTAAACATGGCTCTACCTATTTTCAAACTATTTTCATCATTTATAAATGAAGGAATGTGCTTATTTAAATATAAAGCAATTCGTGAAGGGGCAATTTCAAGGAACTCCCCAATGATATTTGTTAACGGCACTAAAGCCTTATGGTCTGCTAAAGAACTACCGAAACAATCAACAGCTTCTTGAAAGAATTGGTCGTATATGTGAGACTCTAATAAGGTATTAGGAGCATTGACATTATTATTAATAAGAATGTTATTACATCTTGAACAGAATTTCATCAAGTCTCTTATAGATACAGTTCTAGGATGATTACCTTTATTTAAACTGACAAAACTGTGAGATGAATAAATGTCAACGATTCCTTGATATGTTAAAAGAAACTTCTTGATCATATTACCTAATAATGGGAACCTTTCATTGAGAATTTGTACCAATTCTCCTTGACTAGGTACATCTACCAGTACTAACTTCCATAATCTCAACCCTATCAAATCCGGTAAAGAATCAACTATTCTTATCGTACTAACAATTTGGAAATTAGCATGAGCTTTAATGACTTCACCTCTTGAAGGAATGATTAATTGTCGTTTTTCCAATAATGTCAATAGTATAGATAAAACTTCTAGAGGAGCTTTGTCAATGTCTTCTATAAGTACCCATTTACCTTCTTTAACGGCGGTGGTTAAAACCCCTGTTCTCCATTTGAATGTTCCTGGTTTCTCCCCTGAGGCATAAGTTCCCAAGAGTAATTTAGCATCAGTTTGTTCACCTAAATGGATCTTAATGACGTCGTTATCCATGATTTTTGCTAATTGATTAAACAAAAATGTCTTACCAGCACCAGCTGCTCCGTATAATAATGTTGGTTGATTTTGTTGGACATTAACTGCTAATTTTCTCAACACATCTATGGAATTGACGGTAGGTACCATATCTGGAACTGTAACAGTCTTGGTGAAATTTGGAACTAAAACTCCATAAATACATGTCACGAGACTTGATAAATGGGGTGGTTCAATTATTAAACTTGAGGTTTTACCTTGGGTTGGTTTCTCGAGACGATGGTATTCAGCTATAGCTTTGGCTTCTACGATATTAAGAAACCTATAATCAATTTTGTCACCTTGATAGAGTGCTACTAAATCACCAGTGGTATGGTGTTGGATCATTTGATGTAAAACCTTTTCTGATGATTCTAAATAAATGGACAATATCAATATAGCCAAGTATTTGGAAACGTTATGGTCTTCCCCTAATTCTAATACCTTATATAATACTTTAGGATTTATATGTTTCTTGAATTGTTCATGTTGAACTAATCTGTAATATGCTAAAAGAACCATTTCAAGTTCTGTATGGTCTATTTGTAGTAAATGTTGTAATAAATCGTTTAAAACAGGAGTCTTGGTTAAGAAATAGTCCACTAAATTCAAACATTGGTTTAAGTTAACTAAATTAGAAAGCCCATATAAAATAATAGACCCATGCACCGAATTCTTATTTCCGTTAACCTTGTTATACTCAGATTCAAATTCTTCAGTATTCTCTATCCATCTACCTACCAAATCAAGGAAAAGATTATCAATACTGTATAAAACACTAAAAGTGTTATTTAATGCAAAAAATGCCAACCGGTTTAAATTCTCTTGTATTGAGAGCTCGGTGTCGAATTGATACATTTTGGTATTACCAGCCCCTGTATAATTGGCCTGGAAATGCTTGTATGTATTTTCAACATGCTTCAAGTCAACAATGATGTGGTTCTGCATTTCAGTTTAGTATACTAATGAAAATATTTAGTAACTTGAAAAAGTGCGTTCCGCGATGAGATGAGACTAAGAAAATCTTAACTATGGATAACATTAAACATATTAAGAATGCCACGTTAAGTTCGAGGAATGTCATTAAGACATCATCATCGTTGGCGTTACATGATGTAAAGTTCTATAAGAGTGTTGATCCTGAGTTTTCTACGTCTTTAACGGAATCTTCTGGCAGAATTATCAAGGCTTCCAATGATATCATTCAAACCGCAGGTGAAGATAAAATTGACATAAATAACGATGAATCGTTTCATGGATCTAATATGAAGAAAGTATCGAACGTTCTAGATGTTTTATTTGAAAAGGCGGACTTCTTATTCGACCAAGTCACTAAAAAACCTGAGGAGTCTAAATTCACATTCTTAGAAGATGGAATTGATGATAGTAAAACTATTGGTAGAACTCTTACCAAACCCCAAGAGAAGTTCAAAGTACCGATAGATAATCAAGAACTAGAACCATTCAAACCAAAGTTAACCTCAAAACCAAATGCTCTTGTACCATTAGACCAATGTGGCCCCCAGTCTCATCCTTATAATTATGAAATTGATACTCAACCTTATAATGAGTCTATACTATCCAAAAGTAGTGTAATACCTCCCAAACCATGGGAAGCAACATCTGCTATTTGGATAGATACTCCCGAACAGGTGATTGATTTGGTCAAGACTTTAAAAAAGTCAACGGAGTTAGCCATAGATTTAGAACATCATGATTATAGAACTTATTATGGACTTGTCTGTCTTATGCAAATATCTGACCGTGATCAGGATTGGATTATAGACACTTTAGCATTAAGAGATGATTTACAACCATTGAATGAAGTTTTCACAGATCCTAAAATCACTAAAGTATTTCATGGGGCGTCTATGGATATTATATGGCTTCAAAGAGATTTAGGATTATATATTGTATCTTTATTTGATACATATCATGCATCAAAGAAGTTAGGCTTCCCTAGATTCTCCTTAGCCTACTTATTGGAAAACTATGCCAATTTCAAAACCTCGAAAAAGTACCAATTAGCAGATTGGAGAATAAGACCACTTTCAAAACCTATGATGGCATATGCTCGGTCAGATACCCATTTTTTACTTTCTATATTTGACCAATTGAAGAATAAGTTATTGGACACAAATAAGATTCAGGATGTGTTGTATGAGTCGAGACAAGTGGCTAAAAGACGGTTTGAGTATACGAAATTCAAGCCTTCCAAGTATGATAATTTGGTATCATGCCCTGTAAATACTTCTGACCCTTGTTTGGGGATATTAAACCAGTATAATATTAATGTTCATTTGAAACCGGTGGTTGAAGCTTTATATAACTGGAGGGATCAATTAGCCAGAGACCTTGATGAATCTGTGAGATATGTTATGTCCAACCAAATATTAGCATCTTTGACGTCATTAACGAAGCCTATAGATGTCAAGAAAGTGTTGAGTGTTTCTTCTAATGAACATATAAGGAACCATGCCAAAGAGATCGCAGAAATCATCAATGATACATTAAACTTGGCAGAAGAGAATGATTGGAAACTAGTTGATAAAATCCAAGCTGATGAAGACGAAGAAGAAGAAGAATTATCATCAGAAGTTATAAATAAAAGAAATGACATTTTCAATCAATTATGTTTAGAAAATCATGATATTTTAACTAATAAGAATGGAGACATTAACAATGGTGATACAAAAACCTCCGTCTTATTCAATAAATCTCAACCTTTGATTGGTATAAGTTTTAATGGGAAATTAAACGAAGTATCAGTGAATAATTTACAAGAAAGGACAAATATCATTCATAAAGAGTTTGAGAAGTATGAAGTCCAAGTACCGATAGAAACACAGTCAGAAGTACAAGACGAACCCCAACCAAAAGAACCAGAGGAAATAAAGGACGAACCCCAACCTGAATCAGTTCCACCCATCAAAGAAGATATGGAGGAAATTATAACTCTTCGTAGACCGAAAAAACAAAGAAACCAAAATAAAAAACACCAACCTGAACAACACGAAGAAGAGTTTGATTATTCTAAATCAGGTAATTTAATCAAAGAACAATCCAAGGATTCACAAAGACCAAAGAAGAGAAAGTTCGATCCTTACTCAAAAGACAGTGAAGGCCCAAGACCTGCTAGAAAAACCAGCAATATTAGACTGGGTAGGTCAACCACCTTCAAGAAGTAAAATATCAAAATAGACATCAATAATATATTACATATTTAAACTCTTTTATCTATAAGACCCCTCTAATTCATCAAATCTTCTTCTACCGAAATTTCTTCTTTTACTACTTGAATCATCAAAATCACGTCTCATATTTTCTCTCTTTAATCTTCTGATATTTCTTTCCTTTTCACCTTCACGTCTCTCGATTTCTTCCTGGGTTAAGGTTTCAACTACAGGATCCCATTGGTCATTACCATTATGAAGACTTGATTCGGTTGTAATTCTAAGACCTCTTTCAAAAATCAATCCACTCAATTGTTGATACTTAAGATTTTCATTGTACTCTCCTTCAACAATTTCTTTCTTTAAACTGATTATAGACTCATATAATCCATGACATATAGCAGGTTTGAACTCTAAAGGCAATCCTAAATCAGCCACTAAAATCTCGGCAAATAAATCAGGGGAGACTTCGGTTTGTTTCAAATCCCATTCAAACTTATCTTCATATAATTGTTTGTTCAAACTAACCGATAATTCAAACACTACGTGGTACTCTCTGTCGGGCAACTCTAAATTGGCAACATAATTATACTCATCGATTTGTTTTTCAATAGAAGACGTTATTTCATTTATGACTCCGTTGGATAACTTCAAATCTGCACCCATGATCTTAGCAAATTGGTTAGGTTTGAGTAATGGATCATTTAAATTCCACATAAAGAAATCATTTAACTTGGAATTACCTCCATTATATTCGATACTAAGTTTTATAGGTACGAGAACTTCACGGTCTTGTGCCACTTTTTCCACTTCCTTTTCATCGAACTTTGGATACTCAGGGTGTACTGCTTGAAGAAGAGTTATCTTTTGTGAAGCAGCATTAGCAGAACTATCGTTATTACTGGCTTTTGCACTTGGAGTATCTTCATCAAAGTCATCGTTGTAGTTATCAAACTCTGCGTAGTTAATCTGTTGTGTGTGTCTCTTAGAACTCCTTCCAACGGGGGCAGGATTGAATATGAACGAATTATCGGGATCCTTTTCTATTCTGGATTGCAATCCCGATGCAAATGCCTGTGGTAAGTAGGATTTTGAGTCAAAGGTTAAGTTGGCCATTATGGATTTATTTCGCGTTGACATTTGGATTTTTCACGACCATAGTTATCAAGGTTAAAACATAAACACATTGTGAAGTTATAAATACATTTGGAGGTTTATGTACACAAACACCAAATACAAATAGGACTTGCTAATAATCATAATGGAAACAATAAATATACTAACGAAGTTTTTTGATAGAGGTAATGTCGATGACGTATTGACTCAAAATCAAGTAAAGAAACTCTTCCCAAAACATATAGATCCTAATTCTATAGATGTTATTCTACGGTATTTAAAAAGTCAAAGACATGAGGTTGTGGATGATGTTAAGAACAATGTGACTCAAGAGTTTACTGTTCCTATACTTGAGATAATAAAGGATATAGAGGATTTTAATAATACTTCCAATGATCGTCATACTATAGAACTGTTAGTGCGTAGTCTTGAACACATAGAAACCACAACCACTATGAGTTGTAACAAGTTGGATGAAGACATTGAAGTGGTTATGAAAGAAGTGAAAGAATTGACTGAAAAGATTGGTGAGTTAGGTCAACAGAAAATAGATACTGAAGATGTTAAAGAGTCTATAAAGATATTAGATGATTTAGTTAAAAGTTAATTAATTAATATACAACGTTTGGGATTAAGTTTGTTCTTTTTTCATCTTACGTAGTATTAGTTCAAATATTAATATTTTCAAACCCTTTAACTCCTCTATCTTCTAACCATCTCCAAATCTCAAACTTCCAATTTAATCCATCTCTATCACCTAATTGATAATTACTCTCTAATCCTCCGTTCTCATTAGGTTTCAAGTAAATGAGTCTCTCTATTCGAGAATGCACTAATGCCATACAACACATAACACAAGGTTCATGAGTGGTATATACTGTGAAATTATTCAATAAGTAATTGGTAGTTATATGTTGATGATTATTGGCAAGTCTCTTTTGTTTCTCATTATCTGCTACTGATTGGATTCCTACCATAACACTATGATGTAATGGATGTTTCTGTCTATTGTCAATACTTGCTATCTCCGTTTCCTTATCCTTAAGAATAGTCACAGGTACACCGTGGTTTTCGTATAATTCAACTAATTTATTAATCATGTTCTCTTCATGTTCTATATCAAAACATGTCTGTTTCAAGAACTGTAAATTTGGATTACCTCTCCATGCTATGGGCCAATACTTTTGACCCCAATCCAAAGCTAATTCTCTTGTATTTGGAGAATTGGCTGGAATATCCATACTCAGTAATGTGATATCTTTGATGTCATTCTCTTCTAAAACACTCAAAACCTCATTCTCTGTACTATAAACTTTCTTGGAACACAATATAACTTCAAGTTTCACTTCTGTGTCAACGTCTTTACCAGTTACCTTCCTTAGCCGTTTACAATGTATAAACGTATATGGATCTATAGGATTAAGTATATTGTTAATGAATGCTAATATTTGCTTACTTTGACTTGGAGTGATTGTACATATCCAAACTGGTATTAATATAGGTACAGGAGTTTCACCTTTCTCTTCCTGCCGTATCTGTTGGAGTTTCCCATATACGATCCCCTTCGTAAAGTCTATATGACTAGTGTCCTTCATGCGATGAGATTGGAGCGGCGCAGAACGCGAACACTATGGAGAATAGTACATTACTTGATTATTTAATAAGGCATGATATCCATATAACTTACACAAAATCATCATCAATAGATCTAAATCATTTACTAACAACCACAATTGTCAGACAGAGCCTTTCAGATTCAAAAGATGTTCCTAACTTGCCATATAGGGAATCGTATCTTGAGTTTGTAGATAGTATAATACGATACATGTTAGCTAATAAAGTTCCCAATTGTCTAGTAGATGGATATGTAAATAATAGCATGTTGGCAAATTGGACCCATTCTAATTATAATCCCAATACAAGTTTCAAAGTAAATATCTTGAAATCTCCACAATGGCATTATCTTTATAATACTATTGGCAAGACGTGTTTCCTTGATTTGATATTTGCCTCTAAAGTGTATATCCAGACCAAGAACGGATCATATTTCCAAATCTGTGGTAAGGAGAATATTGGACAATTTCAAGATCGAAAACGTAAAGAATTCATTCCTAATAATGAAATTCTACCATCAAAAGTTCTGGATATGTTAGCAGAGGTTATCGACCCTAAAGCTTCAAAAAAGTACAAAGAGTTACGTGAATTATGCAAATCTATTCATTTACAGCATTCTAAATGCAATTATAGGTCTATTCATGCAAAGATAATAAGTCGACCCAAAGATCTTGATGAAACCTTGACGGTTGAACCGTCTCCCTTACATGAGGTAATTCAATTCTTTATAGTGGTATCAAAAAGTATGATAAGCAAGAAGTATTTTGGTAGTACAAAGAACCACAGACTTTTCATTGATATTTTAACGAGTTACATAAAACATGGTGATAATGCTTTTAAACAAATGCCTCCATTCTCCATAAAGTTATTCCCGTGGTTGGGAAAACCTCATATTGCAAACATTGAAGATTTAACCATGAGAAAACAAATACTAATGAATTTCTTGCAATGGTACTTTGGCATTTATATACGACGCTTGATTCTCATGTTCTGGAGACGTATTAAGGTATATTCCGATGGTAAAGATTCATTTGAGTATTATCCTACAAATAAATGGAGGTCTGCTAGTAAAAGATGGATTAAGGATTATTCCAACACATACCTCTATCCAGCCAGACAAGAGTTCACTAAACCATCGAATTTGGAGAATAATTTTCTTGGTATTATCAAATTAGTTCCCAAAAAACAAGGGTTCAGAATGATTTGTAAACCTTTAAGATCTCGTGCATTAACTTTAGATAGTACCAAGGATGAAAACTTTAGATATTTGCACCATATAAGAAGATTCATAAAGCCTTTACTGTTTTTATTGAATTCGAAAGATCGAGAATTTGCTAGGGGAAAAGGTCATCATTTAAGGTCATATTGTAGTCAAGATATTGCTAGGCATTTAAATGAGTTTCGAATCAATTTAGATCCCATAGAATTAGATCATTTGTATTTCGTCAAGTTTGATATGAAACATTGTTATGACAATATCAGCCATGCTAAGTTATTACAAGCAGTGAACAACTTATTCCAAAACGACTATGATGAAAAATACTTCTTCATACGGCAGGTCAAAGAAACGTTCATGTTTTCCAAACAAAATGACAGACCTAAATTCATACTAAAAAATGTCGACACTGTAGAAGAGTTTAACCCTGATTCATGGACAATAACTTCAGGACCTAATAAGGCAATTTCTGATAAAGGTTATACTACGAAATTGACCAAAAAAATGGTTATTGAAAGTATTGAAGATTATATCAAGAATTCTGGGATTTTTTTGAACGATGATATTGTGTTTAAACGGAATATTGGATTGTTTCAAGGATTCCCACTTCTGTCGACCCTTTGTAATGTTTTCTATAACCAACTAGTTGATGAGAAGTTATCCTACACGTTTAATGAGAGTAGCCCATCGATTCTTCTTCGGTTGGTTGATGATTTTCTTTTTATTTCACCCGATGAAAGTTTGTGTAAGAAAGTATTCAAGACCGTTGATGACGAGTTTAAGGAACATGGTGGATATTTAAACCAAGATAAGACCGAATGGATTAGTGGTGGAAATCTTCAAACCCCCAACATTTTGAAGTTTGTTGGACTTGATATCAATACTAAGGATTTGACTATATCATCCAAAACTCATAATCCGAAACACTTGGCTCTTGAGAGGTGTAGCAATTACAAGCAATTTTACCAATTCATGATCTGGTGGTATAAGTCACAATTGAAAGATTATATAATTGATTTGAAGTATAATTCGTTCATAAGGCAATTCTCTAACATAGAACGAATTTGGCAGTTATTGATGGACACCATTATTCATATCATGGATTTGTTTAGAGAAAGAGGAATGATTGTATCCATAGAGAATCATGCTGAGTTTTTATTAACTTTGTGTCATATCACTCTAAATAGATGGGGACATTATAACGGAAACCAATGGAATAAAGAAATCTTGGAGGTACTTAAACGGTATTTAATGAAACATGGAAATCAGGAAAATATTATTAAAGCTTTGAAAGTTCTTAATACAATTTAATTCTAATATTTATATATATTCACTACTGATACGTTATTCTTTTTATACTACAAGTCTTTATACTCTATTTGAAGTTATCCTAAATTTCTTAAATTCTCAGCATCTTTTAATTGTCGTTGTCTTTCGATTTCATCTATCCCTCCTGATCTTTTCAACTTACTGTCATCAACAAAACTTTCCAATTCATCTTGAAATTCATCCAGTCTCAATAATCCTCGTTCTCTCTCTCTTAATCGTTCAGCTCTGTTGATTGCTTCCACTCTACTCTCATGGTTTGGTCGTAAAGAAGCAACTTCATTCAAAACCGCATCTTTTAAATTATGTAAACTTTCACCAGGTTCAGGTATATATAAGTTCGCAACCACTTTATTCCTTCTTGACCCTCCTAACTTTCCTTGTTCGACTGAACATTGTTCTATCAAGTCATAAGTCTCTTTGATCTTACCTATATCTTCTTCTAAATCTCGGGTCAAATCATCTTGTAAATTAAAGAATTGTTGCTCTTCACAGACCCTATCTAATTCACTTTCCCAAATCTTCTTCCATACTGATTTCTCATTGTTTATATAACTAGTCATAGACTTCAAAGCTTGGTGTGCATCATTAATTTCTTTCATGGTTGCACTCAATTGTTGACCACTGACTCTAACTCCTCTCTGGGCAACGTCTTTTCTAAGACCTTCCATCAAGTCTTGTAAATCATCAACTTTGGTTAACAAGCTATCTGATTCTTCTGATAATTTACTATGACATTTTTCCATATAAACTCTATTGGAAGATTTATGTGAATCTACGCCAACGTCTTGGATTAGCTTCACTTTAGATGTTAAATCCTCAACAAACAGTTGAATTGTTTTTTTATTAGATGTTTGAATCTGTCTTAATACTCTTACGTCTTTTTCTAAGGCATTGACTTCTTGAATTACATGGTCTGGAACTTTCTTGGTTTCTCCCTCTTCTTTATCTACTGGCTCTAGTTTTGGTACCGGTATAGATGAGGTTGGAGGAGGGATGTCCTTAATAGCATCTTTAATAGTATTGGTGATATCTAAGGTGAAGGTATCGAATTTTTGTTGTAATTGTTTCACAGTATCTTCCAACCCTTTCAAATCCTCTTTTTTATCTTCTTCAATTTGCTCTGATCTGCCAGTATCATTCAAATGAAGTAATGTACCTGTTTGAATATCCTTTAAGAATTGGTCTTCTAGCTCATAAGAAACGTTCGTCTTTGGATCTTCAATATAAATGGTAGGGAAATCCGAGGATCCTGGGCTATAGGCGAATTTTTCCACAAATAAAAGTCGTAAAGATGCAAAGGTAATTGGGGGTTTCACAAAAACTTTCTTGGTTTGATTATCAATCTTAAGAAATATATAAGTATCCGGTTCTTTCGTATCAACAGGAGTATAATTGACACTTGAATTTCTTATTGATTCTCGAATCAGAGGTGCTCTATCCACATTAGGAAGAGAAGTTGATGGAGTTATGTTTGTCAATTTTGCATATTGGTAAGCACTAAATCTCTTAGATGCTCTTCTCAGAATCATACTTTCATTTTGTAATTGCAGTAATGCATCATCTTTCTTCAATGAATTTTGGGTTTGTGGAGGTGGAGGTGGTTGGCTGTCTAAAGTGCCGTTGTTGGTTTGATCGCTTGTGATTTGAACCTGAGGGCTGGATTGAGGCTTAGGTGGACTTCTTCTTTGTTTTGGAAGTTCAGTCGAATGATCTAAACGGGATCTTCTTCTAGGTTCTCTTTCTGGTGAAGGTGTTTGGATTTGTGTATTATACCCTGTAGGTGTATCCAAAGATCTTAACTTATTCTGTTTGGCCTTTAAGTTCTGAAGTAACGTCACAATGATACTACGGATGTTGGGTAAAAACCGATCCAAGTTTTCTTGACTGGCAGGTTCACTTAATGCTGATTCTAGTATAAGTCTTAACTCTTGAGGAACATCACCAATATCAGAAATATCCACTCCAGATTGTGTGAAGGCTCTTGTTGCGCTACGGAAATCATTACCTAATTTTACATAGGCATCACTTACAAACTTATCGTCCACTTCTTGCTTGGCCCACTGAGTCAAACTCTCAAGAAGATGTTTGGTCGACACAAGGAGCTTTGTGACACTGGTCTCGATTGTATTTGATGATCGTTTACGTGTAGCCATGATGAACCTAAATCGCGATCTCTCCTAATCTCTCCTAAACCTAAGGTGAGCTCCTGTGAGAATTTTTGAGTATCGGTTTTATAAGAGTGTCTTACTTTGAATTATCTTTATGCTATACACTAAAAATCTTTGTGATTGTACTATATGAAAATATTTATGAAAACATTAATGAAAACATTAATGAAAACGATAATGATGAAAAAATTCTAAAGAACTTCCTAAACTTTTACTTCAATTTTATCATTCTCTACATCCGCTTTATGCTCAGATTTAACTTCCCAAACTCCCATCTTCTTATTGTAACTGGCTATCTCCTGTATAGTCAACTTCAACATCCCCTTGGTGAAATCTCCAAATTCCTTTTTAGATAAATCAACCAAAGTTCCAATGGAAAAATCTTTATACTTTTCTATAAATTCAACTAATTTTTCAATGATCACATGATCTTGTATAACTTGTTTTGTGGGTTCTTTCTTTTCTGTGTCCTCGACATTCTCCTTGTGGTAATTGAAGGTTGGATCAATTGAAAAGTCGATATTGACATGCAATCTCTCATACTTAAGGTCATTAAATATATCATTGGTTCCATCATTCCAAATACATATTGGTTCTAATGGACCGAGGAATTTCTTGGTCTTAGAGTCATTGGATTCCACAAAGTCCTCCATATCGTCATCCTCTTCTTCCTCTTCATCATCATCTTCTTCATCATCAATGTCTTCACCTTCCTCTTCTTCATTCCAGTCTAAATCACTATCATATCCATAATCATAACCGGTGACAGCAGTATTGAAAGGCTCTAATATCGGAAATTTCACATTCTTATGGGCTTGAGAACACCATGTCCCTATATATGGTGGTTTGGCATTTTCATAAAACTCAATGTACTTAATGCTTGGAATATGTTTAAGCATTTCATAAATTTCAGCTTCAGTCTTGTCAGAGGAGTTAAGAGCATCTATTATATCTTCAGGAGTGACTGTCTTTGTATCCTTGATAATGGACTTATTGGATTTGAAAAATTCTCTGGAGTTGACCTCCTCTACTTTTGTAGTAAGTAGCTCGTCAAGATAGGTTTTCCTCTTATTCAATTCATTCGCTGAAAGCACATTCTTATACATTATGGTATTTTGCTTAACATTGAATGGTAAGAAAGTTTGTTCAAAGACTGTAGTTTCATTAGTCGATGTTAGGGTTTCAGTTTTAGGAGATTTCTTTTGATTAATTGAAAAAAATGATGCAATCTTTCTTTGTCCTCTCTCTTTTTCTTTACGTTCTTCCTCTTTGAGTCTTTCCTTCTCTTGTCTCTCTTCTTCTTTGATTCTCTCCTTCTCTTTACGTTCCTCTTCTTTGATTCTTTCTTTCTCTTTACGTTCCTCTTCTTTTAGTCTTTCCTTTTCTTTACGTTCTTCTTCCTTTATCCTTTCTTTTTCTTTTTTCTCTTCTTCTCTTAATCTTTCTCTTTGCTTCTTCTCCTCTTCCCTTAATCTTTCTCTTTCTTTCTTCTCCTCTTCTTTAAGTCTTTCTCTTTCCCTCTTCTCTTCTTCTTTAAGTCTTTCTCTCTCCTTCCGTTCCTCTTCTTTCTTTTGTTGTTTCTCTAACTCTCTTTGTGCTTTCATTTGCTTGTCCTTTTCTTTTCTAGCCTCTCTTTCAGCTTCCCTCTGTTTCTTTTCTCTTTCTTTCTTCTCCTGTTTCTCTTGACGTTCTCTCTCTTTCAATTCTTGCTTCTCTTTCAATTTTAATTCTAATTTAAGTTTCCTTTCTGCTTCTTTTTTGGCAGATTTTGAAGCTTCTTCCTCTTTCTCTTTTGAAGCAAACTCTTCATTGGCTTTACCTGAATCCACACTTTGGTCCTTATTCAAATTGCTTAATAAATTCTCTTTATCCAGTTCATTCAATTCCACAATATCATCGTCCTCAATCACAGTGGTATCAGGGGTGATACACCTCTGTTTCTTAGAAGGTGTAGTTACATCTTCGTTATCACCCAATTCTCTCTTCTTGTCATCAAGTTTAGATGGCGTAGGCATTGGCGATTTGAATTGTAACACGCTCTGCTTTGACATAGATGGGTTATAGTACGCGTCGCGCTGTTTTTATGTAGCTGAGGTTTACTACCGACATTGTCGACTTTCAGACTTAAGAGCGACGTCTAACATATTTAGACGTCTATGTTGTAGAGAAGTTTTGTATTGAGTAGAAGTTCTTGGTCTGCTAAAGTTATAAAAATTCTTTATGAGAATCTATCACAATATGAATGGGCGAATTTATGAGCAAATTGACCAAGTGCTCTGGCTAATTGACCAATTCTAACTCGTACACTGTCAGAACCTCTAGAACTAATGGCAATTGTAACGTTGAATCCCAGTAGTCCCCTTCCCTGAACTTAAGTGAAGCAGAGGAAGAAAATACGATCTCTAACCACTACGAAGTAGTAATGGCTTGCGGCAAATAAGATTTCCCGTTCCGCAAATGGATGAATCATAAAAAGAAAGAAATATAAACCGTTTTTTTTTTCTTTAGACTATCTGTCCTTAACGAGTTCCTAATCTCCTAGTGAGCAATTCCCTAATTAAGTGAAATTATCCTTAATTTTCTTGCGGAAAAATCAATCATCGCAGGTTTAGCCAGCTTCGGTAGCCCCGTTATACCCGTTAACGCTCTAGAAACTCTCCACCTATTGACACCCTCCATAACTCACATAAGCCACTGTAAGTTTAGCCTTTTTTTCACCCTTATTGTTACCGTGATCTACCAATCAAACTTTAATATTGTTCAACCTTATCCAATAAAACTCCTTATCAGTGCCTTATGCGCTTCTTATCAGTATATGCAGGTTTGCGTTATCAGTACCTTAGATGAAGCTTGCTTAAATAACATCTCGATCCTCTATTGTTCGAAAATTCTTTGCAAAGTTTCTTTGGAAAATGTCAACCGTCAAATCTGTAACCAGTCATGGTCTTACCAGTCTCAAATCAAGGACAGAAAGTCATCTCCATAATATCGCTTCTCATAGGTCTGAAGTTAGACATGTCGATGCTCTTGAAGCCACTGATGATACTTCATTATTAAAACAAATTGGTTACAAGCAAGAGTTGAATAGACATTACTCAACGATTCAAGTTTTCGGGATTGCCTTTTCAATTATGAGTCTTTTGCCTTCAATTGTATCAATTCTTTCTAGTGGTTTAGAAGGTGGTCCAGCCTCTTTAGTTTGGGGTTGGCTCGTCAGTGGTCTTTTCATTTTATGTGTAGGTGTGTCGATGTCAATCTTATCTTCATCAATTCCAACTTCAGGTGGGTTATTCTATTGGACTAATTATTATTGCCCTGACTCTTCTAGAGTTCCATTGAGTTTCTTGATTGGATGTACTAATAGTTTAGCCCTTTGTGCAGGGTTTTGTTCTATCAACTATGGATTTGCGTTCGAAGTATTAGCCGCAGTTTTCATTAATAAAGATGGTGACTTCAACATCACTAATGGTGCCATGTATGGTGTATTTGCTGCTTGTTGCATAAGTCAAGTCATATTGTGTTGCTTAACCACAGGTCATACTGCCAAATTACAAACTTTCGCTATTATCTTGAACTTTTTCCTCATCTTATTATTCCTTATAGCTGTTCCTATTGGGGCCGGAAAAAGCTATGGTTTTAATGATGCCCATTTCATCTTTGTGGAAATAGATAATGCCAGAACTTGGACTACTGGCTGGTCATTTATGTTAAGTTGGATGCCTGCAGTTTGGACTATTGGTGCATTTGATTCATGTCTTCATTTAAGTGAGGAAGCTAAAAATGCCCCAAAATCGGTGCCTTTCGGTATCATTGGTAGTATTACAGTCTGTTGGGTAGCGGGTTGGTTTATTTGTATTGTATTTGCTGCTTGTATCAAAAATGGTGACGTTGAAGCAGTTTTAAACACCGATACTGGTTCTGTAGGAGCCCAAATCATTTTTGATGCTTTAGGAAAAGAATGGGCTGTTGCATTTATGGCATTGATTGCCTTTGCTCAATACTTAATGGGGGCTTCAATCTTGGTGGCTGCTTCAAGACAAATTTGGGCATTTGCTAGAGATGATGGTTTACCATTTGTCTATAAAATCGTTAAGAAAGTTAACCCTGCTATCAAGGTTCCGGTTAATGCTACGATATTTGGTGGTTGTTTAAGTTTGATTTTAGGGTTATTGATCTTGATTAATACTACTGCTGCAAATGCTTTATTCTCATTGTACGTTGCAGGAAACAATTTAGCATGGGCTATGCCAGTATTTTTAGTTTTGTTACCATATGGTAGAAAGAAGTTCGTTCCAGGGCCACTTTATTTCGGTCCATTCATTACCAACGCCATTCATTTTACCACAGTCTTGTGGCTTGTATTTATTATTATCCTTTGTATGTTCCCTGACAATAAAGAAGTTGATAAAGATACAATGAATTACACCATTGCTATTAGTGGATTTGTTTGGATCTTTACTGTATTATATTATTTTGTCTATGGATACAGAGTTTATTCAGGACCTAAGAGTAATCTTGAAGAAACGGTAGATGGTACAGAACCAGAAGATGTAGAATATATTGATGGTGTTTTACAAGAAAAGGTTTAGTCAGATTTATAGAGAATAATATAAGTGTATCGTAAATTACTCATTAAAACTTTAAACTATATGACTATTGATAATCAGGTATATCTAAATGGAAGAATGGGGTATTGGTATTTATAGCAGCATAATAACTTGTATCTTGGCCAGCTTCCAAATCATTTTCGGTAACAATATTAACATAATTAGTGTTACTTACGATTTCACCACCGTAACTACCGAACCCAGCATTGACCAAACCTCTTCTTATCCAAGGAGATAAAATTCCTGAGAAATGGAATTCAACTTCACGATCAGCATAGTTATTAAGGGACTTTCTTAAGTCGATTAAGGTTTGTACTGAGGTAACATCAATAGATGCCACTGAACTGAAATCCAAGTGGAAGATTCTTAATATTGGTCTTTGGTCCTCGTCATAAGGAATTTCAGCCTTTTGACTTTTCAAGAATGGAACATTGAATCTAAGAGGACCAGGATCATTCCATGGTCTTGAACCAGTATCAGTGTAATGATAAGGCTTACCACGCTTGGTTAATTTCTTAACTTCGTCAATTATACGATCAGCTTGAAGTGAACAATTTGGATAAGTAAAAGTTTCAACTGGTTTGAAAACCAAAACTCCCGGTGGAGGAGGTTCGACTTTCAATCCTTTATTGATATTCTTGTTGTTCAATGGAACCCATTTAGTGTGGAATTTGATATTTGGATGTCTACCAAGTAAATCTTTAGTACTTGTAGAAGTTTCAGCACGTTGATGTTTGGAAGCTTTAGTGGAGTTGTAATTGGAGTTATTTGATAAGACTTGATAAATTTCAACATCATTAGAAGAATTCGATGATGATCCATGTTGTAAATCAGTAGCTTCTTTATCCTTAGAACTGTTATCATAAGATGAAGATTCGATCTTTGGATTAATAACTTCAGCAATTTTAATTCTACCTAAGAAGATACCATTTGGTCTGGCAATTCTGAATAATAAGACAGCAGCAGAAGCAGAAATAGCAAAATAGATACCATCTTCAATAGTAGCGAAAACAGTAATAATAACAGCAATTAAAAAGATTCCACAATCTAAAGGACTGATTCTCCAGAAACTCCAAGTAGTATGCCAGTTAGCTAATAAATCAGAAACGGCATGGATAATAACAGCTGATAAGATAGCTTTTGGAATATAGTAGAAAGTTTGAGTTAAGCAGTATAATGCTAATAAAACAACGGCACCAGTGAAAATCCCGGCTAATGGAGTTCTAACCCCACACTTGTTCTTTAAAGCTGATCTTGAGAATGAACCTGTTGATGGGTAAGCTGAGAAAAAAGTACCAATCAAGTTATTAACCCCAATAGCGATTAATTCTTGATCAGGAACGATTTTATAATCATTGACTCTACCAAAAGATTTAGCAATGGCAATATGTTCTAATAATAAAATAATGGTAGAAACAGGGATTTCTGAGGCCATACTTCCAATAATTCCATCAGGAATTTTCATGACACCAACGTGTCTTAAACCACTGGGAACTTCACCTAAAACTTTTAAAGGAGGAGTGAAGGTTCCACTTGAACCGGCGTTTCTCCATGCAACTAATTTAGGATGAACAACCCCCCATGAAATAGCAGTGGCAACAATAAGAACAATGGCATTTCTTAAATGTTGAGTATAGAAAAAGTACCATTTGTATTTTGGCCATCTTTTCTGACCATAGTCAGTGGTGAATTTCCAAACATATAATATAAAAAGACCAACTAATCCAAAAGCAGCATCGACTTTGGTACTAGGTAAGAGTTTCAAGGTATTAATAACAACTTTATAAGTACTGTCTCTAGTATTAACAGCACTTCCATAACCCATTAATGCGGGAACTTGACCAACTAAAATGTTAAAGGCTGAACCAGTCATGAACCCCATAACAGCTGGAATAGAAATAAATTCTAAAATAAAACCTAACCTTAAGATACCGATACCAGCAGCAATACCACCACAGATTAAAGCTAAGAAAGTGGCGATTTCTGGAGCAGAATATTTATCACCTTCTTTTGCTTGGACTCTGGCAATAACTTTACCAACTTGCATGGACATGACCGCCACAGGACCGATACTAACATCTTTAGAAGTGGCAAAAAAACAATAGGTGAACACCCCTACAAATGATGAATAAAGACCATATTGAGCTTCTAACCCAGCAATTTGGGCATATGACATACTTTGAGGCACTAAAACTACCCCAACAGTTATACCGGCAATCACATCACCATAAGCCCACTTAAGATTATAGTGGAAAATCCATTTAAGGATTGGGAAAAGTGAAAAAAGGTAATGGATGATTTTATCAACCGGACTTCCTACAACACCTTTTCCCCATTGTACGGCAGTAGGATTTGGTTCATTATATTCCGGCACTATGATATCTGAATTATGAATCAGACCATCTTCATATATGTGTTGTTCTTCATGTTCACTTTCTCTTGTAATCCAAGAAGTCACACTTCTTAAATCAGACATGGTTGTGTGAATTTGTCGTTATTAGAAAGCAATATATTATTCAATGACACTTGTTAATAGTTGAACTCTATAATTAAATCAATATGGTTCTATAACAAAAACAATATAACTCTATTTAGTTTTATAACTGAAGATAATTCTACAAAGACAATGAATTCCAAAGATTACGATCTTGTTTTATACATCAAGACCTTAAAATAATTATTAAGCACCACAGTTGCAAAAAAAAACGCCATAGTCAAATTGTGTAAGAGATGAGATTGATTTATACTAGAGATTTTTCAGGGGACACCGAAGGAACATTATGTGGACCATACTTGAACTCTAAATTCAACGCCACTGATTATTTTTACACCATTATTCACCTAATGTTTGTTATCTCCTACCAACCTTGATTATATTTTTATGAATTCTTAAGGGTCATGTGACGTGTTGCAATATTTCGCAATTCCAAGCAGGTTGCAAAATCAGATCGCAAACCTCACCTACTAATTAAATGAAAAACTGTGGAACAGATCGTCGTGAGATTTGACAGCAGGAACGGCGATACTTATGCAATGAATATTACGTAAACGGCAACTCGATCCTATTAACATTCCTTAGAGACTGTGGAGTGAAAAAAATATTCTGTACGTTGTTACTACTGATTCTACATATGAAATTCTTCTTCTAAACTTTTAAGGCTTTGGTATTATCTTTCTCAACTAAATCAACCAAGTTTCTATATTCTTGTTGCTTGTAGCATTGCTCTAAGAAAATCTTATACTTGGCGTTTAATAACCTTCTATCTGGATGGGATTCATCACTTGGTAAGATAACTTTACCAGGACCTGTCATTTTTTCCATAACTTTCCACAATTTAGATCCTGGCTCGTTGGTGGTGCTACTGACCTTAGTTAATGGTTTCAATGATAACCCGCCTAATTTTTGCGATAATCCTTTTTGGACTTGTTGTTTAGATCCAAATGAAAGGGTTTGTTCATCATCGGAATCATCTTCATCACTAAGAATCTTCTTAGGTTGTTCAACTGGTTGGTTGAAATAATCCTTTTCTTCAGACATTGGTGTCATGGTTGGGAATTGATGATGAGAGCCTGATTGAGTTGATGCATAAGCTAAGGTAGCCATGTTGGTGGTAGAAATAGTGGCAGTTGGTGCAGTATATGGAGAATGTTGGCCATCACCTAATTTGCTTGAAGAATTAATCTTGTTTAATGAGGTTTGAGACCTTTGAGTTTCCAAAATTGATGATCTTCTAGATTTACCTTTAGAATGCAAATGTTCTTGAACTAATTCTTCTGCTGCTACTGCTCCTAATAAAGCAGATCCAAAAACAACAGCTGCATCAATATATCTTGGAACAATAATTGGTAATCCAGTACAATCAGCTAATAATCTCATCAATAATCCATTTCTACATTGACCACCACTCATAAAGATGCAGTCAATTTCATGTCCACCCTTTTCCATTTCTTCAACAATTTGTCTGGTTTGTTGAGCAATAAATTCACAAGCACCGAAATATTGTATAGCCAAATCATTGACAGAACTATCCATTGATTGTCCAATGATAGAAGCTCTCATTCTTGGATCAGCAATTGGTGATCTATTACCATGGAAATCACCATAAAAGAACATATGTTTGGCTAAACTAACGACAGATCTAGCATTGTTCTCGACCATTAAATTCTCCAAAATCAAATTCAAGTAATCAAATTTCGATAAGTTTGAAGCTTCGGCTAAATGAGATAGTTCATTAGATGCAGGGTGAATTGATAAAACATGAGCTAAAAGGGCACCAGTACAAGATTGACCACCTTCAGCACACCAATAATCTTTGGCCATAACATCCTTATAAGGACCCCAAACCCCTTGAACAAAACAAGGTTCTTTAGTCATGGCAATATGACAAGTAGAAGTACCAGCTACAGCTGCTAATCTACCACATGAAGTGGCAATTGTACCATTGTTTGATTTTTCTAATTTATCATTGACTGCGGCATTATCAACTTTGGCAGCTACGGTACCGATCCATCCCGCATAGGCATCTATAACTCCAGATCCAACAATACATTCGGTGGTTAAACCTAATTCTTCAGCAGATTGAGCAGTCAATTTACCGACTTGATCACCTGCACTTAAAAAGATTCCATTCTTACCGGGAATACCTCCCAATCTCTTGAAATCATCTTCAACCAATTCCTCTAAATCTAATGACAACAAAAACTCTTTGGACCAACCTGTAGTGGATCCGTCAACTCCAGGAGGAACTAAACCTTGTTTACAAACTGAAGAACAGTAACTTCTGGCTTCAGAACCAGTGGCTTTGTGAGTTAAATAATCAGCTAAATCATAGAATTTACATTGTTTAATACCACCTGGTAAGTTATGTTTCAACCATTTCATCTTGGGTAATTCCATTTCAATTGACATTTGTCCACCTACGTATTTAAGACATTTATCACCACTAGCATTGATCTCATTCGTGGCCTCATCAGCTCTGTGATCCATCCATAAAATAATGTTTTCTTTGTGGTCAGTAAAATCTGGCCCGACACCAATTGGTTGGTCATTGCTAGCATTGATTGAAACTAATGAACAAGTTGCATCGAATCCAATTCCAAAGATATCTTCGGGGTCAACACCACTTTCTCTAATACTGTTCTTAACACAGAAACAAATAGCATTCCAAATCTCTGTTGAGTTTTGAGTGATGAAATTTGGTTTCAATTCATGTCTGGTGATTGGTCTTTCACTTAATCCTAAAATGATCCCATTGGTATCGATGACACAGGCCCTTGCACTACCGGTTCCAACATCGACACCTACGTAATAAACGTCAGGTTGGGGAGGTTGTTGGACCATGTTGAAAATTGAGGACTTTCTTGATCCTAAACTTGTATGGGACTTTGAATGTAACGGTGCCATAATTGATAACTGATAATTGATAATTGATGATACTAGACGGCTTTTCGGTAACTTTGCTCCAAGGTTATATAATCAGATTTCAATTGCTTTATCGCGGGGCAAGGGGAAGTTGCGGCGCACGACTGGGAATAATTTATGGAAATTTGATCGGACTCCCCTCATCGTTCAATTTGGTGAGAATAGTGGTGTCGAATTATTTTTATAAGGCTAAAAATTGGGATTATATAAGAGGGTGAATGCCCTTTACTCAGATATGTTAGAGGACGTCTTTAACGGGATACCTATTAAATTGAATACCTATTTAATTGGGCACTTGTAAATTTGGATATCTGTTAAAAAAAGTTATTTACGTAATTAGTTTGGAATTCGTTTACCCGTATGATGGTAACTGTGCTAACCAATAGTTCCGTTGATCTACCAAATAAGCGATATTTCCGCTTACTCTGTAGACGGGACATTCATAGAATTTAGATTCGTATTTTCAGCAATCCAGGAGACTGTCACCTCTTTATGACCCCATTATGTGTTCTTCTTACTTCTCTTGGTGTAGTCAAAGCTTATTTTAATCAAGAGACCTTAAACCCACATTTGAGGTTTTGAAGTTCTGTCTTTTAGATTTAATTATATAGAATTCATAAGCTATATTATTCAATGTTAGATATCCTATTTTTAAATATTTTTTTTCTTTTTATTTTATTTCATTTATTTTTTATATACAATTATAAAATTGTGAATTTTACAATTTGCAACCATTTCAAAAAAAAGTTCTGAAGCCTTGAAAAATAGAAAACTTTCATTAAAACCCCCCACCCAAATTCATTTAATAGGAAAACTAGAAACACTTAGAAAAAGATACAAAGACCAAGAACAACCAGATTAGCTCTATGTTAAAAATAATTTATCTTTATATAATTCTTATTATACACTACTATACAAACATCGCGCGATGCCATCTCATTCAATTCATAAATTACAACAATTAAGGACCCTTTTGATACTTTTCAACAGCTTCTATTAAGAAGTCAAAGTTTTCAGTACCTTCAACTGCTTGTTTGATATGGGTTGCATTGATCCTTTTAACTCCGTTCTTCTTGGCCTCACCGATGGAAACTTGTAATAAATTTATCATAAAACATTCCAATGCTCTTCCAACTATTATAGGCGTAGCCTGTGCTACCTTACCAATATCTTCATCACTTTGCATGATTTTCTTGATTCTTGCCAGGGGAAAATGGGTTTTAATTTTTTCAAAATTCGATAACAAATCAGTTTCTAATTCAGTCAGTTCTACTTCAGGGACTTCTTGTTCTGGTAAATATTCATCATCCGACGTGGGATTCATAAGATTAGTTAAATCGGACATATTGACGTGTTATAACTTAAATGTTTGGGTGTAATGTCGAGGGAATTAAAACCATTTATATAAAAATGAGAAGTAGTGGATCAACCAATGAGTTATTTATAGGAGGTTATGAAGATTACCAACGTCATCAATTATACTAATATACGGTTTTGTTCAAGAATGTTAAGGAAATTTATATATTCAACCTGAGAGTAATAACTCAACCTAAATCATAAGATAATAGCCACCCACCAATAAATCCCTTGACTTCTAATAATAGGAGATATTCTCTAATTGTCCTCTGATGCTCAGTTCTCAAATCTCTTCACCCACAAAATCTGGGTCAGGGTAACCTGCCTTTCACGCTCACGGTCCTTAATTGTTTTACAAAAGTTAGAGGCTTTCAAGGCTATAACGTTTAAAAATGTTATCGTATATGGACGAAATCCCCCCTGATGTCATTTCGCCTGAATCCACAAATAACTTCAATCAGCCATTAAAACATCTTGACACTGTTATAGCATTGTATGACTTCCCGGGAACCCAAACCAATTGTCTACCATTGAATCTAGGCGATACCATTTATGTATTGGCCAAAAATGATGGTGGTTGGTGGGATGGTGTAGTCATTAGTAACTCAGGTGAGCTTAATAGAGGGTGGTTTCCTAGTAATTATGTAAGATCAGTTAACTACGTTCAGCCGGTACTCAATAAATTAAAATCCAATAAAGAGCTAGATTCTATTACTGCTGCTAATACCGCTGCTAATGTGTTAATTCCTAGTTTCACCAATTACTTACAGAAGAACTTGGTAGAGGATAAAAGTGGGTCAACGTCAAGGAAGAATTCGGTGGTGAGTTTTGCCAGTTCTGAAGATGAGGCTGAAGCGGATAAAATCGAAAAAGATGACAATAAAGAACAATTCCATTCATTTTCGTCCACGGTCACATCAATTATGGATCCTCTGGAAAGCTCCTTAGATGACACATTTGATAATAAAGAAAAATCCGATACTAAACTCCAATGTATTTCAGTAGAAGAGGCTGAGAAATTGATTGTGAGTTATCGCAAAACTCATAATAAAACTCCAACTTGGACGATAAAGCCGACGATAGATGGTAACTTGATCTATTATTGTAGTCAATTGGATGTTTATTGTCAGGAAATCCCATTATTTGAAGTGGGGTTAGGTGATATTAGTACTATAAACTTTGAAATCCCAAGTTATAGTGTTATTAATGACCATGACCTTGTTTACGATGATAACAATAACCCTGACCGAAATTTGATGGGACAGATGGAAGGATTGAACATGGATGACAAGGATAAATTTTTCAAGAGAGATTCAAATGTTTCTATCAATTCAACATCTTCAACATCTTCAGCACAGTATCATCATTTCAACAACCCATTGTATTCCATGCAAGATTTATTCTATTATAACCCTAGTGATATCATTTATTGGACAGAGTCAAAGGACGAAATCCATTATTTATTGAACTTATGTTTGAAGTCTATCAAGGATCTGAGTAAGCAATTGTTTTATAAGAATTTCGGCAAATTGAACAAACTTATATCATTACTTACATCATCCATAAGACTTTCACAACATGATTTTAAAGAAACAAAGTATGAAAATAGCATAAAGAGGAAATTTAAAAGGATTTATTATAGTTATACCCAAATTTATATCAATTCCCTTTTGCAATTGAATTATTTGCATTATAATCCAAACATATCCGATTCATTATTCAGTTATGATTTGTCCAAGTTGAATAAATCCACCTCAATAAGTGGGTCTGTGTCTACTAACTCATCATCTATATCCACATTAAAACAGTTACCAATAATGTCAATAAGGGAAGACGATAAGATCGACTTAAATTATATCCAAGTGATTGAATTAGAAGCAGGATTAATCAAAACAAACCTAGACTCATTAATCAAGATATTTTTGAAGTTGACCAAGGATAAAAAGTTTAGTGTCAAAGACTATGATGGATCTGATAATTCAGAGTCGGACCTTGATGGCGACTTCACTAATGATAAGGAAAATGACCAGGAAAACAATGATAAAGATAAGACTGCAGCAGATACCAGCAATGACGAAGATAATGACAATGAGAACAATATTCCTAATGATAAATCTAGATATAATATATTACCCCAAAATTATCCCAGATTGATTGCTAATGAATTCAATGGGGGTAATTGGTGTAATCCATTTTTCGAATCTACCAATCCTATGTTGAACGTTAGTGGAAATGAACTTAAAAATAAATACCACCAAAAGATATTGATTGATAAACATGCCTATAATAGTTTAAAGAACTTGATTGGAGAAATGAAGATATTAACCACAGATACCTTAGAGTATTTAGATCCTAAAAATCAAGGCCTTTATTACAGTAAAGCTCTCAAGGAAGAAAGGAATATTTCCTTATTGAGGTTGATATACAAATATTTATTTTATTCCAGTAGTCTTATAGACGTACTAGAAAGTTTCGACTTCACAGTGTTTTGTTTGATAAAACGATACAATTCTAATGAAGAAGAGATCGGTATGGATGATTTCAAACAAGAAAAAGATGATAATAAATTCCAATCGAATTTGAATTTCGATTATCCTATAGTTCTTGAGTTCTTCCATTATAAGCAAAGTTTCCATTATTTAATTGCTAATATAGTAATGTCAACCCAATCATTAACTTTAGAAGATCCTGATGTTTTCAAAGGTATGAAAGACGAGGATACTCCATATTTTTATAATCGTGAGATTATGAAGAATCCTAATCAGAAAGCCACAATTTTGTTGAAATCTTTAATTATCCAGCAGATCAATAGAAGCAAAGGAGATGCTATTTCACTTAATCCAAGTACTCTTATGTCATCATATCTCAAGCAAGGAGAAAAGTTTTTTGAGGATATTTTGACAGTAGTCAAGAACCTTGTAGATGAGCGAGAGACAATTATAAATTATGCCACAAGAGTAATGCATGATGACTTTAATGTCCAGTTGTTAGTAATAGAGAGAAATAATACAATGGGCACAGAAAGAGATGATAATAATACATCATTTATGACGGGTAAAAAGACAAATAAAGATACTCCATGGTACCTTGAAGGAGACGATGAATTTGATTTACTTCTTGATATGAAAGGAAATGTTAAAGGAGGAACTAAAGAAGCATTAATCTGTCATTTGACTCATCATGATTTATTTGATAGTAATTTTAATACTGCTTTCCTTTTAACATTTTCAAGTATGATGTCTGCCAATGAATTGGTAAACTTTTTGATATTGAGGTTCAATACTGAGGCTCCTGAGGGATTAAGTTATGAAGAGTATAATTCATGGATCAGTAAGAAACAGAATCCTATAAGATTAAGAGTTTTGAATATTATGAAACTTTTATTGGAGAAGTATTGGTCTAAATCTTATTATAATGAGAGTTTGATTAATCGGTGGTTAGGATTCTTACAGCAGAATAGTCAAGTGATGAATTTCTCTATTACTAAAGTCCTTATAAGTCATTTAAATAAATTAGCACAAGGTGAAACTGTCATGGTTGAACGTAAACCAGTCATACCTGACACAAGAACGCCTGCTCCTTTATTAAGACCTTCATTAGTTAAGAAATTGAAATTATTAGATATCGATTATATTGAACTAGCAAGACAATTAACCATTCGTGAATTCAAACTTTATGCTAATATTTCCAAATTCCAGTGTTTGGCTAAAGTCTGGGGGAAGAAGTCAGGATTGAATGAAAGTTTCGAGAATATCACTGAATTCATCAAATCTTCCAATCAATTAACTAATTTTGTGAGTTATATGATCCTTAGGAAGTATGACATTAAGAAGAGAGTTCAAATCATTCGATATTTTGTCCAAGTTGCTGAAAAATGTCGGCAATACAATAATTTTTCATCAATGACTGCTATTATAAGTGCCTTATATTCATCACCAATTCATAGATTGAAGAAGACATGGAAATTCGTTTCTAATGATGTGGTTCAACTTTTACAAAATATGAATAAATTGATGAATAGTTCAAGAAATTTCAATGAATACAGAGATGTGTTGAAGTTTATAGGGTCAGAACCGTGTGTTCCGTTTTTTGGGGTTTATTTAAGTGATTTAACCTTCATTTACCATGGTAACCCTGATACCTTATTAAACCGTACCAGGATGTTGAATTTCACAAAGAGAAGTAAAACTTCAGATATCTTGATGGGATTAGACAGATTCAAAAATACTGGATATAATTTGTTATTTGTGCCGGAGATTCAGAAATTCTTGGATAGTTGGTTTGATAAGTGTCCTCCTATTGATGAACAGTATCAATTGTCCTTAGAGACGGAACCACGAGACAACGAAAGCCACAAAAGGAGTTTCCCTTTTTCCAAGGCCACTTAAATAAATCATCTGAAGCTCTATGATGTGTTTCTTGTAGAAGAATGTACGAAATGAATAGTATTTGCTCTAATTAATGAATTGGCCATGCCGCGATCATTTATATCACTCGCTCCGCACTCGCGCTAAGGTTTGACACTAGAGATCAATGTTCAATAGACTAAAGAATTTCTCAGAAGATGTGGCTAAAAGTTTTAATGAATTGAACGAACAGCCGAAAGCCAGTCCTGTGAACGTGTTGAAACAGAATTCCCGAGTTTTAAGTTTTTCCACCCCTGACGAAAAAGATTTGGTGCAACCTGAAGATGAACCAGTTGAGGGTCTGGAGATCACTCAAACCACAGAGTCAGCAGAAAAAGTAGAAGACCTGGCTAATAGTAATGAAAATACTGTGGCCTCTCCTTTAAGGTCAACCTCAAACACACCGGCCCCTAAGGATGGCATTGACCTCGAACAATTATCACCTATCGTCAAATCTAAGATGAAGAAGTTCTATAAATATGAGGAGAAGTATCCAGTTCTTCTAGAAGCTTTCAAAGTGGAAAAACGTAAGACAGAATTAATCAAAATGTTTGAAAACGTTTTGAAGGAGAATACTCCAATATCAAAGATTAGTGATGCAGGATTATTGGTTGATTTCATAAAAGGATTGAATGAGAAAAGTCAATTATTAAATGAGGAATTAAAGAAACAAGTCAATGTTAATAGTGCCTTAAAGAGGGAAAGGAAGACTTTTGAAGAGGAGAGGAAAGGGTTTCAAGAAGAGAGAAAGAAGATGGAAGATGAGAGGCAGTCTTTCAAAGAAAGTCAATCCAATGCTAATGATTTTAATGAAGAGATTAACACTTTGAAATCGGAAAAGGAAGATTTGATGAAGAAAATAGAAAGTTTAGAAGAACAAATTAAATCATCTGAAGCCCTCAAAGAAGAAAAAGAAGCACTTGAAGCTCAATTTAATAACAAGACCTCAGAACTTGAAGAAGTAAAGAGCCAACTTAAAGATTTTGATGAGATTAAAAAGAAATTAGAAGAAAAAACCAAGGAGTTTGATGATTTGCGTACTAAAGAAGAAAACAAAGAGAATAGTCAAGAGATTGCATCAAGTCCAAAGAACAAAAAGAAAAAGAAAGGGAAAGGAAAGGGCCCAGAAGTACAGCTGAAAGCTTCAACTGTTGAAACATCACAAGATGGGGTTAAATTTGAAGAGTTAACTAATAATTATAATAAAATTAAAACAGAATTGGAAGCCAAATCTGAAGATGTGGAAAATCTTAGGGACCTGTTGAAAGATTTAGGAAGTGATTTAACCAATGCTCGTGACAAGATTAAAGAACAAGAAGAAAAGATCAAACAACAACAAAGTGAGATTGATATTAAAACCAAGCAAATCGAAGAAAACACAGAAAAGATTAAAAAATTGGAACAGGAGAAAGTAGAAACTCAAAATTCTAGTAAGGAAACTTCATTGAAATTAGAGATTTCATCATTAAAATCTTCAATTGAGCATAAAGAACAACAAATTGTTAAGCTCAAGAAAGAAATAAAAGATCTAGAAGACGTTAAGAAAGCGAATGATAGGCTCAATGTCCAGAACAAACAATTAAATAATGACAAGAATGAAATAACCAAGACCCAGGAACTCCAGGCTAATAAGATCAAAGTATTGAATGAAGAACTAGTTAAAGTCAAGACCGAGAACCTTAAAGTCAATGAAACTTGTAGTAAATTGAAGACTCAATTTGAAGCTGTGAATAAGGAGAAGAACGAAATAATGAATGAGTTTCAACTTGTGAAACAACAATATGAAGAATTAGTAATGAAGTCCCGTGAGAATTTGAATAAGATTGATAGTTTGGCAGAAGAGTTGAGAGAAAATCAAAAGATCCTTAATGATAGAACAAAAGAGACCAACTCCATCAAAAAAATATTAGTTGACAGTCAACAGCAAATAAACCAGAGTAAAGAAGAATATGAAGAAAAGTTGATGAAAGTAGATAAAGAGAAGAAGGACATTGAGAACGAATTACACTCACTTAATAAGAAGAAACAAAGAGAGATTGATGAGTTGAAGTCGATTACCGAAAATTATCTTTTGAAAATCAACGATCTTGAAGGAAAGTATAATTCTGTTAAGAATCAACCGGTTCAGGTTTCTCATAAGGATGATAGTTCAGAACTTATAGAGACTTTAAGAACATCATTAGCTGAGGCCACCAATAAAATTTCGGAATTCCAAGATTTGAATAATATTCTTAAGAAGTTGAATGAGGAGAATAACTTGAAATTTGAAAAGTTAAGTAAGAATTATAAACTATTAACTCAACAGTATAGGTTATTAGAATCAACGCAAAGAAATGAGAAGGTTAAGGAAAAAGAACCAGCTATAGAATCCAAAGGTCCTAATATGGCATACTTAAAAAATGTATTGTTGGGATTCTTCGAGTACAAAGACCAAAGAGAACAACTTTTGCCAGTATTAAAGACATTATTCGATTTTAGTGTTGATGATGAGAGAAAGCTCTTAGTAGCATTAAAGTGAGGGACCGCGATCTCATTAAGCCATCTCATCTCATAGTAATATTGAAGTAATATTGAAGCGGGTTTATATAAGTATTGAGATTATTTAGTCACTATCAAATATATAAAGGAACTTCTATCAATATGTTAGATCCATTTGATCAAAAGAAAGCTGTAATTCTAAAAGAAATCGCCGAAACAAATGAATCAAATAAAGACCTATCACCAAAAGGAACCATAGATGAAAAGTGTTTACCAATTATAAAGTTAATTAACAAAAACCCAGATATGGTGACGACATCTTCTTGTTCAGGTAGGGTGAGTGTTTTCATCGAAGGTATTAAAGAAACCGAAAAAATCGGGTCAAAAGGAAATCAAGGACGTTGGTGTTATGTGAATCATGATTTAGATATTGAGGAATGGTTTACTAAGATTCCTCACAAATACGATTTAAAAGGAGAGTTCCCTACCAATGAACTCACTCGGTACATATTATATAAATTTGAACCTTTGATCTTACATGTCAAATGTAGGGATCTAGAAATGGCAAATGAGTTATACAAAACCGCAATGAATTGTGGGTTCAGAGAGAGTGGAATTGGATCTAACAACTTGGTGGCTATAAGGATATCAATCAAATTGGATATACCCATTGGGTATTTAGTAGGAGAAGATGTTTATTTCAATGTTAATGAAGAATATTTGAGGTTCATAACAAGATTATCGATTGATAGGTTTAATGAGAATTTCAGGAAGTTGGATCAATTGTATAAGGCAATTGAAGTTATGAAGCTAACTAAAGTTGAAGTAGAAACAAAGGAACAAAGAAGAGAAAGGAAAATACGGGAAGGATTAGCAAGACAAGCCATGAAGAATAATTCTATAAATGTGTAAGTATTGCGAAGTAGAACTTGCACAATCTTTAGTATAAACCGTAACATCATAGAACAATTCCATGTGTACATAGTAACATATAATTATAACAGAACATTACAATCCACTAATACAAAACAGTGGTGGGTCTCTTTAAGTGATATTACTATATTGAGTCATTTTGAGTCAACTGATGCGAAAAATTTTCAATCATGGAACAAATTAAGGATTTGAAAATATCAGAACAAAAGCCTGAAGAAACCGCTTCCAAGGCGGAAGAAGTCATTTTGGGCGAAGATGGACAACCATTGAGTAAGAAGGCCTTAAAAAAATTAGAGAAGGAAAAGGAAAAAGCTCGTAAAAAGGCAGAAAGAGAAGAACAATTGGCCAAGGAAAAGGCAGAGAAAGAAGCTAAATTAGCTAACGATCCAGCTAAGGCTAATTATGGTAAGTTGCCTTTAAACAACTCAAGCACAAGACCAGGTGAAAAAAGAGTGTTGATCAAAGATTTAAGTGGTGAACAAGATGGTGAAGAAGTTATCTTCAGAGCCAGATTACATAAATCAAGACAACAAGGGGCCACCATGGTATTCGTTACTTTGAGACAACAAGACCAATTAGTCCAAGGATTAATCAAGGCCAACAAGGAAGAAACTATCAGTAAACAAATGGTCAAATGGAGCAGTGGAATCAATTTAGAATCAATTGTATTAGTGTATGGTAAAGTTCAAAAAGTTGACGAACCTATTAAGTCAGCTACAGTTCAAGATATTGAAATTTCTATTGAAAGAATTTACACTATTGTTGAAACCCCAGAACAATTACCAATGTTAATTGAAGATGCTACCAGAGGTGATAAAGAAGCTGAAGAACTTGGATTACCAGTTGTTAACTTAGATACTAGATTAGATTCTAGAGTTATTGATTTAAGAACTCCAACCAATCAAGCTATTTTCAAAATTCAAGCTGGTATTTGTAAATTATTCAGAGAGTACTTGGATTCACAAGGATTCACTGAAATCCATACTCCTAAAATGATTGCTGCTCCAAGTGAAGGAGGTGGTAATGTTTTCGAAGTGAGCTATTTTAAAGGTAAAGCTTATTTAGCTCAAAGTCCTCAATTCTATAAACAACAATTGATTGCTTCCGATTTCGAAAAAGTATATGAAATAGCACCAGTATTCAGAGCTGAAAACTCTAATACTCATCGTCATATGACGGAATTCGTTGGATTAGATTTGGAAATGTCATTTGAAGAACATTATCACGAAGTTTTGGACAAATTAGAACAACTTTTCATCTATATCTTCAAGAACTTAAAGACCAGATATGCCAAAGAAATTGCTACTGTTAGAAAACAATATCCCGTAGAAGAATTCTTACTTCCTAAGGACGACAAGATGGTTGTGTTACATTTCAAAGATGGTATTCAGATGTTGAGAGATGCCGGTAAAGAGGTTGGTGACTTAGAAGATTTATCCACCGAGAATGAAAAGTTTTTGGGTAAATTAGTCCGTGAAAAATACCATACTGATTTCTATATTTTAGATAAATTCCCATTGGAAGTTAGACCATTCTATACCATGCCAGATCCTGAAGATCCAAGGTATTCTAACTCCTATGATTTCTTCATGAGAGGTGAAGAAATTTTAAGTGGGGCTCAACGTATTCACGACGCTGATTTATTAGAACAAAGAATAAAGGAACATGAAGTTAACCCTAACATTCCTGGTATGAGAGAATATATCGATGCTTTTAGTTATGGATGTGCTCCACACGCTGGAGGTGGTATTGGTTTAGAAAGAGTTTTAATGTTCTTTTTAGATTTAAAGAATATCAGAAGAGCAAGTTTGTTCCCAAGAGATCCAAAGAGATTAACTCCATAGGGATTGTTTATAGGTATATACAATTGTACACTCAATTTATTTCATCATCTGATATGATCGATGGTCAAACTCCAACAAGTTTATCAGTAATATTCTCTCCATTGACAAATAAATCCGGATAATGCTCCATTGACCAGAGCTCATTTCGCAGTGTGTCGATGTTCAGTACATTTCCCTGAACCTTATCGCGAACTCGTCTACCATGGAAGGAATGATATTACCAAACCCGAAGGATTCTAATGCCACAATCTTGCTAATGGGACTCAGAAGAGGAGGCAAATCTTCTATATGTAAGGTGGTATTTCATAATATGCAACCTTTGGATACGTTATACCTTGAAAGCACATCTAAACCAACATCTGAGCAGTTTCAAAGTCTCATTGACTTGAGTGTGATGGAATTGCCAGGACAACTCAACTATTTCGAGCCCAATTACGACAGCGAACGTTTATTTCAAAATATAGGTGCCCTTGTTTATGTTATTGATAGTCAGGATGAGTATTTGAATGCCATAACGAATTTAAGTATGATCATAGAGTATGCTGTAAAAATAAACCCTAAAATCAATATTGAAGTCTTAATCCATAAAATCGATGGGTTGAGTGAAGATTATAGATTAGACTGTCAGCGTGATATTATGCAAAGAACTGGAGATGAATTATTGGATTTAGGATTGGAAGGTTGTCAAGTTTCCTTCTATTTAACGTCGATTTTCGATCATTCTATCTACGAAGCCTTTAGTAGAATTGTCCAGAAATTAATTTCAGAGTTGCCATATTTAGAGACGATGTTAGATAACTTGATTGAACATTGTTCTATTGACAAAGTGTTTTTGTTTGATATAAATTCCAAAATTTACGTGGCATCTGATTCCTCTCCAGTTGATATTCAGACTTATGAAGTTTGCTCTGAGTTTATTGATATAACCATCGACTTGGATAACTTATATATTAACGAGATTGATAATCAAAAGGAAATAAAATCTATAAGTTATTTGAATAATGGGAGTGTTCTTTATTTAAAGCAAATGATAAGAGGATTAGCATTAGTTGGAGTTATAAATAATAATAGTGAAGTTAATATGACATTAATCGATTATAATGTCAATTTATTTAGGGAAGGGTTGAAAAAGATGTGGGATCTGAGTAGGAGAATTCCACAAGATATATAGAGAGGTGTATAGTAAAAGAATCAAACAAGAAACAAAATATCGAAAACAATCATTATCATTAATCTAATCATCACTAATAAATATGAAAGAATTTAGTTGGTTTATTTCTATGCAACGCGTTTAAAGCAGCACTTGCAAAGCGCCCTTTACCAGTGCCATGGTAAAGCGACTACCAACATTCATATCCTCCATCAACAACCAAATTATGACCAGTTGTGTAACTACTTGCACTATCACTTGCCAAGTATAAGATAGAACCAACAAATTCTTTTGGTTCAGCCATTCTCTTCATTGGGATTTTACTTTCCCAAGAATCTCTCAATTCAGTGTTCTTACTTAAGATGTTCTTGACCAATTGAGTGTTTATGTAACCTGGTGATAAGGTATTGACTCTAATGTTGTATTTAGCCCATTCACAAGCTAATGATCTAACTAAATGAATAACACCAGCTTTAGACATGTTGTACATACATTGTGGTTGTGGGTCATTGACAATAGTACCAGACATAGAACCAATCAAGATGATTGAACCTTTTAAGTTGTTTTGAATTAATGGTTTAGCAAATGATTGGGAAACGTAAAATGATCCTAATCCATTAACTTTCATTAATGATTCAGCATTGGCAGCTGGATATTCTTCAGCTGGGAAGTTTTCACAATAACCAGCAGTATTAATCAAAAGATCACTGATTTTGTTATGATGTTGATTAATTGCGGTGAAGGTTTCTTCAACTGAAGCAGCATCTCCAATGTTACAGGACCAAGCAGATACAAGACCTAATTGACCAGTTGGGTAACTGATTGGGTTAGATTTCATGGTTTCTTCACCCCAAGCAACAATCTCTTTTGCTGCAATTTTAGTTCTTTCTAAGTTCATATCAATTAATGCAACGTCTGCTCCTTGAGCTAATAAAGCTCTGGAAATAACAGCGGCCATACCACCGGAACCTCCTGTTAAGATGGCTAATCTACCGTCTAATCTGAAATTTGGTACAACGTTGTCGAATGAATAATCCATAGTGTTAAGGGTGAGTTGTGATTTAAAAAAAATCTGATGGTCACACCCCGGGTTTATAAATGATTGAAAAAGAAAGTCCAAAAAGAAAGTCCAGGGCGGCCAAATTATTGCCAAATTATCCCGAGAATTTTTTGCCCGACATTGTGTGACATAAAATTGACAACAGTCGACATTGGTATTTTACCGAAGTTTATAGAAGAGGGGCAGTACCTATAGTTAAGGTGATTAAGGCGTTGTGGGGCTACCTTGGTCTGCCCGTCGTAGGTCGTTAGTACCGTACTTCTGCACCTTAATCTGTAGGGGCCTATCCAGAAAATAACCTCGAGTTATTCCGAGATTATGAGCATCCTTAAATGATATCATATTTAGGTAATAGACTGCGTACAACGGTGGAATTACTGTATATATTAATTTAAACGATGTAATCTACTGTATGTAACGTTCAACGTTTAAGAATCGATAAGTCGACGATTCGAGTTAGAACCGTTTTCGATAGAGTTTTCTAGAAATCCCGGAGTGCTCATCCGTTAGTATGAACTTTTCGTGAGCATGGTGTGTCATCATCACTATTACCAACATATTAGTAACCATACTCAAAATGAACATCGTCGTCCCCAAGGTCCGGCCTAGGGGTGACCTTTGACATCATCAACTTTCTCTTGTGATTTATTTTTCTCAAATAAACCACCTCTATTAACACCAATGCAATTGCTAATAATTGTCCTCCTAAACATACCGATAATCCCAAATAATATCGTGGGGCATCTTGTGCCTTAAAGATTTGCCCTGCCACTACACCTGTAGAGTTACCTATTAGTTGATTGAACCCTACTGATGTGGCCCTCTTATGGAAATTAGCACTATTACTATTTAACCATACCACATTCATTGACGTTGTCACATAAAGTCCCAAAGCAATTATGAACATACCAAAATATTTTACTCCATAAGCATGTACACTCATAATTACAGATATACCTATTACCCCAGTTAAACAACCGCCTATTATAAAAGGTGATCTGAGAAATAACTTATCACTAATTCTGGCACAAATTACGTAAGAAATAGCTGTTAAAAAGAATACAGGCACTGTCATTAACTGAGCTTCAACATTGGAGAACCCAAACCCTGATATAATGATCGGGAAAAATACTCCCATACCATAACTAGTTAAATTCACACAGAATTGAATTACACCTGAAATCCATGTCTTGGGATCTTTAATGCCTCTAAACACACTTTGAAAATTAAATGCTTCTTCACGATCATACGTATCAAACGTCTTGTATCGTTGTATGATGTACTGTCGTTCTTGTTTGGTGAAAAACCAGGAATTTTCTAGCCGTTGGTTCACCATTAGATAAACATATGGAGCAATGCCTAGAGTTATACATGCCTCTGCAATATAAATCAGTTTCCAGCCTGTCATATGTTCATTATTATGAGAACATGCGTATCCTATGAGTCCCCCAAATGATGATGCCATACATGAAGCAACAAAAATGTAACTGAATCTCTTTGCTAATTGGGTTCGTTTATAACAAATTGTTAAATACATATTAACACTTGGATACACTGAAGATTCGAAGAATCCAAGTAAAACCCGAAGAGCAATCAATTGTGAATAATTTTGGACAAAGGCAGTACCAAGAGTGACGAATCCATAACACAAAAGGCCTCCAGTTATCATATACCGTGGACCAATAATATTAAGCAAATTTGCCATTATTGGTTCGAATATTACATATGATGCGTAGAATACCGTAACCACATTCCCATATTGATTACCCACTAACCCTGTGGATACTGAAAGACCTGCAAGCTGTACATTCCCTATATTACTTTTATCCAAAGCCGAAGTAAAGTATACTAATGCTAGAGCAGAGACGATATATATATCCATTTTCAATAGCACTTTTTTTTCTAGTATTTCTTCGGCTTTTTCATTAATGTCCTTGGTTCCATTACTATCATTAGGGCTATTACTATCACTAGGGTCAATATCATTAGGTATATTGATACTAACACCAGAATGGTTGCTAGCATGTATCAAAGTCGACTTATCCATTGGTATTTACATGCACATGAATGGTGACTAATTATGCTTCTATCGTGCGATAAGTCGTAAAATTTACGGAACAAAGCCTGTGAGATTTATTGTTATTAAATTGTACTTGACGTCATTTCAATTCGATATATATATATACATTCATTTATAAAGAACTTATAAATTCCTCCCAATTGGAGTTCATATCTAATGTGATATTATTATAAATCGTTTCCCATAATTCTGAATCTTGAGCATCGGTGACATTTTCAGGGATACTATAAGTTTCTATAACAGGTGGGGTCTCCTTTGTTGACGCCTTTTCTACAAACGTCTTAGTGACAGTGAGAAACTTGACCAATTTACTATAATTCTCAGATGCGTAAGGGCTCCCGAATTTCTTCATATCATCTAACAAGTCTATTGCCAGTTTTAAGGTTTCAAACCCTTCAGCATTCGTATTTAAAACACTAACCATGCCCACTATTAAAGAAGACGTCGATATATATTCGATATCGAAAACTCCAACGTTGGCAATGGAGTCCTTAGACATATGAGTAAGAATATTTATACTCAATAATGCTGACTTTTGGCATATAGATATTATAGATAACATTCGAGATCTTAATGATACTTGTTTTCCTGACAATTTCTGGATGGTCAAATGTAATAACACAGGAATGGTAGTTAATTGAATTAGATGGGAATGATTTAAATGTACTGATGATAAACTTCTTGGTAAGTTATCAATTTCTGTGAAGAAAGGACTTGACTCTTTCCATTTGATCAAACTTTGGATCATCCCCATTATTCGATCTATTATAAACACACCCCTATTGAGGTAGAAATCATTGATTTCTTCAGCAATTAGTGCCAAATCATACATTCTTTTGATCATGGTAGCATCTTTGGATGGGAGGGTTTCAAACTGAGGATAAGGTGCTTTAATTAAATTCTTATTGAGATAAGTAGGATAACCTGATCTAACCGAAAAGAACCGATTTATAGAATATGCTGACCACCATACTTTCCTCTCTCTTTCTGCATTGGGCCCATCACCATTATTTTGATGTAATTTCAAAATGGCAGCGATTTGTATGGACGTTGATGATATAACCATTGAAGATTGTTTCTGATCCACTGCTCTTAGAAACCAACTATTCAACCCCAAAAGTTCGACATTATCCACGCTAATATTATCATAGAACAACGACGTCATCTTGCAACTAGACCCGTAAAGTCGAAGGGCATTGGTGAAATCTTGTTTGGATAAGTCTGGCTTATAAAGAATTCCAATGGCAAGTATCACTAATAATAAAGGAGGAATATCTTCTAAATGTAAACTCTTCCCAGATCCAAACTTGGAAATCAACACATCAGGATCATAGGACATGAATCCACAATACAAATACTTGGTGACATTTTCTATTAACATAGTTCTATCTACTGCTTGAACTATACTAAAAACATCATCAGTTATGCGTTTCTTACAATTTGAAATCGATACTTTAGGTTCATTGGAAGTTGCAAGTGGCATTATTGTCTCAAACGTCTTGAATAGTTCTTCTGTGCTACCACTACTGATATTGAATTCGAAATCTTCTAATTTACTGTCTGATTCTTTGCCATAAATGCATTCGGTCTTTGCAAGGAAACATCGTCTACAAGGGTTACCTCCGGTACATTTTCTTTTCTTGGCTCTACATAAAGAACATCTGGATGTTAGTATTGATCAATCAACCTAAAGGGTCCTATTGTGTGCAACATACGCTTTTGATATCCTAGACATACTAGACGTTGGGCGTTCCAAAGGTGCGGCTCGGAAGTTAAAAGAGGTGATATCAGAAATGTGAGAATACTCAAAATTAAAATATATTAATATCGTCATTCATTATTAAAAAAATTACTGTTTTGATATTAGGCCGGTAATACTAAATCTCTAAACACTGAAATTAAACATCCTTTGCTAAGTTCTTTTCGTCAAATTTCTGTTGATCTCTTTCCATTCTCATATTAGCCTTATTCCTTAACTGTTCTCCATATTTCAAACAAAACAATGGGAATGGAATACCTAATGCTAACCCTATTAAACCACTCATAGTATTACCCCATCCATACCCCATTTTATCATACATTTGATTAGCAAATAATGGGAAACTAAATCCAAATAAAGACCGGAATACTGCGGCTGCAGCAATAGAACTGGCACTAAACCTAGGGTTCATATCAATAAGGTAATTTTGAATGGTTTGGAAGACTGCAATGAAACTGAAAGAATAAATGGCACTGGCCACCGCTGTGACAATCCAATGTAATTTGAAATAAGCTGCCCATCCAAATAAAATCAATCCTACAGGCAATCCGATTCCCGAAAAAATAAGACAAGGAAGTCTAAACTCTGGCTTGGTAACTCCACCATTCTTCTCTGTTAAACTAAGGTAAATCTTTTGAATAAGGAAGGTCCAAACCAGGATTCCTAACGTATAACCAATCCCCATGGGAATATACATCAATCCCGTAATTCCAATATTAAACCCATAGGTACCTTCATAAATACGGGGGAAGGTTGTTAACATTAAATACATGAATCCATAGGCAAATGCCATAAATGAACCTAATCCAAATACCATAGGATTGAGGAAAAGTAATTTGATAGGCCTTAACATTGTATATCTTAGAAGTGCAAACTTATTAACATTTTCAGTGGCAAGTTCGAAGATCGTATGTAAGTTTTCATTGCCAGTTTCTTTTCTTAAGTAAGCTGCCTTTTGTCTTAAAAGTTTAGGAGAATAAGTCTCTTTGAAAAGTAAAGTTCCAATTAAGGCTACAACTCCATTGATAATGGATAAGATATAGAAGCACCATCTCCAGTTTAAGTTTTCTACTATAAAGCCAGAAACAACGGGTGAAAGAACAGGCCCCATAGTGGGACAAATACTGTAACAGGCCATGGCAAAGTTTCTTGATCTATCATCATATAAATCAGCAATAGTACCCGCACCTACATTTAATGCTGCACAACCTCCTAATCCACCTAAAAATCTTAACACACATAATTGGGCAGTGGAATGAGTGAATCCACAACCTAAATTGAATACAAATATGATCCATATCGATAAATTCAACACTGGCCTTCTTCCAATCCTATCAGATTCACTTAAAGGTGCGATAATTAATGGGCCTAATGCCCATGCTAAAATCATTATAGACACTGTGAGGGCAACAACGGATTTATTGGTTATGCCAAATTCTTCAGCTATGTAAGAACTTGCAGGTGATGAAATTGATGACGACATTGGTGATATTAACGTGTAAAGTGATACAATAATAGTTTGAGTGAATTTTGCCTTGTTGCTCCAATTTCTGGGATAATTTGGATCATCTTCTTCCCAGGTAATTATCTCTGGATCTAATTCAAGAAATTCTTTACCATAATCAACCGTAGGAACAGAAATATCTGGTACATCTTTATAAGTATCAACCTTATCTAATTTTTGACTCAATGTTTTTAATACTGATTTTCTGGAAATTGTCCTCATCAAGTTGACCTCATCATCATTGGCTCCTCCATAAATATCTTTAACCGAATATGAAGTGATTTTCCTACTAAGTTTAGTAGAATCAAACGAAATAGGAGTTATGGATCTCATCAATGATTGTCGTCTTGTACTACGATAAGAATTATCCTCAAGGGCAATTGGTTGATTAGTCCTTGACTCAACATAACTGTTATTTGAAGATGATAATGAATCATTGCTCTGAATACTTAGATTGTCCTGTTCTTTATGTGGGATGTTATGATGAGGCTGGTCCAGTGAGTTGCTTAATTCTTCGGAGTTAGAACCTTTGGATCCGGTGCTTCTTCTTTTGACTGATGTGGCCTTTTCAGGTTGTGAATGTGGTTGCACAGAAGGAGAAGCATCACCAGATGCGACATCATCGATAGCGTCTGAACTAAGACTTGTTAAGCTTGAATTGTCCATGTTGTTTAAAGTCCTGCCTTGCATTATTTTCTGACTTTGCGAGATACATTTCTCAAGGGTTATGATCGCGGGTATGCTGATGTGTCATTTAGTTACCAGTCGGTCCGCATGATGAAGAAGGAGCAGACTATCAATGTTGACGTTTTTCGACTCTAACTTCAGTGTTGGTTTTGTGTAAGGTACCAATGTACTCAAGTAAGTATATTTTTATAGTCTCCGACTACAACTGGTTCTAATGACTTATACTACTACGTTCAATGTTGAATCGTTCTAGGCCATCTCGATTTTGCAGCCGACCCTCACTTAAACTGGTCTAGAAAGTTCTAGATATATATACTATTGAATATTTTCCTTTGTACTCTAAATACACTTAATTATCATTCACTCTTCTGAATACTCTAGATTTTATTACGTAATTCGTTAAGGACATATTTTTCAACCATGTGGACCTTGTAGTTCCTGAGATATTTTGTTACTGACAATTATTACATGCTTCAAAGTTAAAAAATAATCGAAGATCGTCGCTTTAGATATACGTAGTAATTCGGCAAGTCATAATTATAAAGATGTGTTTTTTTTCTCACTGTGAAGTAATTAAAAGACTCTAAATCTTAAAAGAGAATTAACAAATAAATAACCAAAAGAGAATACAAGGAATCAATAAAGAGTCAAAGGATTAAAATTGAAAAAACAATTTGAATAAACAAAAACCAAATTATTAAGCTAAAAAGGAAAGAATAAGCCTTATTAACTAAGCCAAAAAAAGGAACAGACTAAAAGAGTAATAGAATAACAGCGGAAAAAAAAAATTGAATGTGCACAATAGGGATTTGCAATCTTGAGCAAGTACCCTATCAAGATGCCAGGTTATAAGCTCCTAATCTCAATATCCTATGTCATGAGTAATTCATTGTATAAACATCAAAACATGAGCTTGAAATTCCTAGAACCTCAGTATTTGCTCATAATTTCTTAGCAATAGTCACCACAAATTACAGCCATTCATGAGACTGTAGACGATTCTCGTCACCAGTGGAGATCTAAACATTTGGGGAAATATTTGACTCGTAGTTCGTATTTACATCAGCCAAATATCCGTGTCGTGCACTAATCAACCACTTTTGACGATTTGGGAACAGGAGTAACTAAAAACAATAAGTTGCCATCCTATTTTGGTTTCATGCATGACATTGATTACCATTTTTGGAAGGTTCTTAATTACTAAACAGTTGATGTTTTTTTATCTCCTACACGTACGTCGAATGATGTTGGACCCCAGCAGGTAGGGTTAATTTGGAGTAAGATGGACTAAACAATTGAAACAACACGAGGACCCTCGAGTGTGTCAAATTAATGTAAGGCATGCTAAACAAAAAGGACACCTTGTCATTGCCGTAAAAAATACAACATTCCCCTTTGTTTCCCAGTTCACCTTCAATAAGGGTCAAACATAAACACAAAGGACAAACATTTATTGTAAGATTGGCCGTTTTAGTAAGGTACATTCAGAAAACCCCCAAATACGGCAGCATCTGTTAATTATTAGGAATATATCAATCGAGTAACAATGCTATGATTACTTAATTATTTACTATCCCTTTCATTGCTCCTGTTCTTTTAATCGACAATCATCCCCGTGCTCCAAACATCGCAATCTTTTCTAACAATGTTCAAGTTGTCTTCGGAGATATTGATGCATAGCATTTATATACAGGACACATGCTGCAGTTACCACTAAATCTGCAGCGTCTTGGACACCAAAATAGAGAGTTCGAATGTTGAAAACTATCCTAAAACTGCAATTATTTGATTCAAATTAAATAATTTCCGTTTATGGTTAGTTTTTATGTTATTCTTTTTTCAGGGAAATGCATGATTCACCATCGTTTAGTCAATGATCTCATATATAAGGACCCCTTTGTTTGAAGTTTTAATTTATCCACTAGGCTTAATTATTGTCAACAAAGTGTCATAAATTTTTATACCCTTTTAATTTAATACCCTTAATACTTTGTACAAATAGTGAAACCTTAATTCCAAAATGAAAGCTGTTGTTGTTGCGTGCTTTTTAATGCAAGCACTTTTTGCAGCCGAGATTACATCCGATACCATTCAAAGAGGGAATTTCGAAATATCCAATGAAGACTACACAATCGATGAAGGAGTATTCTGGTCGATCATTGACAATGAAAATTCACAATTCTATGGTTCATTCACTAATTATGGTGGGTTCTACGTTTCCTCAGACTATGATAGTTTGGGATTAGTTGTAGAACTTCTTGATGATTGGGGTACCGTTGAAAACACAGGTACTTGGGCATGGAATGCATCCAGATTACATGTATCTCCTACATTCTACATAGACGTTCATAGCTTTTCCAATTCAGGTAAGATGTGGTTCAATGCATATGGCAATACAGGTGTACCTTTTATGTCAGTTCTTGCAAATAATTGGACCAACACTGGTTTAATGGTTTTTGAACTTGCCCAAAGACAAGGAGGTGTTTACTTAGGTTCTGGAGCTACTGCTGGTTATAAAAGAATTCAAAATGAAGGAACTATATGTTTAATCAACCAAGGATTTCAACAATATACTCAAATATTAGGTGATGGGTGTATTGATATAGGTGAAAATTCTAACGTATACCTTTTTGGAACCTTTCATGATTATTATCGAGTATCTTCTGACCAAGTTCTCCATTTAAGTTCTAGTTCTTCTTCAATAAGGGCCACTGCTACCAATTCAAGTCAGACCTTTTATGTAACTGGATTTGGTAATGGTAATGTTATTGGAGTAGGGGAAACTATCAATAGCTTTTCTTACTCTGGTGATACTTTGACAATTACTGTTTTAGGTATAGATACAAACTTTGTTATAGGCGAAGGTTATTCCCCAGGGTCATTTGAACAAATAGATTCAAGTTTTGGATATATTGGGTCAAGTATCCCCATAAATAATGCTATTACTTATCATGGGGAAGTACCTGAATCAGCCTCTAGGCCATCTAAATGTGGTGCTTGTGAACCTTCGCCATCAGTGCCTGGTATTGATTTTGATACGAGTTCTGTAGAGAGTTTTAGTTCTGTAGAGAGCACTGGAAGTTCATCGGTTGGTTCACAGGGTACTTCCGATTCAGAAGCTTCAGGAACAGAAATAAGTAGTGAACCTCAAGATTATACCACTACATTTGTAACCACTAATTCAGCTGGGTCTATAACCACGGAAACTGCTGAAGTAGAAGTTACCTCCGATTCTGGAGGTGCTGTATATACTACTACTATTGATCTTGGCGGTCAAGATGAATGCACTAGTTGTACAGAATATACCACCACTTTCGGAACTACGGGCACAGATGGCAGCAGTAGTAGTGAAACTGCTAAAGTCATTATTAGCACTGATTCCTCAGGAACGTTCTACACCTCAACTATAGATTTGGGCGAGTGTCCTGATTGTACAGAATACACTACAACATTTGCCACTACTGATTCAAATGGCAATGAAAGTAGTGAAACTGCTGAGGTTATAGTCACTACCGATAGTGCAAGTTCGGTGTTTACTACTACGATTGACTTGGGTGATTGCCCAGAGTGTACTCAATACACCACAACACTTACCACTACAGATTCTGTTTCTGATACCACACAAACATTAGTCGGAAGCGAAGAAGTCATAGTAACCACCACTAGTTCCACCGTTGTAACAAGAATCCGTATGCTTGGTGCAGTTTGTATTGGATGTGGTACCACAGCTACTACACTCACCACCACCGACTCTGATGGGTCTACTACAACAGCTTCAGCACAAGTTGTAGTCACTACTGATTCCGATGGCTACTTAACCACCACTACCAATGTTGATGATTGTCCTGATTGTACTGATTATACAACTACTTTTGCTACTACAGAGTCAAATGGCAATGAAAGTAGTGAAACTGCTGAGGTTATAGTCACTACCGATAGTGCAGGTTCGGTGTTTACTACTTCGATTGACTTGGGTGATTGTCCCGAATGTACTGAGTACACCACTACTTTCAGTACCACCGATTCTGATGGTAATGAAAGTAGTGAGACAGCTGAGGTTTTGGTAACCACTGACTCTGATGGTACTTTATACACTACCACTAGTGACCTTGGAAGTGAGTGCTCTGGATGTACTGAGTACACTACTACTTTTGGAACTACTGCATCAGATGGAATTTCTAGTTCTGAAACTGCAGAGGTTATAGTCACTACCGATAGTGCAGGTTCGTTGTATACTACTACGATTGACTCAGGTGATTGCCCAGAGTGTACTCGATACACCACTACTGTAACCACAACTGAATCAACGTCAAGTGCAACCAGTACTTTAGTGGGAAGCGAGGAAGTCATAGTCACAACCACTAGTTCTACCCTTGTAACAAGAGTCCGTATGCTTGGTGTAGTTTGTATTGGATGTGGTACCACAGCTACTACAGTTACCACCACCGACTCTGATGGTTCTTCAACTACTGCCTCGGCACAAATTGTTGTCACTACTGACTCAGATGGTTACTTATCTACCACTACTAGTCTTGGAGATTGCACCGATTGTAGTGAATACACTACCACCTTTGCTACTACTGATTCTTCAGGTAGTTCTACCACCGAAACTGCTGAGGTTGTAATCACTACCGATAGCGCAGGTTCATTATACACTACCACACTTGACTTAGGTGATTGTCCAGAATGTACAGATTATACCACTACCTTTGAAACTGCCGGTTCCGATGGAAGTAGTAGTGCTGAGGTAGCCGAAGTAATTGTTACAACAAGTTCTGATGGTTCTTTGTATACAACTACTATTGAAATTGGGAATGAATGTTCTGGTTGCACTGAGTACACTACAACATTTGCTACTACAGACTCAGATGGCAATGAAAGTAGTGAAACTGCTGAGATTTTAGTTACCACAAGTTCTGATGGTTCTTTGTATACTACCACGATTGACTTGGGTGACTGCCCAGAGTGTACTCAATACACCACAACACTTACCACTACAGATTCTGTTTCTGATACCACACAAACATTAGTCGGAAGCGAAGAAGTCATAGTAACCACCACTAGTTCCACCGTTGTAACAAGAGTCCGTGTGCTTGGTGCAGTTTGTATTGGATGCGGTACCACTGCTACTACACTCACCACCACCGACTCTGATGGTTCTTCAACTACTGCCTCGGCACAAGTTGTAGTCACTACTGATTCCGATGGTTATTTATCTACTACGACAAGTATTGGAGACTGTCCCAATTGCACTGACTACTCCACAACCTTTGTTACCACTGATTCGTTAGGTAGTTCCACTACTGAGACTGCTGAAGTTCTTATTACTACTGACTCAGACGGAGCATTGACCACTACAACTATTGATTTGGGTGATTGTCCAGAATGTACAGATTATACCACTTCCTTTGAAACGACTTATTCAGATGGATCTATTGGAAACGAAACGGCTGAAGTTATTGTAACCACCAGTTCAGATGGTAGTTTATTCACCACTACAGTTGATTTAGATACTTGTCCTGAATGTACTGACTACACTACTACATTCGCTACAGAAGCCTCAGATGGAAGCTCAAGTACTGAGACAGCTAAAGTCATAGTCACTACAAGTCCCGACGGATCTTTATATACTACTACTGTGGATCTCGGTGCTGAATGTCCTGATTGCACTGAATATACTACAACTTTTGGCACTATTCAATCAGACGGAAGTAGCAGTACAGAAACTGCAGAAGTTTTAGTCACCACTGACTCTACGGGTTCATTATACTCCACTACAATTGATCTCGGTAGTGAAACTAAATACACTACTACTTTTGGAACAACTGATGCTTTTGGTAGCTCAAGTAGTGAAACTGCTGAAGCCATAATCACTACCAATTCAAATGGATCTTTATATACCACCACAATTGATTTAAGTGATTGTCCAGACTGTACTGAGTATACCACTACTTTTAGTACCACCGATTCAGATGGTAATGAAAGTATTGAAACTGCTGAGGTTTTGATATCCACAAGCTCTGATGGTACTTTGTACACTACCACTATTGACCTTGGAAGTGAATGCTCGGGATGTACTGAGTACACAACAACATTTGCAACAACTGCATCAGATGGAAGTTCTAGTACTGAAACTGCCGAGATAATTGTCACTACTAACTCCGCCGGTGATTTATATACCACAACAATTGATCTTGAAGATTGTCCTGAATGTACCATTTTCACCACTACTGTAACAACAACTGATTCTACTTCAAGTGCAACAAGTACTTTAGTTGGAAGTGAAGAAGTTTTAATTACTACTACCAGTGATACTGTGGTTACAAGAATCCGTATGCTTGGTGCAGTCTGTATTGGATGTGGTACTACAGCTACTACAGTAGACACTACTGATAGTGATGGTTCTAGTACCACGGTTGATGCTGACATTGTGGTAACCACTGATTCAGATGGTTATTTAACTACCTCTACTAGTATTGGTGACTGTACTGATTGTACTGAATTTACTACCACATTCACTGCTGCTGGTGCTGATGGCAGTTCTAGTATTGAAACTGCCGAGGTCTTAATCACCACTGATTCTTCTGGTGCGTTAACAACTACTACCATTGATTTAGGTGACTGTCCAGAATGCACAGATTATACAACCACCTTTGAAAGTACTGGTGGTGATGGAAGTGTTACTACTGGAACTGCTGAAGTTGTTATTACGACTGGCACTGATGGCTCAATAACTACCAGTTCTGACATTTACAGTGATTGTCCTGAATGTACTGAATACACTGCTACTTTCTTGACTACTGATCCTAATGGTGATCTTACTACTGAAACTGCTGATGTTAAAATTACAAGTGTTGATGGTCAACTAACTACTATGGTTACACCTCTTGGTGATTGTTCTGGTTGTATGGAATACAGTACCAGATTCTGGACTACTGACTCTGATGGTGATCCTACAACAGCTACTGCAGAAGTAATTGTCACTACTGACAGTTCAGGATCTTTAATTACCACCACCAGTGTTTTGGAAGTTTGTTCTGGTTGTAGTGAATACTCGACCACTTTCACTACTACTGATTCTGCAGGAAGTGTTACTACAGAAACTGCACAAGTCGTCATTACTACTGATTCTGATGGAGCTTTAACTACTAGCACCAATGATGATGATTGTCCAGAATGTACAAAATACACCACTCTTCTTACGGTAGGAGACCCAGTAACAGAGAGTGCTGAAATTATTATCACCACTACTGGTCCAGCTCATCTGTTGACTACTATTACTATTCTTTTTGGTGTTTGTCCTGGATGTGTGGATTACACTACATTCACTACCACCGATTCAGATGGCCAACTTACTACTGAAACGGCACAGCTTTATCTCACTACTGATAGTAATGGAGAGTATAGCACTACTACTGTTGATTTAGGTTATTGTGTTGGTTGTACTACTTATAGCACTACGTTGACTTCTGAAGGTGCTGATGGTACTGCTACCACCGAAACTGCTGAGGTAGTGGTAACTACTGACAGTGAAGGTGATTATTATACTACTACCATTCCTATTGCTTCTTGCACGGATTGTACTGATTACACTACTACTGTCGCTACTACTGGAACTGATGGAAGTGTAAGTACAGAAATTGACGAGATTATTATTACCACTGATTCAGCTGGTGATCCTATTACTACCACTATTGAACTTGGTGATTGTCCCGAATGCACTGAATTTACGTCGGTATTTACTACCACCGGTGCTGATGGAAGTGTTGCTACTGAGACTGTAGAATATATCGTTAGCTCTGATCCTTCAGGTTTAGTAACAGAAGTCAGAGATATTGGTGGATGTTATGGTTGTACGGAATATCCTACTACAATCACTACTACTGCTTCTAATGGAGATGCTACTACGATTACAGCTGGAGCGGTTGTAACTACTGACGCCTATGGTTTCTTAACTACTTCTACTGAGACCGATTGTCCTGAATGTACTGACTACCTTACTACATTCACTACTGATACCATGGTTTGTACACTTTGTTCTGAGTATACAGAATCATTCACAACAACAGACACAGATGGATATGTATCTACAGGTACTTATGGTGTTATAGTAACTACTAATTCTGTAGGTAAGGCTGTCACAACATCTGAAGTTATTGGAGTGGAGGCATCAACAATTTGTGTAAGGGGGCAATGTGCTACTGTTGAAGCTTGTACAGCATGTAAGGTTTATGCTACCACAGTTGTTACTACCGATACTGTTGGGTCTACGGTTACTGTTGGTTGTGATGTTATTGAGAGTACTAGCAATGGAATAGTTGTTACATCTATTGTTGGTATTGCTGATACCCCTGGTACTGGTGTAACTACCGGTGCAGCTATTAATACAGGTGCTATTGACACTACGGTCTCCGTTGACACTACTGGCACTGCCGATATTAATGCCACTGCTACTACTATTGTTAATAGTGGTACCACCACTAGCTCAGCTGGTTCTAGTGATTCTTCAGGTGGTTCTCCTGCTGATAGTTTAATTTCTGGCACAGGTATAAGTTCAAGTTCTGCAACCAGCTCAGGATCTAATACCCCTAACCCTAGTGCTATCTCCCAAGATATTAGTTCAAAAGCCACCCCAACTCTATCGTTAATTTTCGTGAGCTTTGTTTTGTTTTTAATCTAAGCTAAGATATTAATAAACGTTTTATTTGAAAGATTTTTTACATATAAAACCTTGGTACTCTATTGCTCAAATTCATTCATGTATAACAATGTGAGAATCTTCTGACTTCTGTAGCTTATCAGGGATGCATCAGACGTCAGTTCGTTATGCGGCTACCTATGGTTGCGTTTAGACGTTAATGGATAATCTACATATCATGGAATCTCTGTATAATATTGGTAAATCCAATAAAGGCTTATATGACTGTTTTTTTTTGTCCAATTTACTGGATTTAACGTGGTGTTAAAGGCAGTATGACCCCTTCAATACTTGTAATTTTTCTAACATGTTGCAAAAGAAGGCAGTGTCGCGTAATAATACAGTGGTTCATAATGGCTGCGAAAAAAACTGTATGCATTTTTTATTGAGTACTTAAATATTTATAGAGATGATCTTCCTCTTGGTTCGAACGGAAACAAAGCGACTAAAATACCAGAAAAAATAAATAAAGCACCACTAACATAGACAGGGGCTGAAGTAGTCAAGTTGGCATAAATTGCAATGATTGGAGCGAATACTCCTAAAATCCTATTACCAGTTGCTGCCAATCCTACACCAGTAGCTCTAATCTTGGTAGGAAAAATCTCAGGTGTATAAGCATAAAGAACACCGTACATAATATTAGAAAAGAAACTAAATCCACAATTCCATCCCAAATATGCATTTCTGGTGGTAGCAGTAGTTGAGCAGAACAAAAACACTCCTGTTAAAAGCAAAGAAGCAATCAAAGTACCCTTTCTTCCAATCTTTAATTCTACAAGTAACCCAGCAATTATTGCTCCCGGAATACCAATAACTGATATGATGAGAGAATTCCTATATGTGATGTAAACACTATTGCTGCCACCAGCAGTACCCTTTGTGGATAAAAGATATGGTAAAAACGCATTATACAATGGGAATGCTAACCCAATGATAGACCAAGTTAAGATAACTAAAAATGAAGATCTGAAAAGCTTGCGTGATCCAAAACATTGACGTATATGACTCAAATCGAACTTTGAAAGCTTGTCTTTAACAAGAGCATTCTTAATTACTGACTCTTCGGGTGGATAGAGACGATCAATGTTATCCAAGTCTTCAACCGTTAAAGAAGTTTCTTTCCCATTAATCTTTGCCATTTTATTCAAGGAATCAATGGCTAAATCATTTCTACCTCGTGCTACATAGAACCGTGGACTTTCAAATACTCTAAAAGCAAATCTAAAAATGAAAAGAATTAATACAAAGCCACCCATGGTGTATAAGAAGTACCTCCATCCTTTATTATCTTTCTTCAAACAATTGTCAGTGTCAGTGCAAGAATATGAAGGTATAAGACCCCAGCCAATTAGGTTAGCTATCAATTGTCCTAATGACCACCATCCAGACATTATGGTCAATAAGAACAGATATTTTGAAGGAAGAGCCTCTAAAAAGATAGCCAGATCAATGGGTAAATTTCCTCCTACTCCAAAACTCCAAAACGATACGAAAATCCCGGCCATTACAAAATTAATCAGAGCCCCTGCTATGATAGCGAACACTCCAGTTATGGCAAAAGTCACGTTGAACGCAAATCTACGACCTATAATATCAGCCGAAAGAGACCAAAAGGCCGCACCTGCAAGTAATCCTAAGTTTTGCGCTAAAACAAGGTATGGGGCTTTACCTACTGGAGGATGAACTCCATCAATTTCAATTAATGCTGGTAATATAAGCGATGTTGCTATAGGCCATGCATTATCAGCAAACCAACCGAAACCTGCCACAAAAAAAAGACCTACTTGGTATTTTCCAAAACCTATTTCATCTATTGCCTTAGTGACTAATTGTGTCTTTTTCAAATAATTTACATTGAAGTCATTGGAATCAAATAGGATCGAGTCGTCTTCCAAGCTGATGACTGACTCATTTATCGTATCTTTTTGGTTGATATCTTTTGTTATGTCTGTCATATTTGTCATATTTCGAAGCGATAGTCGGTTGCTGTGATATATAACGTAATGAGACGGGGAAACTTTAATTCTTAATTTGTCGCCGTACGACTTTTTTGCAACAATAAGATTCATCGTGAGGACGTAAGTAATTAAAAGACAGGGCATTTAGGTTATGTTATAGTACATGGAATAGGCCTCAGAAACACCATATGTGTCATATATGTATTAAGAATAATAGTTCAACCAGTATTGTTGTAAAAAATTCCAACTTTTAAACTATAGAAGAATCTCTAAAATAAGGTTTTTTGCTAAATGTGGCTGCAGAATTACGAAATCAAATATTGCTGAATCACAAGTTATGTATAGAAGTACGAAAGGTGTACTGGTATTATTATTGGACATCAATTAGGTCCTAGTTTGGTAAAAGTATACTCCGGAAATGAAATCTCATACTCTTCTACTTCCCATAATTTATACCAATTCCTCACTAAATTGACACCTTTTCTATGAGTTTCTCCTCTTCCTCCAACTTTAGCATGGTCTTTACTGACCCACCAACAAGTAGCCAAATTCTTACCCTTATTATCTGGTACCCCATACCAATATTTCAATAATCCACCAGAAATATTCGCTTCTCGATGTGAATCCTTGTCAATCTGGTACAAAATTGCACGATGTTCTATGCTTTGTTGGATTTCTTTGTGAAGAATGGACCGGAATCCCACGATATACACTGTAAATTGGGGTACTCTAATACCAAGGGAATTAGTAATGATTTTGAAATCATTGACTATTTGTTCGATATTGAAACTCTCTTCATATGCCTCACTAGCGTAATCACCTAAGCCTTGAAATTTGGTTAAAGATTCGGCTAAAATCCGATAGTGTAAAGGTAAAGTTGACAAATCAAGGAGATGATCAGGTTCAGTGTATGGTGAAGATATAATAGACATTAGTTGTTATTTTACTCGAAGTAAAATCCAAGATTTCATCACCATGTCAATGACTGTAAAGTTTGCAGCCACAGCCAGTGAGGCTTTCCTGGTTAAGACGCAGAGAACTAACAAACGGATACTTCAGTAATCAAAACCACGATGTTGTACCCTCACACGACTAGAGAAATGAAAAATAAAAGTTGAGGTTAAAGATTCTTGCCCCATTGATCAAATTCTTCTTCAGGTCTAGGCTGAAACACATACCCAAAATCAGAGTATCCATGGTATTTTGATCAACTACGATTGTGACATTCTTTTGTAATCAGTTGGATTCGGTGCTTTTGTATTCTTATGACAACTTTTCTACCATATTATCTATTTTTAAATTTTTAAATCTTTTATAATTTTAATAATGTATAAGTTGCAGAAATCATGCATCGTAATTATATTTCGAGAATATTTCTAAAATAAAACTGTTAATTTAAACTATGTGCATTTAATATACAATCATACAAGTAAATGCTTATTATAATTGTATAATTCCAATAGACTCTATTCTAATAAAATCTTAGTTTAGATCGGGGAAATATATCCAAAAATAACTTGAGGGTTATGGTGTGGAGCCCGAATTGTGACTAATAATTTGCTTATAAATCTCGGTTCGCAAAATAACCCTAAGCCTTCGATCGCCGTTCAAACCCGTAAAAAGCGAGCGTAACTATGGACTTAATGGGCCCAAACCGCAGGAAACTGACTTTTTTTTATTCCATTTCATGGCGCGGCTGCATGATTAGATAAGGCGAATGCAAAGTATATAACTACAGGTTTACGATCCGATTTCTAAATCAAAAACTTACACAATATGGAAGATTTGGAATCGACCGTATCTAGCGTTCCTGAACGAATGAAAAGACAAAGGAGGATGTTTTCCTTCTTAACTGGTAAGGATGTTCCTCCAGTACCTTTAAGTGATGAAAGAGATGAGATGGTAAATGTTTATCGTGTACATAATTTATTTTTTGGTTGGGTTCTACCGCTATTGAAGGTGGGATACAAGAGAACGGTTCAACCTAATGACTTACCGTCGCTTCGAGACGATTTAAGAACTGAACATCTCTATAAACGGTTTGAATTTTACTTCAATAAGTACAATGAACAATGTAAAGCAGCTTTCTTAAAGAATCACAAAGGCGATGGCCAACCTGACTTAAAGGATTATAATATGCCTAACAAGTATATAGGGCTCACAATTTTAATGGCAGTACAGCGAGACTTTATATACTCAACACTTGGGGCTGTTATCTGTGACGCTGCTGTTCCTTTCATATCCTTATTAACAAAAGCATTGATTAACTATGTAAGTCGGAGAACTGCGGGAGTTGATGTTAGTGTTGGTTCTGGAATTGGTTATGCTATTGGTGCTGTTATCTTAACATATTTGACGTTCCTCTTACTTAGTTGTTGTTTCTTCTTTGGTATGACCAGTGCAGTACAAGCCAAAGCGGTTTTAACCAAGGCTATATTAACTAAAGCATTCAAAGCTGACGCAAGAGGAAAACATCAATATCCAACATCAAGATTAACTACTTTAGCAGGTACAGATTTAGCTAAATTGGATTTGGCCCTTCTTATGGCCCCTAATATATTTTCGGCTCCTTTAAGTTTTATTATCAGTATTGTTTTATTGGCAGTTAACTTGGGTGCCACCACTGCTGTTTCTTTGGGAATCATTTTCCTAATAACATTTATTTTTGGATATTTGGCTTCTAATATGGCCAAGTTTAGAAAAAACTCATTAGTATTCACCGATAAGAGAGTCAATTATGTCAAAGAAATAGTTCAAAATTTGAAAATCATAAAGTTCTACAGTTGGGAGGAAAGTTATGAAAATAATGTCATTGAAACCAGAGTTGAAGAAAGTAAATTATTATTAAGGTTACAGAATTACAGAAGTTCTGCGATCATTATGATTTTATGTCTTACACCTGTAACTTCTGCAGTTACATTTTTGGTGCTTTATGCTATTGGAGGAGAAAAGAATACTCCAGCTAACATTTTTGCCTCTATTAATTTGCTTTCCCTTTTAGGAAATGTTTTTGTCACTTTACCTTACAGTATAAGTTCGGTAATTGATGGACTTGTGTCATCTAAGAGAGTTTTCGGATTCTTAGTTTGTGAAGAATCTTCCATTTCTGATAATATTACAATGAATGAGGATATACAAGAATCATATTTAGATACCACTGTTATCAAAGCTCAGGATGCCGAATTTAAATGGGAAACGTTTACACCTCAAGGAGTAAAGGAAGAGAAGAAAAAGAAGAGATTTTGGCAATCTTCAAAGAAGGAACAGGAAAAAGTTGAAGAAGTTAAAGAAACTGATGACTTGACTGTTAACAATGCATTTCCAGGATTACACGATATGAATTTCAAAATTAATAGAAGTGAATTTATAATGGTTGTAGGTACTATTGGGTCAGGAAAGACGTCATTATTGAATGCTTTAAGTGGATTTATGACCCGTACTAAAGGGACTCTTGATATTTATGGTTCATCATTACTTTGTGGAACTCCTTGGGTTCAGAATGCCACCATCAAACAGAATGTGTTATTTGGCAAACCATATGACGAAAAAGCCTACGAACATGCTATATTTGCATGTGCATTGAATGATGATTTAAGAATGTTCCCCTCTGGGGATGCTACAGAGGTTGGTGAACGTGGTATCACATTATCGGGAGGTCAGAGGGCTAGAATTAGTTTAGCAAGAGCCATTTACGCTGACAAGGATATCTTATTTTTGGATGATGTATTATCAGCAGTGGATTCAAGAGTAGGTAAGCATATAATGGAAAATGGGCTTATGGGATTACTTAAAGAGAAAACAAGAATTTTAGTTACACATCAATTGTCTTTTCTTAATTATGCTGATAGGGTTATATTCCTTAACGGCAATGGAACCATCGATATTGGAACCGTTGACGAATTGGAGACCAGAAACGAAGATTTCCAGGCGTTATTACTACACAAAGATAGAGATGATAAGGATGAGAAAGATGACATGGAATCTGAAACTTCAGAAGAATCAGAAGCAGAAGAAGTTAGAAGAACTCAAGTTACAGAAATTAGAGAACTTGATACCAATTTGAAGCTTGACGGAAAGTTAATAGAAGCAGAAATTAGTGCTGAAAATGCTATCACCTGGGATGTTTATATTTCATTTTTCAACTTGTATAAAAATGTCCATCCAAGTATAGTTATATTTGGTACTGTTCTCGTAACGGCACTTTCATCATTCACAGGATTATTTGTTAATGCGTGGTTGTCATTCTGGTTAGAAAATAAGTTCAAGAGATCGAATCCATTTTATATTGGAATTTACATTATGTTCACAGCATTGACGGTGATATTGACGTTTGCTCAATTTATTTTGTATGTGAACTTAGTACTTTTAACCACCAGATCTGTGAATATAGCAGCTATCAAGCGAATTCTTTATGTTCCCATGTCATTTATGGACACTACTCCAACCGGTAGAATATTAAACAGATTCACTAAAGACACTGACTCTTCAGACAATGAGTTGATTGAAAATCTTAGAATGGGATTATACTTTTTCTCCCAAATCATAGGAGTCTTAATTTTGAGTATTATTTACTTGCCATGGTTGGCAATTGCTTTTCCATTCTTGGTATTAATGGTTTTATTGTTTGGAAGTTTTTATCAAGCTTCGGCCAGAGAAATAAAAAGATTGGAGTCTACTCAAAGATCTCTTTATTTGAATAATTTCAATGAAAGTTTGAATGGAATGGAAACCATCAAAGCATATGGAGCTGAACATAGGTTTATAAAAAACAATGATATCTTGTTTGACCAAACAAATGAAGCTGCTTATATGGTGAATGCTATCCAAAGATGGGCTGGGTTAAGAATCAATGAGTCTGCTATAATTTATGTGCTTTTGATTATATTTCTTTGTATATTTGGAGTTTTTGATCTTTCACCATCGTCCGTGGGTTTAGTAGTATCGTACATTTTTGTTATTCCAAATTCGTTGAGTAGTGTCATAAGAAGTTTATCATTGGCAGAAAATGAAATGACAAGTTATGAAAGGATATACGAATATGCTTATAAATTACCTCAAGAAGCAGCTTATCATAAGTATGAAACAAAACCTCAACAAGGATGGCCTCACAAAGGAAGTATTGTCTTTGATAATGTCTCAATGAGATATAGAGAAGGCTTACCTAAAGTAATCAAGAATGTATCATTTGAAGTCAAGCCTAATGAACGTATCGGAATATGTGGAAGAACAGGGGCAGGAAAGTCAACAATCACCAGTACTTTGTTCAGATTAACTGAATTATGTGAAGGAAATATTTATATTGATGATATAGATATTGCCACTCTAGGATTAAATGAGTTAAGATCAAAGTTATCAATAATTCCACAAGAATCAATTCTTTTCTCCGGTTCTATCAGGAAAAATTTAGATCCTTTCCTGGAAGTTGACGATGACAAACTTTGGGAATGTTTGAGGAGAGCTGGTTTAATAGTGGAAGAACATTTGGAGATCATAAGGAAGCAAACCACCGATTTACATAAGTTTCATTTGGATGCTATAGTTGAAGATAACGGGTCCAACTTTTCTCTTGGTGAGAAACAGCTTATAGCATTTGCTAGAGCATTAGTTAAAAATTCTAAAATATTAGTGCTTGATGAAGCTACATCTTCAGTTGATTATAAGACTGATGCAAGGATTCAAGAAACCATTGTTAAGGAGTTTAACCATTGTACCATTTTGTCAATTGCTCACAGATTAAGAACTATAATACATTATGACAAAATATTGGTTCTTGATAATGGAGAAGTCAAGGAGTTTGATACTCCTTGGAATTTATTTAATGATGAAAATTCTATCTTCAGACTGTTATGTGATAAGTCGAAGATAACCGAAGATGAATTGAGATGATAATTTTAATAGTTTTATATAGAAATTTATTTTAAAGATCCCAACCATCGCATCAATCTCGCATCAATCCCTTGCATATACTTGCATAAAATTGATCTCGACAAAAAAAAAACCAGAATCAGTCCTCGTCCACCAGATCTTGAATTATTGTCAACACCGGTTTCGAAAAGACTTACCGCTTATTTCTAAATGGCGTAACTCTGCACCGAAAAGCACTGACAAATACAAACCATACACAAAGAAGAGAATATAAAGCGCAATTACTTCTTGTATGTTCAGTTAGTCGTGTATGGCAAATAATCTGTCAACTTTTGAAATGGTTGCAAAAATATATAAAAAAATTTTAAAACACCGGGATTGATTACTCAGCAGGTAGAGTCAGCTTGGATCTTTTTTTTTTCAAAAAGACATATCTTTCAGTTCTTCGCTAGGTCGTAATTTGTTTACTTTTACAGTCAACTTCAATAAGAGTTGTTAATTTCAAGTGAATTCTACAATTTATTTATTATTTGCTATTGACAAGTGACCATGTAAATGTTCTACTCATTTGCTGATAAGTACTGTTTAATGGTATCGGTAACTATTTCTTCTAAAGTTTTAAATTCGAATCCTAAAATCTCTCTTGTTCTTTTATTATCAATGACTGCGAATTTTTGTTGCTTACCGGCACCTGGAGAACCTATTGGAAGTTTAGCTGAAAACTCTGGAAACTTCTCGTGTAAAATATCTAAAATACCTTGACTGGTGAACCTTCCACCTGATAACAATAATCTTTGGTTTACAGTATCTTCTTTATCAAATGCAGCGATATGTGCAGCAGCTACATCTCTGACATCAATGTATGCACCCATTTTACTTGGAACCTTGTCATCTTGTTTTAAAACAAGGACTTCGTTAACAAGTTCAGCGGATGTATTCAATTCTCCTTGGGCATTTTCATCGAAGGCTTGTGGTCCAAGGACAAAAACAGGGTTGACGAAAGAAATTTTAAAGTCAGGGTTTTCATTTTTAACAAAATCCCAAGCAGCTTTTTCAGCAAATTTCTTTGATCCAACATATCCCAGGACTGGATCAGAAAGAGCTTGTTCCCAAGTCATTTCATTCCAGGAGGTTTCATTAGATGTTATACTTGGATCATTATCATCTTTGGGGTACATAGCAGCATAAGAAGAGGTGACAACCACCCTTTCAACATTAGAGCCATATTCTTTGATAGAATTCAACGCATTGTTTGTTCCATTAACAGCAGGATCCAATAATTCCTTTTGTATGTCTTCGGCTTTGAAGTGGAAAGGAGAAGCAGTATGCAAAAAAACTTTGATTTCGGGATGTTTCTTTAATGCTTCATCAAATGCTCCTTCTGCTTCAATAGCTTCAACTATTTCATAAGAAAACTTATCTGATTTCAAAAGCTTGCTTAGATTTTCTCCTTTTTCTACAGATCTGACTGACCCAATGACAGTATACTCTTTATCAAGTAACTGTTTGACAAGATGTTGAGCTATAAAACCAGTTGCACCAGAAACAAAGACAGTGGATGTCATTTTGTAATTCAATCCTTAAGATTTTGGCAAGTCATCTCTGTTATAAAAAGCTAGAGTTTGTTTTAGAAGAGCAACATTGAAACTTTCATGTATCGCTCTTATTTAAAAGCGCAAAAAGCTTCAAAAAAAACTTCAAAAAAAACTTCAATTGGATTAATCTCGAGATTCTTCACATAGCCGAGTGAAAGGATCATAATATTGTAAAAAGAGTACCGTGCCCGAATTGAATATAACAATAAAAGAACATTTTTACAGAAATTTAGGTAAATATGCTGGGAGAAATCTTCAGTATGGTGTAGACATCTTTAATCAAAGAGTGTCCAAAAGGTGCACATGGTTTCGTTGTGTGAACCACTCCAACCGCTCCAAGTTTCCAAAACCTTTCACTTGGGTTAACATACAAACTGCAAGCGGATTGGAAAAATAAAAAAGAGTTGCAGGATCACGTCACAATATAACCATGCCCATGCTCCTCGCCTAAATTTTACGGGATCTCTACCCGACCCGAAACTAACCTGTCAAATACCACCAATCAGATTGCTACTCCTCTCTAGGTCCCTATTTTGCAACTCCACTGTATTTCCAGCCAATTAAAGCGATCTTGAACCTTAAAGCAAAGAACCTTATTGTTGAGCCTGCTGCGGAGAAACATTGCGCATTCCCCAGTTTGAAATTTTCCGGCTACCAGTATCATAACAAAGTAACTTGGATCTCGATAAGATCCTTGGAATTGATCACTTCATATCATCATTAGCATAAATTATTCAACTCTTTGTATTTTTATTGAAAGAAGCGTATAGGCCCCTTTAAAAAAATCTCCTCATGTGTTTTTCCGGTGAGTTTATCCGAGTTTTCTCGATATCCTATACAATTGTAAATCTTGCGTAATTCCCCAATAATATTTCTTATCACCGGGATCTTTCGAGATTCTACCCCATACCACCCACCTCCACTTCCGAAACTATAAAACTAGATCGTTTCCGGGTTTTGGTTTTTCCGTATGAGTTTGTTGGAGAATAAGCCAGACGATCTGGTAAGTGAAGATAGACAGTCTATATACGAAAAGAACAATGCAAAGCTCACTGAAGTTGAAGCAAGGGTTCAGTTCGACTTCGATAGGGAACTAGCTCTATGTGACGAGCTTTCCAGAGAAGCAAAAGCAAACAAAACATTTAAACAGAGACTTCTTCTGTTAGAATATGAGCTTAACTTTAAGAATAAAAATCATATGGTATGGTTCCTTGGAGCTTTTGCAGCAGCTGCCGGACTTCTTTCTGGTCTTGACCAATCAATTATTTCAGGGGCTTCAATCGGAATGGAGCCTGCTCTTGGTTTAGATTCAGATAAACAATCTTGGGTTTCCAGTCTTATGCCTCTTGGAGCTATGGCAGGGAGTATCTTAATGACTCCGTTGAACGAAGCATTTGGTAGAAAGATGTCGATTATCATTTCATGCCTTTGGTATACGCTTGGTGCTGGTTTATGTGCAGGTGCTAGAAACTATCATATGATGTATGCTGGAAGATTTATCCTTGGTATTGGGATTGGAATTGAAGGAGGATGTGTGGGTATTTATATCTCTGAATCAGTTCCCCCAACTGTTCGAGGTAACATTGTATCCATGTATCAATTTAATATTGCTCTTGGTGAAGTTTTAGGATATGCTGTTGCTGCCATATTTTATGAAGTAAAAGGAGGTTGGAGATTTATGGTTGGATCATCTTTGATATTTTCTACGACGTTATTGATTGGAATGTTCTTTTTACCTGAATCCCCCCGTTATTTGGTTCATAAAAATAGAATTGGAGAAGCATTTGATGTTTGGAAGAGACTTAGGGACATGAACATTGACAGTAACAAATTAGAATTCCTAGAAATGAGACATGCTGCCCTTCAAGAACAACAAGCCCGTTCTGAAGAATCTAAGTGGGAGTTATGGACCGACTTATTCAGAATCCCTCGTAATAGAAGGGCACTTGTGTATGCGGTTATTATGATTGGATTGGGTCAATTAACGGGAGTTAATGCCGTTATGTACTATATGTCCACTTTAATGGCGAGAATAGGGTTTACTACTAAGAACTCCGTGTTCATGTCTTTGGTAGGAGGTGGTTCTTTGTTAATCGGTACTATTCCAGCCATATTATTTATGGATAGATTCGGTCGTCGTGTATGGGGTCTCAATATTGTTGGTTTCTTTATTGGTTTGGTATTGGTAGGAGTAGGATACCTTATTAACTTAAACACACACCTCCAAGCTGCTGAAGGAGTTTATTTAACTGGTATTATTCTTTACATGATGTTCTTTGGTTCCTATGCGTGCTTGACATGGGTTTTACCATCCGAATCCTTCGATTTAAGAACTCGTTCGGTAGGAATGACTATTTGTTCTACGTTCTTATATTTATGGTCTTTTATTGTTACCTATAACTTCAACCGTATGCAAGCTGCCATGACTTACACTGGTCTCACTCTCGGATTTTATGGCGGTATTGCTTTTTTGGGTTTCTTTTATCAAATACTCTTTATGCCTGAGACCAAGGATAAGACCTTAGAAGAGATTGATGATATTTTCTCCAAACCTACAGGTCAACTTGTTCAAGAAAATATCAGAAGTATGAAAGATTTTTGGAGAAAAAAGTAGGCTTAGATTGTATAAAATATAAATATGCCGTGAAGATTGTATTTTATCCGCAAATGTACTAATGCAATAATCATAAAGTTCTATGAACACTGGGACTAATCTAATAGATGTACTTATATCCACCGTCAAGAGTTCTAATAAATAAATTTGTCTCGAAAGTTAAGAGCCAAAGATAGTCGATTATAAATTTATTATAAACTTTTAGAAAAACAATTAACTAATAAAGTAAGTTTCAGGAGGCCCAAAGTAACTTGGTTGAACTCCTCCAAAATCAACTATAATCTTTTGTACAACCATTCCTGGATTTAAAAGCCAAAATTTAATCAGATGTTTGCCTGGACTAATGTCATGAGTTGTTTCCTTGATCCAAGCATTTTGTTCAGCTGCTAACAACCAATCGTCAGAATAGACAAGGGGATTACTAGGTTCAGTGTATAATCGAACCAGCTGTGGAGTTTCGTCGTCAATGGATATAGCATACTTTAATGGGTTATAGGGATCAATGTTCAAACTAGGTGATAATATAACGGTGATATTGGTTTGGTTAGATCCAGTAAACGCATAAAAATCATACTGTAAGAATGACGAATCTTCTGAAGAATCCTGCGCTTCCATAGTCACGGGGAATAAGGTTACCCCCGATTTAGTTCTACCAAAGTTATCAATAATTTGATAGTAGGAATCATTTTGACTAGAATTGGTGGTGAAATGTTCAGCTTCAATAGAGATATGACCCTGAGTTTCAATAAACCCTTTAAAGGCTTCGGAACTATTCGAATTGGCAATACTATCAGGGAGTTTGGTATGGTTAAGGGGTGCAACAATAACCGTTGGTATAGGATAAAAATACGCAGATGTGTTCGTAGTAAAGTTAATAGATGCCAACTGATAACCCTGTACTTTGTCCCAATCAACGCTAACGTTTACAAATATTGAATTCCAAATTGATTCATTACTACCACTTATCTTACCGGTAGTTTGGGAAAGCTGAATGGCATCATTCAATGGAGTCAAAGTGAATTCAAAATCATCAGGTCCCCTACTATAAACTTCAATCCAGGTATCCCCTGAAAATGGATCCAATTGCGGAAGAATTAATGTGTTATTATCATAGGTAGCGGCGTTATATTGATTATCACCAGGAGCGGCACCTTCACATCCTTGTACTGAAACTCCTGCAGATCCACTCATACCACTGTAATCCATAATAAATTCAGATACAAAGGGCATTGCATCTCTCATAGGATTCTGCCAATATTGGTAACCAAGATGGGTCTGATCCATCATATGAGTCCATTTATTATCATTTTGTGCATCCCAAGTATTTCTCCATTCATGATCATCATAGAACCTTTGTCTAACATAATCAGCAAGGTAAGTGGTTTGACTACGTGACTGACTTGAATAAAGTTGATTCTTTCCCGCAGAAATTTGCATGTCATAAACAATATAACCAGCATGTGCAGGGTGTAAAATCATTTCAAAGAATGAAGGTTTAGTAGCTTCAGGTAAACTATTATTATATATGTTCCAACACCGATTTGAAAGATCCGCCCATTCATTAAGTACATTTGATGCTTCATTATAATTGATCACGGAGAATATGGTACTATTAACAAACTCAAATTTCCTGCGGCTAGATAAGAAACTATAAGTATCAACAATTTCTGCAATTTCATTCACTATTGACTCATTAACAAATGAACCAAAAGTCTTGCGGGACCAATCCTTGGTCCATTCTGATACAGTATTTATACCACCCCATTTCTCGAAATCGTAAGCCAAATCCAAGTATTGGGCTACTGGAATTTCTAAACCTTTTAAATCACCAACATTAACTACCCAAATTTGTCTTGCCTCTTTCTGGTACGCTAAATTCATTTGTTCCCAAGTTCTTGTCAAAGATACGGCATTTATCCATTTATAATCCCTTGGAGGTCCTACGAAATCAAAATGATAATAGACTCCTGCCCCGCCAGGTCTTGAAGTTTCATTAGCAGTAGGTAATCTCCTAATATTGCCATAATTATCATCAACCCAAAGTAAAATTATATCATCCGGAACTTTCATACCTTGTTGATAATAAGTTTGGACTTCCATATATAAGCACCATACTTGAGGAATTGAAGAGATATTAGTATCATTACCAAAGGCACTTTCAAGTAAACTCTGCTGAGTATCAATGATTTCTTCCAATATTGTAGTTTCACTTTCAGCTGACATTGGTCTATCTCCAAAACCCCTCATCCCTACGGTCCAAACCCCTTCATAAGCTTTACCTCTTTCTATACCTTGTCTCCAATATTCATTAATATTATCTTTATTAGTAGTATAATCCCAATCGCCAACACCATCAACTAACCACTCATTTGAAGCTCTTTGTAATGGTTCCGTATGCGAGGTGGACATGACAACTCCATAATAATCGGCATTCTCTTGATTTATATCATCATCAAGTCCATACATAGAATGCCACATAGCAGGCCAAAGGAAATTAGCCTTCAGACGTAATAAAACCTCAAATACCGTATTATAAAATTCATGCACATAACTTGAAGAATAATTTCCTTCTGGAAAATTATCATTAACCCAAGCTGTTAAACAAGGTTGTTCATCATTGAAGAAAAAGCCTCTATATTTAACACTAGGTTCTTTCAGAGTAATGGAAGCAGATTTATTATAATAAATAGCTTTGTGAGATGGGATTGCAACATCACCCCAATAATACCAAGGGTTTACCCCAATTTGTTCAGAAACTGAATAAATCCCAAATATAGTACCACGTTTATCACTTCCAGCAATTACAATAGCATTACAATTTGTCAATGGGGTTATGATAAATGATTCCCACTTCCCTTCTATATCACTGACATCAATTAAATCATCATCTATCAATTGTTGAATATAAGTGGAATTTCCAATGGTACCAATGATTATAGTAGGAGTCCCAGAACAATAGCTTGAATTTGATGAATCAACTAATTCAAGTGAATTGTTATTACCAGTTACAGTTCCAAAATCTTTAATCAAATCATTAGCCGCTCTAATAACACCTGGCCAGTCTGATTGATCTAAAAGTATTTCACCACTTTGATTTTCATCACATAAAGTCAAAGTATCACCTTGGTCGAAAACGATGAATCCTCTTGCAATTGCAAAGAGGAACCAGAGCAAAATCATTACTTATGATTAGTAACATTGACCTTCCTTTATATATTTCCAGGGTCTCGATTGTCCCCCTACATCCAACAATGGTACTGAAATGTGGAGATACGTTTGTTATAGTGGGGGCTTGGTACCTAGACTCCCACTACCTTGTAATTGGTGGGGGTATATAAGTATATTCATTGTTTGAAATGGTTATAATGAGCGCGGCTATTTTCCGTTTTAGGAACTTTAAGGCTCAACCCCAGGTTACGGGATTATAAAATCTTATCCGATATTGTTGATTGGTTACATATTCGCTTGGAGTTTTAAACGAACGATTCCCAACATCCAGGTGTTAGTCACATATGGTTAATCGGTTTTATACATTCGTTGACGCCACATTTTCGATATTCAAAAACGATATTTGTATATTCTATGCCAACAATATATAAAATAGGCAAACAACTCATAATCGTACCAGAAGTGAAATTTACAGTTCCGGAGTAAGGATATTCAAACTAGAGAGCTATTTGTGCCGAAATCACCGTCCAAATCCGATTGATGTAATATAAAGTTGACTTTTAACTGTTCTTGGAATTTTAGAACCTATATTAAATTGAGCACTAATAATTTCTATATATGAGCCATGGATAACCCGTGGAAGAAGCATTCTGATCCAATGCTATTAAATTATCGAGTGAAAACTGTCCAATCAAATGTGATTAATGAGACAATCTCAGTATTCAAATTATCTAATCAAATAGTCGAATATTAAAGAAATAGTACACATTGCTTTTCCGTCAATCATATATATAAGGTGTCTTTCTATTTTGATATTCGTATGTCTTTGACACCAAACATAAATATGAATGAACTAGAGAAAATATCCGGGACAGGGTTCATGATCATATCTAATGACATTAATATGAACAACGCAGCATTAATTCAATAACAAAAATAAGCTCAAGGTACGATTAATTGGCAATAAATCATAATAGACTCATTATTCTTGTTGTCTTGCCGAATACAAATCTTTCCACTCAATTGTACTGACGTCTTTTGGTTATCCCATGTTAAGTCCAATCAGTTTTATATCTTGTTAAGCAGGATGGTTAACCAAAAAGGAAAAGACGCGTTAAAACTTGTCAAATATCAGTTAAAGTTAACCTTGATTTATTACAATAAACTGCGGATTGGCGCCTTGCGTCATAACGCACCTAGTGGCAAATGTGATTGCAAATATGTGTGCTTTCTTATTCAGTAACGGAAACAATGAATAAACTTCGACATTCCACAAGACTGAATATGATTCTGGCCAAATACACCAAGTTAATTTATCTTGTTTGTATTTCACCATGTTCACAAGAGGTCGTAATGATGGTATAGATTATGCTGAAGCACTGAAAGTAACGACTTTAGGTGTTATTTAATACCAAAATTGCTAAGAGAAAAGTATTATAAAAGGGCCACTATATTAAATAACTTTATTTCATTGATATTAAGTAGGATCTATATAATTATGCAAGGGTCAGGGTCTTTGTTTACTCAAAGATAAAAGATATGAGCTTCATCGGTCGAGAAGAAACAACAGGATTTGCATTGTTCCGGATTTATTTATATTTCTTTCATAAGAGGTAACCGCCTATTATTGTTCTTGTTCAAATAAAGTTAAAATTTTGTAAAGAAATCAGGGAGGATTATTTCAACATTTGTTTGAGGTGTGTCTATACTACTGATAGAATGTATAGTAAAGTAACTCAAGCCTAAACGGGCTTGCAACTTCAATTTATAGAAATTATTTATTTCAAAACAGTACTCTATTGTAATGTAACTGGGAACACGTACGTGAAAATTAAAAGTAAACAACCAGAAACCCCTTGATATTCGTAAATGTATTGGTTTAGCCCCTGACAAAATTGAGGTATTGTTACATATCCGCCGTGCATACAAATATCCTAATTGGGATTTGATAGCAATAATTTTGAACTTTTAATTAACCACACCAAAATTTGAATGATTCAAGAAGAAATGATTGCATAGAATACAAAAACATTCTACTCCTGGGATAATAATATTAATAGTATTCTAAAACCAGGTTGATGCCTGATCATTGATGATCTATTTAAAATCAACTACCACTGTTCAACAATATCCATCGCGATATACCTTATTCTTCATGGGCTCAGAACCGTTGCATATAACCAACTTAAAATAAACATTTAAACATTTAAACACTATAAAAGCCCATAATTCAGCCACTGATTTTAAGTTAGGTACAACTCAGCTGGATGGTTAAGTTTGAAATAAGTTCAGTAGTGAAATTTGTAATTAATTACTTGATGTATTCTATTAAAATTGTACATTCACCCCTTTATCTGGTTCCAGGAATTCCTTCAGATGAATATGATTGTAGAAATTTAACATCTGGCAACTATTCAAGTTTTCCGACTTCTAATTTACTTGCTCCAACCGTGACCATCACGTTTAAAAGTTCGGAGCTTGCACATCATGTAACCAGTGCTTGCCCTAGATCATCACCTTCAGAAACAAGGGATGAAATTACTATCAATATTCCAAAAAAGGAAAAAGTCCCTCATTCAATAACCACTGGCAATTTTGTTGGTGAGTCGCCACATTATGATGAAATGAATGATTTAGCCAACTTATTGTTTACTCATAAGCATTTCGGCATTAGAGACATTCAAGGAGAAGCGTCGAGTTTAGCAACACCCCTATTACTTGTTCTTGTTACATTTTACTGGATTTAGAAATCTACCATTCTGCATGATGTGTACATTCCTAGATTCAACTGTCAATATATATTTACATTTATTCGAATCTATTAATCTCTTTTGAATATGTCTAATAGCATAACTTCATCAAGATTTACATTATATAAAAACGTTTCCAAAGAAGGTGATCTGGCTAAATCTTTTGAATCTTTGAAAACTTGATTTTGATACTTTCTTATTAATTCTTTCTTATTATACAAATACTCCTGCTTGAGCTTAGCTAAAGAATCTCGATAATAAGATGCAAGGGGCCAAATTTCACTTAATTCTGATAATTTGGTAAACAATAAATCAAACCCTAATGCTATTTCCTTATTAGAAATGACACAACAAATAAAAACACACTTTGCAGCAGCCCAAAGTGATAGTAAATATAAATAACCAAATCTATAAGTTTTTTGGGAATTAAATACTACTGAGCTGCTTTTACAGCACTTGATAATATTATTAATGGCTTTATAACAATTTGAATGATTTGATTCAGTATATGAATCATTTATTAGAAGAAAGCAACTATTTATAGCTATCAAATACATTTGATAACAACTGTGCAATATGATATCGTGAACTGTCAATGAACCTTTAAAATCGAAATCTGAATCTGTAAGGAAATGAATATAATCTTGAGGTAAATATAATAACCAATTGTCTACCTGAGATTTTTCTTCAATAATTTGAGTTCTGAAATTAATTAAGTTAGATTCGGTCATATTCTCATTTTCTCTAATAAGTTTAGTAACTCTGTAAAGGAAATCTAAGATTGGTGTACAAAAAGTGGTTGAATTATAAAGAAAGGTATTTAATCCTTCATAATTGTTAAGGGTTGCCTGTCGATTTGTGATGTCATTCGAATTATAGAGAGCAATCTCAAATGCTAAAGGTAATAACCGTTTTGGATAATCTATAAACAGATTACCATTAATAAGGAAATTAATTCTATCAAGATTAAATATTGACCAGACCAAATTTCTTTCTTCTTCAGTCTCAGCATTATTTGGCCCAGTTTCTTCAAATAACCTTAAAGACTCACAGCCACTTTTGAGTAATAAGAATACATTTTTAACTTCGGGACTATCATCACCCAAGAATCTAAATACTAATAGCGTTATAGCTCTAATACACTCAATATTTTGCATTCCAATACATTCAGAAAGTATTTTGGATTTAAAATACTCATAATAACCTTTACGTTCATTCAAGTTCAAAAAGTTTTCACAAATTGGTAATGAAGTTACCATCATTCCATAAACTGAAGCACTCGGGTCATCTAAAGATTCAATGACATTTGGAACCGATAAAAATGGATGAATCACTGGGACAATATTATATAATTGTTCGAGATAAATTTCAACTAACCTTTGACAAATCAGGGGTTTAGGTAACCTATTAAAATTAACAATTGGTAAAGGTAGTCGACCTTCTTCAGCAAATTGATAATTTTGTAAATTAACCTCTAATTTTTCAATTTTGGCAGTTAATTCTTGAAAATGTTTAACTGCACCCTTAGTATCATTCATGAATGCCTCTAATGCCAGTACTCTATCTGAAATTTGTTTTCCATAACCTGTTTTTAAACCCGGTCTTTGGACTTGACTAAAATTACAATCTAAATTTTGTCGTTGACAGTAACTACATTTTGGTACCTTTCTATCACATCTGATCTTTTTAGCTCGACAGCAGTCACACGCTTTGGAGGTCTTGGTATCTTCTGACATATGTGTATTCACTAGTTGATTATAGGCATTAAATAAAACTCTTAGAATCGGTGGTGGAGGATAAAATCTAATGCCCCACAATTTCGCAAACCAGTAATGCGAGAATTGGCGGAGGATGTTAAAGCGCGGTGAAGAAAGATTTATTTATTTATTTATTTATTTTTTTATAAAAACCTAATTCAAGAAGTTTATTGCCGACACTAAGAAAATAATAATCTCCATAAACAAGACCATGATTAGCTAACTTATCTACAGCATCTGGATTATTATTTATGGTAGCATTCTTTAATATAGTATCATACTCACCAAACTCTACAGTACCATCATCATTGAATTTAGCACCATCAACGTAGGATAAATTAACAGTATCCTGCACAAGTGTTAAAGCTATATCTACATACCTGAGGTCATTTGTTGATTCATAAATAATCAATACTCCTAAAGCAGTTATCATAGCTGCTGAAGTATCTTTTATATGAGAATCTGGGGCATCAAAATCCCAAGGTGGTACTCCATCTTTTGGTAATTTACTCAAGAAGAATTTTAAAGCATTAATAGCAGCATCTAAAAACTTTTGTTGTTTAGTCCAACTATAGACTTCAGCAAATCCTAAAATTGACCAAGCTTGACCTCTTGACCAACACGATTCATCTGCGTAACCTTGGTTAGTAAATTTAGCCTTTGGAACACCATCTTTAACTTCGTAATTCACACAATGATAAGTTGACCATTCAGGGTGTCTGAAATGATGTTTTATGGTGTTTTCAGCATGTTTAGTAGCAATAGTAGAATATTCTAGATTTCCACTGATACTTGAAACATAGTATAACATATTTAAATTACACATATTATCAATGATAACAAGGAAATCGGATGTAACATCAGTAAAGGAATATCTATTATTAATGGCAACATCCCAACTCCTTAAAACTTCAGCCGTTGGACTAAATCTTGAACCAAGAGCTTCAGCAGCAATTTTTAAGGTTTCTAAAGATCTTGGGTTTTTAGTTAGTTCATATTGTCTAAGAAATGCTGGATAAATCATAAATCCAAGATCATGAGTATCAGTTCTTGGTGCTTGATCTATTAACCCCTCTGACCACCAATTGAATGCATACTCTAATTTGACTTTATCAAGTTTATTATTAGGATAAAACTCGGGATATTTCAGTGCTCTTTCTAAAATTACCCCTATAGAACCCGGGAAAAATCCTGAAGTCCAATAATCAACCTCTTTGAACGTATATCTCCCAAATGAATATTCAGGGTATTCAGTTGGTGGGGATTTGTCATTGAGTTTAGATTGAGCCACTCCCCAAATTTTGGCAATATTAGATTCGGAAAATAATATAGGCTTTAAATTATCTAATAATTGTTGAGTTGACATCGGTGCATCTAGGATTTCGATCTTTCATTGTATATTTATAGTTTTTGGCTCTCGCATTTTTAGATTTCCGTGCCACCTCTGGTTGAATTGGTGGGACAATTAAATGGTCTCTAGTGGGGGTGGGGTATAGCCACGGATTTCCTCAGTATTTCAAGTACCAAGTAACACCTAAGCATGGGTAATGGGTGAACTAGGCGTTTTCCGAAAATGACCGTACACTTTCTTTGGAACTTTAGGGTGCATTTTAAAGAGATTTTAAGATGTAATTTAAGAAACCGCTTAAAATCCGTTTATAATCCAGTCAAAGTCCCCTTTACAGACTATTCAAGAATACATTTTTAAAAAACTCTGTAAGCTTATTTGAAGACTCCTCTAACTGCCATGAATGGAAAACTTAGGCTTCAAGTGTTCGGATTTCTAATTAAATGAATTTTGTGTGGAGAGCATATTGGTGGGGGATACCATTAAAAAAAAATAGTAATAACCATAATAAAAATATTACCGAAAAACCTATTGAATACCCCACAATCTCCATATCCAATTAATTTGATCTAATCTCGTAAAATTAAATTCTATGACATTTTTATCTCAAAATGAACAAATATGACCCAACCCCGGAAAAAGTGAAAAGCGAAGATGCGGCGCCCCACTCACTTTACGATATATAAAACCCAACCTTGACCACATTGTTCTGCTTATTAAATTTAATAGTGTACAATCATGAGCACTTCAACTACTGACAAAATGATACTTAACGGTAGTGACCATGAGGATTATGATAAGGATGGGGTCTTGCAATTAAAGGATGTTGTACCAAAGTTGGACAAACCTTGGTATAGATATAGTTGGTTACGTAAATTAAACTTTTACTTGTTTGGTTCTATTCTTTGTCAAATTACTTCAGGATTTGATGGGTCTATGATGAATGGTTTACAAACCCTTCCATCTTGGAAGAAATACTTTGGTACTCCAACTGGGGCTACTTTAGGAACTATGTCAAATGGTATACCTATTGGGGTACTTATTTCTATACCAGTATTATTTTTTCTTATTGATTATATCGGTAGAAAGAAAAGTATTATTATAGGTGCTGTTATAGTTATTATTGGTGCTGCTATTCAAGCTGGTGCTCAAAATATTGCCATGTTTACAACTGCAAGAGTTTTAATCGGATTTGGTTCTGGTTTTTGTTCAGTTGCTGCTGGTCCTATTTTATCTGAAACTGCATATCCTAGTCATAGACCGGCCATTACTGCTTTATGTGCCAGTTCTTGGGCTTTAGGAAGTTTTATTGCGGCGGTTGTTACTTGGGGTCCTTATAAATCTTCAATGAAGTATAATGACTGGTCTTGGAGACTTCCTTCCCTTTTACAAGGGGCTATGCCTCTTGTGCAAATTCCAATTGTTTTGCTTGGTCCTGAATCTCCAAGATGGTTAATTAGTAAAGGCAGAGAAGAGGAAGCTAGAAAGTTCTTCGTCGAATACCATGGAGGTGGTGATGAAAATTCAGAATTAGTTACATTTGAATTAGCTGAGATTAAAACCATTTTGGCTCAAGAACAAAGTCAAATTACTAATAAATTCTCTGAATGGTTCAGATCTAAACAAAGAGTTAGAAGATTATTTGTGGTATGTGCTATTCCAGCAATGACTCAGTTATGTGGTAATGCTATCGTTTCATATTATTTAACTCTTATATTGAATAATATTGGTATTACCAATCCAAGTTCCCAATTATCAATCAATTTAGGTTTAACAATCTATTCCGTATTCATTGCTGTTCTTACCAGTCTTTTCTTTGATAGATTTAAGCGGAAAACAGTCTTAATTACAGGATTCTTTTTTATGTGTGGTGCCTTTTCAATTTGGACGGCACTTTCAGCTGTTAGTGCTGAGCTGGATTATAAAAATAAATCGGCTAGTAGTGGAGTTGTAGCCTTTGTTTACTTATTCCAAGGATTCTATCATTTAATTACTCCAGTAGCTTTACCATATGCCATGGAAATTTGTCCATATCATTTAAGAGCTCAAGGGGCTTCATTATATAATTTGACTGGTAATGCTTTTGTTTTCTTTAATAATTATTTATCCCCCATTGCTTTGGGTAAAATAGGTTGGAAATATTATATTGTTTGGGTTGTTTGGTTATTGGTTCAAGCTACTATAGTTTACTTTATTTTCCCAGAAACTAAAGGTCTTGGTCTTGAAGAAATTGCTATGGTATTTGGTGAAGATGTTACCTCGGGTCTTGCTGCTGGTGATAATGCCATAACTCATAAGACTTTAGAGGATAACCCTCATAAAATTAAAACCGAAAATGTCGAATATGCTTCTGAAGGTTCATCATATAAGGCCCAATAAATGAAAATGTATAGTAAATAGTGAATGTAATGAAAATGTTTATTTAACTACTTATTCCCACCATTCAAATCCAAGCTTATCTCCCCATTTATTAACGACGTATCTTTTAGGATGGTCAACTCCTATTTGATACATTTGATCTAAATCCAATTGAGTCATTGGTGGTAATTTGATATTGGTCTTGATTCTTTCTAAATTAGAAGTTCTAGGTAAGCATGATCTTCCTTGTAAGATATGATACGCAATAGCAATTTCGTTAGTAGACACGTTATATTTTTCAGCCAACTGTTTGACTAATTCAAGCTGCAAAATAGGTGCACCATATGAACCAACCGGTGAAAATGCTGTTACATGAATTTTATGATCATTACAATAATCAATTAAGGATTGTTGAGGTAATTGACAATGATACTCAATTTGATTAACTGCTGGAACAATTCTAACATGGGGTAACAATTTCTTCAAGTTAATTTCAGAGTAATTTGAAACTCCAATAGCCCTGATTTTATCGGGGTTTGCTAAATAAAAATCTTCAAGTTGTTTATAAACTTCAATAAATCCGGTACCATCTTTGGTTTGATCGTTATATTGAGGTTTACCATCTTCCGTTTCGGGAACTTGTGGGAAACCTTTTCCGTCACCATTTACAAGTACCACGGGCCAATGTTGTAAATATAAATCTACATAAGTTAATTGAAGATCAGTTAATGACTTATTAAATGATGCTTCTATGTTATCAACAAAAGTTGGCCATACTTTTGAAGTAATAAATAATTGGTCTCTAGTAACAAGACCTTCAGCAAAACATTCCTTAAGAGCTTCACCAACGTAAGGCTCAGTTCCATAAAACCAGGCGGTATCGATATGCCTATAACCGGCTTTTATAGCAGTCTTAACTTGATCTTTTATATTCATTACATTGTTTGAAACAACTGTACCTAATCCCAACCCTAAAGCTGGAATTTTTTGTCCGGTATTCAATTCAAATTGAACGCCGGTTGTTAACTTAACTTCACTTGAAGATAATTCAGTCATAATTCCAAGAGATCTCTGCTGGTCCTATATAAGGTAACGCATCGGGAACCAATCGGGAAAATAGATATCCGAATTTTGGTGGAGTGTGATCGCACCCCACAAAATGAGCAGTTGGTAATGATATACTATGAATGAAAATAGATATGTTTGTACATTTACCCAGTGTGGTAAACAGTTCAAAAGATCAGATCACTTATTAAGACACAAACGGAGTCATGAAAAATCTGAACTTTTCTACTGTAGTTGGAAGGGATGTGAAAGATCATTTGTAAGACGAGATGTTTGTATTAAACATTATAAAAGACATGTAATCCGAGAAAATAAGAAGACACCAACTCATATGATACCTGGTCCTGAGCCACATGAGTCAATATCAGAATCCATACCCGATACTGCTCCTGAGACTGTTCCTGAGACTGTTACTGGGGCTCTAACTGAGACTCTCCCTGAGACCGTTCCCGATGCTGCTCCTGATACTATAGCCACATTTGACTCGAATCCTACGACCCCAGTAGTGGATTTTAAACAATCTTCTACTTCAACAAGTGATTTGTCATGGGATTATCAACAGTCTCCGAACCCTCAATATCCTCAATATTTTGATCCTGTAACTTCGGAAGTTACTAGTAATGAAGATGATGAACAATATAAAAAATTAAAAAAATCTAACATTAATTACGTTATGAATCCAAGTTCCAATTTCATCGAAGAATTGATTCCAAATACAAATATCAACTTTGACTCTGATAAAACTGAAATGAATAATTTGATCAAATGGCTTCTTGATAACCATCAAGATGATTCCAATACTTATTTGAATTATTCCCCAACTTCATCTTTCAAGGCCCTACTTGCGGAAATACCTGATTTTACATTTTCCACATCCCAATGTACAATGTCAGAAGAAACTAGAACAAAATTGATTGAACTTATCCCTTCATTACAGAATCATGAGTTTTTGACTTTGGAAAGAATTGAGCAATATCTTGATAAATATTGGACAATTTATCATATTCAATTCCCGGTTATTCACCGACCAACTTTTTCGACGGAAACTGCTAACCCGTTATTACTTTTAAGTATGATTACCCTAGGATCATCCTTAATGTCTCAAAGTTTTACTGACATTTCTATTAGATTAGGGATGATTAATTTATCTGAAACAATTGCTAAACCTTTACGATGGCTTATTTGTTCTCATAGTGAAATCTTTGAAGTTTCCACATCCTGGGTTTTACAAAGTTTATTAATCTTGGAATGTTTTGAAATTACCTGTACTAGTAGAAAATTCCATCGAAGAGCACATTTACATCATGGATTTAACATCCAATTATTGAGGAGAAGTCCGCTTTTAGGTGGTACCCAAGAAAAGTGGGATGATCTAAATAAAGATGTTTCTGATAGTGCATGGGAGAGTTGGATCGAACTTGAATCTTTAAAACGGTGTGCTTATGCTACATTTTTAATGGATGTTTACCATGCAATAATTTTTGGCCATAAATCAGTTCTTCATACTCATCATATTAAACTTTCATTGCCATGTCCTGAGCTGACCTGGGAAGGAACATTTTCAGCTGATATTGACGTTCATGAACAAGTTGATAATAGAAAATTCCTTACAAGCGTCACTGATGTCTTAACTCAAAAAACATTGAATTCAGATCCGTTTACCAATAGAATCTTATTAGCGGGTCTCATTAGTTTAGCGTTTCAAACTGAACAAAATGTCATGCAAACCATCTCACTGAATGGTCTGAATCTCACCTCCTGGAAGAAGGATCTTTTAATAGCTCTTGATTATTGGTTTGATAAATCACTCAACGGAGATTGTTGTCAGTTAGAAGGATCATTTTACATTCCACTTGAGCTTCTGAAGAGCTCACTAGCTTCAACCCCGGGTTTAGGTTGTAAATTTCCAATTTTTCATATAGCTCATGCATTTTTACGATTTTCTCAATATGATTGTATAATATATGCTGGAGCTCCGAAAAGAATGAACGTAAAAACCAATCCCCGAGATTATGCGAGAGTAACAGAAAGAGTTAAGCAATGGGCCGGCAGTGTTGATGGTAGAATAACAGTAGCCCATGCTTATGTTATTATTTATGAAACTTTACTCGGTTTTGATGAACAGGGTAATGAGATATGTTTTAGTTATGATCCAAGTTCTGATCCAGAATTTTATAGAGCTAATATTATAGCTTCAGCCTTATTTATTATCTGGGATTATAATTATTGTATTTTTGGTAAGGAATCCCTGTATCTAACTAATAACAAAATTGTATTAAGTTCAGTTTATTTCCCAGAAAGCATTAATGGATATAAATATATTCTGAATATTAAACGGCAATTTACCGAGGAAGCTAGTTTGTCAAGAGTAAATGGTAGTGAATGTTTCCGAGTGTTTGCTAATACTATAGTTAATATTAAAGATTCGCATCATATGGTAGGGTTATTAAGGCTATTTAAAGATAGTTATGTTAATAGTAAATCTCAACTTTTCAGAGAGTATGGAAGATTGATGGAAAATTGTATTCAAAGATCCTTAGGTAGACAGGAAATAATTTGCGGTGGTATGTATGAAATGGGTTAATAAATATTATTCTCTATTTGAATCTCTACCCGGTATACGAGTAATGTTACTGTCAGTAATGTTACGGTCGGTAATTATGCGAATTGGCGGGGTGTGGGGATAAACTGGTGGAGGGTGGAGTTATTTCCATATAAACTGGTGAAGACTATTAGTAGAATAGTCATGACCCAATTAAAGGATAATAATAATTTTAATCCTTGTAGTGGAAATCCATTCAAAACTAGAGATGATGTAATTGAAGCATTCTCAGATACATTTGAACCGTTAGTACCTGCATTTCTGCAAGGATGTGCAGGGGTCAAGTTAGAAGAAAGTGGTGCACTCTTTTCTATGAAGGCTGCCTATTTAGAGGGATTTGCTAGACCTTTATGGGGTATAGTACCTTTCGTAGCGGGTGGTGGTGAATTTAAATATTGGCAATTATTTAGAACCGGGTTGACTAATGGAACTGACCCAAATCATGAAGAATATTGGGGTCCGATTAAACCTCTTGATCAGAAATTAGTAGAATTGGCAGGCATCGGATATGCCTTATTGACAGTTCCACACCATGTATGGGAACCATTGCTGGAACAAGCCAAATTCAATGTTGCTAAATATTTACTTACAGCTAGAGTTCAAGAGTTTCCCCATTGCAATTGGAAGTTTTTCCGAGTTATGATGGATTTAGGATTGCAAAAAGTTGGGATTAAATTCGACGAAACTTTGACTACAGAGTTTCTAGATGAAGTAGATTCTATGTATATTGAGGATGGTTGGTATGGAGATGGTGACAAGGCGAGAATTGATTATTATAATCCATATGCCTTACATTTTTATGGCATTATTTACTATCATTCCAAAAAGAACATTGATGTTGAAAGATGTAGAACGTTCAAAGAAAGGGCTTTAAAGTTTGCAGTACAATATCTTCATTTTTTTAGCGAAGACGGAAGTTCCGTCCCTTACGGGAGATCTATGACTTATAGGTATGCTGTAATTGGTTTTTGGGGTGCATTGCCTCTCTTATTTGAAGAAAATGAACCACCGGTTATTCCATGGGGGGTTTTGAAAGGGGTTTACTTACGAAATATGAGATGGTGGTCCAAAGCCCCAATCTCGAGATTTGGAACTAATATTCATACTGTTGGCTTTGCTTATCCCAATCAGTTTATATGTGAAAATTACAATTCCCCACAATCGCCATATTGGGCTTTTAAAGGATATTCTGCTTTATTATTGCCAGAAACCCATCCATTTTGGACTGCTAAAGAATTACCGTTAAATTTACAAAATGCACAATTCAACATTCCTGGCATTCTTTTTTCCCATAATCAATTGAATACTGTTGCATTAATTAGTGGTCCTTCACTGTTTAATTTACGGTATCAAGCTGAAAAATACAATAAATTTGCCTATAGTTCCAAGTATGGATTCAGCGTTGAAAATAACCCACGAGGATTTGAATTTGCAACACTCGATAATATGATTGGATTTAGCTTCAATGGTAATGATTTTTATGTTAGACATTCCAACAAATCATGGATCTTTGAAAATGGTTTATATAGTGAATGGTCTCCAATTACTGGAATCCAAGTAAAGACGTGGATCTTACAAAGGGATGACTATCATATCAGAGTGCATCATATCGATAACAATACTGAGCAAGATGTTGATACACTTGAAGGAGGTTTTGCAGTTCCATCGATGGATGCTGAAGGTATCAAAGCTGATGATAAATCTCCAAATGTAGCTGAAATTCAAACTTATAAAGATATCAGTTTAGTTGTTAATTTCCTTGACAAAAGGACACCAAGAGTTACTGAACCTGATCCAAATACGAATTTGATTTCATCTAAGGTAATGGTTCCTCAACTCAGAGGTAGTATAGAAGCAAAAACTTCTGCTAAATTTGGTACAGTGATTTATGGTAATCTGGTTAGCATTCCTTTTTCAAAACAAGAATGGTTACAATCTTTGAATTTTCCCAGCGACCAAGATTTAAAACATTATTTAGCCCATATGGAACCTGTTGTATGTAATCAATAGTTAATGTGAAGGAAACTCCGAACGTATCGAAAATTATAAATTCTTACTCTAACATGATCAAGACCTATTTTATCTTATAAAATCGTACTTACAATATCTATTTTGATAAATATCCCTAAAATGGATCAAATTTCCATAATTAGAATTAAAATAAAACCCTAGTAAACATATAAATACTACGATAAAGTCGCGCAACCCCACTTTGGATTCTCATATGGTGAATGTCGCTAGATTTTACCATAGTGCGTAATGTTTATTATTTGTCTGGTATCAAATTAGGCGCTACGCACTAGCCTGTACTCTAATAGCAATTTAGAGCAGTCGGAAAACCACTTGTGTAGGACACCACTAGTGAAGGACACCACCAGTTAAGGATAATCATAAGGGAGATGTACGGGACCGACTAATGCCTTGTGCTTGTCAGATGACAATTTCAAGCGGGAAATCTTACTAGCACTGGTCAAGGTCAATGGTGTGGCGTAAACTAGAAGGGTGAAAGATCAAAAGGTAATACATAAAATTGAAACATCTAATTAAACCTATAAAGGACGAAAACTATTTGATAGAAAGAAAAGTCAGAGGTTAAATAAACTCACTGAGATATTTAATGTGTTTAAGTCATCCAAAAGAATGTTAAGATAAGAAGAACTGCTGGAGAAATGAATTTAGCAGCCTTTCCTTCGTAATCAGGAATACTTACGGTAGAAGGACCTGCACCTGATGCAGATTTGGAGCTTGAACCTGAGCCTGAGCCTGAGCCTGAGCTTGAACCTGAGCCTGAGCCTGAGCCTGAGCCTGAACCTGAACCTGAGCCTGAACCGCCTAATGTTGTAGTAACTGTAACAACACCACCGTTTGGTTTTGTTGAGGTAACGACCTGAGTAGATTCACCAGAGTCATTGTTACCTCCATTACCTCCGTTACCGTCGTTATTACCACCTCCCAAAGTACTTGTAACAGTGACAACTTTTCCTCCTGGAACTGTTGATGTAGTAGTGTAAGTGCTTGGACCTGGAGTTGGTGAGACAATAGAGGTACTTGTGTAAGTATAAGTACCTGGGGTTCCTGAGCCTCCAGGAGGTACTGTACTAGTCACAATGGTGGTGACAGTAGTAGGACCTGGAGGATTGGATGTAGTGGAATTTCCATAAGGAGCAATAGGAGTAGGTGTGACTACAACTACTCTTTCATAAGTACTTGATCCACTGGTGATAAAGGTGGTATAAGTGCTAGAAGAAGGACCTGGAATGGTAGTGGTTGGTATTATTGAAGGTGGAACCACGGTAATAACAGTACATTCTGTTCCAACACAAGTGGTTGTAGCAGTTGGGGAAGTAACAGATGAAGTTAAGGTGGTTGTGGTAGTAGTCAACGATGCTGGGGGAACTGATGTAATAATAACAGTACAGTCAGAATCATCTGCGTTACAAACAGTAGTAGTACCCGGTTCGGAACCAGTAGTATGTTCAGTGGTTGTGAAATTAGGTGGAACTAATGTCAAAAGGGTACATGTGTTACCGACACAAGTAGTAGTAGCGGTGGGGGAAGTGATCGATGAGTCGGTCTCTGTGGTCGTGACAGTGGTCATTGATGGTGGAACCAAGGTGAGAATGGTACATGTGTTATCACTACAGGTGGTGGTAGCAGTAGGAGAAGTGATTGATGAATCGGTCTCAGTGGTGGTAGTAGTAGTCATAGATTCTGGTGGAACTGAAGTAATAATAATAGTACAGTCGGAATCGTCTGCGTTACAAACAGTAGTAGTACCAGGTACAGAACCAGTAGTGTGTTCAGTGGTTGTGAAATCAGGTGGAACCAATGTGTAAATGGTACATGTGTTACCGACACAAGTAGTAGTAGCGGTGGGGGAAGTGAGTGATGAATCAGTTTCTGTAGTGGTGGTAGTAGTCATTGATGGTGGAACCAAGGTGAGAATGGTACATGTGTTATCACTACAGGTGGTGGTAGCAGTAGGGGAGGTGAGTGATGAATCGGTCTCAGTGGTGGTAGTAGTAGTCATAGATTCTGGTGGAACTGAAGTAATAATAATAGTACAGTCGGAATCGTCTGCGTTACAAACAGTAGTAGTACCAGGTACAGAACCAGTAGTGTGTTCAGTGGTTGTGAAATCAGGTGGAACCAATGTGTAAATGGTACATGTGTTACCGACACAAGTAGTAGTAGCGGTGGGGGAAGTGAGTGATGAATCAGTTTCTGTAGTGGTGGTAGTAGTCATTGATGGTGGAACCAAGGTGAGAATGGTACATGTGTTATCACTACAGGTGGTGGTAGCAGTAGGGGAGGTGAGTGATGAATCGGTCTCAGTGGTGGTAGTAGTAGTCATAGATTCTGGTGGAACTGAAGTAATAATAATAGTACAGTCAGAATCGTCTGCGTTACAAACAGTAGTAGTACCAGGTACAGAACCAGTAGTGTGTTCAGTTGTGGTGTAATCGGGTGGAACCAATGTGTAAATAGTACATGTGTTATCACTACAGGTGGTGGTAGCAGTAGGAGAAGTGATTGATGAATCGGTCTCAGTGGTGGTGGTGGTAGTCATAGATTCTGGTGGAACTGAAGTAATAATAATAGTACAGTCGGAATCGTCTGCGTTACAAACAGTAGTAGTACCAGGTACAGAACCAGTAGTGTGTTCAGTTGTGGTGTAATCAGGTGGGACCAATGTGTAAATGGTACATGTGTTATCACTACAGGTGGTTGTAGCAGTAGGTGAGGTGAGTGATGAATCAGTTTCTGTAGTGGTAGTAGTAGTCATAGATTCTGGTGGAACTGATGTAATGATAATAGTACAGTCAGAATCGTCTGAGTTACAGATGGTTGTAGTACCGGATTCGGAACCAGTAGTGTGTTCAGTTGTGGTGTAATCGGGTGGAACCAATGTGTAAATGGTACATGTGTTACCGACACAAGTAGTAGTAGCAGTAGGAGAAGTGATTGATGAATCGGTCTCAGTGGTGGTGGTGGTAGTCATAGATTCTGGTGGAACTGAAGTAATAATAATAGTACAGTCAGAATCGTCTGAGTTACAGATGGTTGTAGTACCGGATTCGGAACCAGTGGTATGCTCGGTGGTTGTGTAATCAGGTGGAACCAAAGTATAGACAGTACATTCGTCACCGTCACAGGTGGTTGTAGCAGTAGGTGAGGTGAGTGATGAATCGGTCTCAGTGGTGGTAGTAGTAGTCATAGATTCTGGTGGAACTGATGTAATGATAATAGTACAGTCAGAATCGTCTGAATTACAAACAGTAGTAGTACCAGGTTCAGAACCAGTAGTGTGTTCAGTTGTGGTGTAATCGGGTGGAACCAATGTGTAAATAGTACATGTGTTATCACTACAGGTGGTTGTAGCAGTAGGTGAGGTGAGTGATGAATCAGTTTCTGTAGTGGTAGTAGTAGTCATAGATTCTGGTGGAACTGATGTAATGATAATAGTACAGTCAGAATCGTCTGAGTTACAGATGGTTGTAGTACCAGATTCGGAACCAGTGGTATGCTCGGTGGTAGTGAAATCAGGTGGAACCAATGTGTAAATGGTACATGTGTTATCACTACAGGTGGTTGTAGCAGTAGGTGAAGTGATTGATGAATCGGTCTCAGTGGTAGTAGTAGTAGTCGTTGAAGGAACTGTGGTAATGATAACAGTACATTCATCATCAGTAGTATCACAAACTGTGGTAGTACCAGATTCAGAGCCTGTTACAGTAGTTGTTGTTGTTGGACCAGGAGTTTCGACAAATATTTCCGTACTTCCGTCAGAATTTGTACTTGTAAAAGTTGAGGTAAAAGTACCAGTCCAAGGAATTGTGGTGGTTGCTTCACATTGTGGAGAGCTAGCATTTACATAATAAAATGGAAAATCGGAGGTATAGGTATCAAGCGGTGTTACTAACTTTAATGAAAGTCTAGCTCCCCCACCATAGGCGTTTTGATACAATATTCTTATTGGATAATAATAACCAGCTTCCAAGGTATATGCTGCCCAACTTTGTTGTGTAGAAATATCTCCCAGTTGATCATAACCATATACCAGAATTTGAGTTGCGTTTGAAGTCACATTTCCAGGGCTTCCACAACAATCCATTGCAATCCCATCTCCAAGGTCAAACGCTCCCACATTGTTGATGTATGTGAAGGAAAAATTGTAACTTCCAGATGTTTGAGCGTAGACATATCCTGTGTACCGTAAAACTAATTCACCAATTGGAACTTTTGTTTGACCATACAAAGTTTCAGTAGTTGATTCTTGAACCTCAATATCAAAAAAAAAGTTAGGGCTTACTACCCCATAACTGGTTCTTGTAGGACTATACTCATTTACAACATTTATGGTAGTACCTAAGTTACAAGGACCATCGTAGTTTGTATCTTTCTCATAAAAATCTACTTGAAGACCTTGTGAAACGGACTCAAATTGACAGCCATCGTCAGCTCGTGTAGTTTGAGTTAATATTGCCAAAACGGTTAATAAATTTTTAACTAACATTTTTGAGTGCTTCAAATATAACCATTTGATAAGTTTAAATAGTCGTTTAGTATATTTACTAAAGGACACATAATGTGTTTTCCAGGAGAAATTTAGACATTTCCTATTAGGATATGGCTATTTGAGTGAGACTCAGCCAAATCTTAATTGAGCAATTTGTCTTTCCTAAAGTGACGAAAGCAGTTTTTGACCTGAAGCTCATATATCCCAAAAATGGGCTTGAACGTCTGAATTAGGTTATGGCTTGTTCAATAAAATCTTCTTTAGGACAACACATTTCCGTAAACACATAGAATTAATAAACAAGAAACTAAATAGGAAATCACAGATCCCATCAAATCAACAACAATGAAAGTGATTCCGCAAATTTACTCATTTTTGGAAACTTTGACTCCTAGCGAGCATTCAAAAATAATTGAGCTTACCATATTTGGATTCCTAATCTCCTTTTTGTCACCTACATTCAAAAGAAGGAATTTCATATGCCAAAAGCGGACTTTAAAAACTGCTGTATGATATCAATATTCCAAAAAGGAATATTTTGCAATTACCATTTTGGTAGAACAATAAAAAGGGTTGCATAAAAAGTGAACAGCGTTTACCTAAAAGTATTAAAAAATTCCGAAGCGGACATTGTTTAACCTAGTTGGGAAGGCGCATTGTTATAATTTCAATTGTTATTGTTTATATATGTTTATTTTTTGATTAATTGTTGCCATATTGAGTTGATTGACCAACACCCTGCTGGATAGGGTAACATTATTAAAGCTTTCGAATTTTTGAATTCCCAAATTGGGTTAGTCTAATGTTTACATAGCCTTTTTTGGTGAGATTTGCTTTTTTAATTGTTATTTTTCCGCATAAAACGTCCTGCGCTGGTGATGATCAATCTCCATATCAACAAAGCCTCCGAAAAGTTAGTTATATTTTTTAAAATGCTCTAATAAGAAATTAGTATGGAAAAGGGAGGTTCAACTTGCCATTTTGAATTATTTCTTAAACATTCTTCAAAGACGGCTGAACTTTTACAGGGATCAACTTTAAAGAACTAGCTAAAAATTAAGCTTATTTATATTTGAACCTTGTGATCACATCCTTGTAATATGATGAAATCAACATTCTTGTTCATAGTATAAGCATTCATAATTGGTTGTAATAGAGTGTTAATTTTCATTACATTCATCATAAGCTTCAGATATGCATTGTAAAGGAATTTCCTAAAATAGTTCAGAAACATCTAACTGAGAATATGCGCTTGTTATGTATAACAATGTGTCTGCCATAATTGGCGATGTCTTTACTGGAAACAGATGTGAGTTTGTTTTTAGTTCTTATTTGGAAAGAGCTGCAGTTACGGAAAGGGAAGTCCATTGTTATAATTTTATCAAAATAAGCCAACAAATTCCTTAAATAGACACAGAATTCCATTGCCTTCCTGCTTGGCCCATTATTGGAAGCTGTAGGGTAGGATTTACCGAGAGCAGCTGTGAAATATTAATCGATTCGTGTTCATTAGGAAACTAATCTTGATTAAAATCTATGTTGGCAAAAATTCATTTCAAACAATGTAGTTTTTTTACCAAAATGTATCAATTTTATTCGTAAACGCATAACATGAAAAATTAAGGACTATTCCAATTTTGAAAGGCCAGATATACAGTAGATGATGATCATCCACATTGGTATTTGCAGTGGGGATTATAGCTCGCATTGCCTACTTTTAATTTTGTTCGAACGAATATTGACTTTATTTACACCTATATGATAGATATTCGCCTATAGGCTACTAGATTAAGAAAAAGAGGAAGTTAGAAAAATTGTGCGCAATGATATAGTCTTGAGTTGGAACTTGACTAGGTTCTAGAGTAGTAATTGGCGTGGTTTCTTGAATTGGAGCCTAAACCTGGGAATTTAGGTCCTCATTTTGTTCCAACTTATTACCCAAACTAAACGTATAAAGTAAAGGGTTTTCTTGTTTATCTTTTCCTTTCTCCGTTACCGCATGTGAAATTTTCAGAAAAGAGCTTTTTAATTACTTGAATAGTCGATAACGACGCTCTTTTATTTACGTAAATGCAGGATTTCTTTTATTATAGACAATTGATGGAAGGCCCTTAAAAATGATATGCTTTAGGACATTTTGGAGGAATAAACTGTTTATTTTCATTTTCGCATTGTATACGAGACTAAAAGACCAATCTTTGAAGGGAAACGAGCGATTTTCTTTTACTTTCCTCGCCAGTATATGATGGTTTGGTATTTTTTTATGAAGTGACTTTCAACAAACTGAAGCAATAACTCCTTGTATTTTCTCTACTGGATTGAGATTAGCTCTTGTAGAATGATCTCAAGAAACTGTTATGATAGTTGTTTATGTCCCGTAAATTGGAAAATCAAAAGGTGGCGGGAAAGAGTCAGTAAATCTCGTTTTCGTAAATTTTAGCTAATTTCCGGAAGCTAAATCCCAATTAACTTGCAGCAATTTCCTTATTGTTTCACTACGAAAGACATATTTGCAATTTCCTACTCCGTTTACATTTGGGCTATGCAATCGCATCAATAGCGACATTTTTGGCGTACAGGGTGGGGTTCTATTGTTTTTGTGTTCTGTTGTTTTCTCTTCTTACAAGGCCCGGAACTAACCGTAATATGAATGCCAGTATGGTCAATTTCTCTTATTGTTGTAAAACACTTAAGTCATACGTGTCGTTAAGTATATATGATAATTACAGAGAGCTTAATATTAGCTTTGTTTGGTATCCCCCATTTCATAAAGTTAGTCAATTTTTGATTCCACAATTTTTAGTTCTTCTACTATTATTCAATGGATACAAGAAAGGGTTACACTAAGATTAAGAGATCACGTTTATATAGAATACCACAAATATGATGTTTTGAAGATCTGAAGGATACTATGAAACTTTAGGTAACTGAAGTTATAGGAAGACATTTTACTGGCCGTTGAGAAAACTTGCTTAGATTCCCAATGTAAACTTATCCTTTTGGTGGCCAAGTAGCATGTTTGAGTTCAATTGGAGGCTATCGAAAGTTAATACCTTTTGATTTGGCTGAGACGGATATACTCATGTTCTTGATCCCTCAGTATTGTTTGAATCTATTATAAGCTTCACAGAGGTCAGCTTTTACTAAATATATTCCTCCATGTTCAGCTATTAAACTTTTATGGATTTCCTTTCGTATGGTGGCGTTTACAAATTTATGTGTTGAATGTTCCCACTTTATCTAAAATCCTTATGAATTAATTGACTTGTAAACAATATGACGAGTTTTTTAGGGGTCTAATATCCATGAAATAGAGCTAATAGGAAGATTAAATCGACGACAAAATATCCGACTTTAAATGTTAATATGCAGTTCAGAAAAACAAATACGAAAAATCCGATTCCATTGACGGCTTTTCCGTTTGAAAGTAAACAAACTATTTCTCTCAGGAATTTATGCAAACAGATTCGCTGCTCCATTAGACTTGAAATCGATGGTCAATGAATTAGTCTAATCATTTTGAATCCTGACTTGACGCTTTCGAAGCAAGGCGTACGAAGAATTTGTATAGCTGATTTCTTTTTGGTTAAAGTTAGCTGGAAATTATATGACCAAGATGTTGCAATAAAAAATACAATAAGATGTGTTATCTCTAGTATAGCTTTGATCCGTTATTGACATCCTTATCTTCAGTTTATGTCTGTTCATCACACTCTATTTATGTCCTCCCAGCTCTTATGTGGGGCAACTGTTATATACGCGGGCGACATAAAAATGAATATGCGTGGATTTTATAAAGGAATCAAAACCATGAGCCGGAGCCGTAAATTTGCGATGAAAAAGGTGATAAACGGGGTACTTTGGTAATACATGATGGATTAAACATTAATAACAGAATTTCTTTGATTTCTAAGTCAATTTAATATATTTTTCTTATATGTGATCATCATAAACGTACAAAAGTCTTTTTAATTGAAAAAAAATCTTACCTATATAACAGAGAATTATTTGTGCATGAGTATTAGTTTCTTCCCTAAAACTAAGTAGATGTTCTTCTAATAGTGTAATCAAATGGCCCCACTTCTTCAAAAACCTTCTTAAAGCTTTTTCCTTCTATGTATGTATCATATGTAAAGCTGGTGAGTGGGATATTTATTGACCAGACCTTATTCAACGATCTAAAATTATCACAAGACCATTAGTACTGAATGAAGGGGATGGAGGTATGAATACTGGTATGTATGGAGAGGTATTGAATGGAGGCTTGAAATAAACAGTACCGGCAGGAACGTCCTTTCTTATATAGGTTTAATCACATAAACTTAATTGATTTTAAGTTTACATCTTACTATTTTAAGACGCGTATGTTCATCCCCCATTCTCTTATTGACTCCTATTGACACCTGAATGTTGACTCTTTACATTGACTCCATTTACTTCACTTATTCTGATCACTTTATTTAGCTCTTTCTCTACATCAGTCAATCTATTCAAGTCTATCAACGGTCTTCTGGGTCATACTACTCAAACTAGATATGAAACAACACTTCCACCATCATCAGGGAAATTAAACAGAATTTATTTTTTTTCAAAATTTCGATAATGGCAGAAAATGAAAAGAAGTTAACAAATTTGCGAGTTGTAGAAAAATAATAAAATCAAAAAAAAGAATTTGAAAAAGTGAAATTAATATCGAATAGTCAAATTAAGAGTGGAGTAGTGTTAAAAGATATATAAGTGTCAAACAAAGCAAATTATAGATTCAGTTAGAAGTATTTTAAGTATATTAATTAAAAGTAACTTATAAACATGAAGAGAGCAATACAACAAGGGTGGTCAAAGAGTGAAAAGAAAGATTAATCAAATCAAACACTAGTTAAATAATTGAATAATATTAAAGATGATTAAAAACCAAAACTAGAGACTTAATGCAAAACACTTGTCAAAAGAAGTTAATAGCACGCGAAGTTAATAAAGTACGAAAAGGGGAATGTGCAACCTTCAGTTAAGAAAGTTCCGCATCCGATTCCGATTCCGATTGCGCATTCCGATTTGCGCACATATTTCCGAGAGAAGAGGTGTACGGGTGCTGGGTTATCTACGGTGTACGGGTGCTGGGTTATCTACGGTGTACGGGTGCTGGGTTATCTACGGTGTACGGGTGCTGGGTTATCTACGGTGTACGGGTGCTGGGTTATCTACGGTGTACGGGTG